>CAEMYA010000032.1:1331900-1362908 GCA_903131615.1 Diplodus sargus
ATTACTCATCAGAGCATGTGGAATCTCATACGGCTATCACAGGACTGACAGTGTGCTTCCCCCCATGGCTGCTGCTCAGCCGCCATCCAGCCGCCATCGCTGCCTCAGGCACCGGCCAAACGCCAGTCAGCCTCGCTTTTACCAACCCAAGAGCGGAGCGAAGGTGGGGTCAGGGTAAGCCAGGGGTCAGATTCACACACAGAGCGTTTTATTAAAAAATCACATCAAAAGCCAGTCCGGGCACCTCGGGGTAGCATGAGGCACAAACTGACGACGAGCAAGTTTCTTTTAACTCTTTCATCGACACGACTTGTTCCCCTCTCTCTCGGTCCCCTGGTCACCCGGCTTTCCGCAGCTTCTCCGCGCCTGACGAGTGCAAGTTGAAAATACATTATCTGACAAAGCCATTGAAATTTCAGCAGAGGCTCTCCAACAGCCCTCCTGATAAGCATGTTTGAGCCTCATGTTCTAAGGGTCATCCTGGGTGTAAGAGAGTCATTTTGGCTCGGCTAAGAGGAGGTAGCGACTACAGTTTCTAGAAACACCTGTGCGTGGGAGGCTAGACTGTTTTTGAATCATGAATGAGATGCATTATCGAGTGTAAATATTGAGGGTTTTTTTTTTAAAAGAGGAGCTTCTCCTCAGTTCCCTGTCTGGTTATATTTACGTTTTGAATTACTGCAAGTCAGGGCAGGTCTCTCTGTTCTTGCTCCGAATTAGGCAATACTGCCAAAATACGTAATCAAAGGAGCTTTCTTATAAAAGGAGGACTGCCTAATGAAAATGCATCTAATGAACAAGACGTCGACGATTTAAGTCCGGTGGCTTCTTTTTATTCTTGGAGTCGTTCAGGGTACAAAACGGCTCTTTCATGACTGCGTAAATCCATCTTTACAGTGATAAATGTGTCGCTGTGACAAGCCTGAGGATGACAAAGTCGTACTGAGTGATGACAAGACAAGTCAGAGAACAGAAGTAGGGGAAAGGGCTACTGGCGCGACATGCACCACGGCTCCTCTTTATCTACTTGAGACTCAGCAGCGTGAACCTGCAGATGTCCCTGAATGTGAGTGGTGTTGAATTAGGCGTTAACACAAAGCTCGGGGTGGGGGTGGGGAGCAGAAACTCATTCACCCAGACTTCAGGAGTCCTATTCTCAGTAAGATTTCTGGTAGACAACTTTTTAATATTTGCACACACATCCAAAAAAAAGATGCTGATGAGTACACCATGGTGGCATGACTCAACAGGTGAAAGGGGCACACCCATAACGTTAGTTTAGGCCCCCCCCTTCTTCTTACCAGTGCCGGCACGGTCCCAGATCTCTCTCTAACTCAGGTTGCCATTAGGGTGTGGGCTGACAGTGCTCCAACACCAGAAGAACCACTCAAATCCAGAGCAAACACTGCAGACAAAAGCGAGAGGGCGAGAAAAACTGGAGCAGACCTTCCCTGTGTGGATCTCTCCAGCTCCCCTCTTAAAAAACGAGAATGAACCCTCCTGACCTGCTTTTAGCCAATCAGCCTGTGAGAGCGGGCTTCGGTATGACTAGAGTAAACAGAGAGGAGGGTGATCGGCCATTACATATCTGTGATGGTGCTCCCTGCGTCTTAGTAATGCCTTCGATCAAAGTGATGCGGCTGTTGCTGTCCACTGCCTTTGTGGATCTTCTGGAGCCTGTCCAAACTTAGCCTAGTTAAAATGTTGAATGTTTACTGTGTATCGCTGAACTAAAATGGGTCCCACCACACACACTAAGAGCAGGTGTTACTTTATATTCACGCACGATACATTCCCCGTGCCACTGCCAAGTCGCTAACTGAATTAACTCAGGAAGCTAACGATAGCTTGCTAGCAGAAGACTCAATATACCTAAAATTGCAAGTGTTACGCCAATAAAGTTAGCCTGATTAGCTAAAGCAGCGCGTTAGCAGAGCAGCAGCTTCAGCGCTCCATCTGTGTTTGCTTGGGTCACAGTGGCGAGCGTAGGTCACCTACAATTAGCTGAGCAAAAACCACTCACTGTAGTAATGCACCTAAAAAGTAAGAATAGTCATGAAGACTAAAAACGGGAGATAAACGAGACGGACAGCTAAATAACGTAGCTGAAACGCCACGCCAACACTACTGAAATTACCTTAATAACTTCAGTTAGATTAACATAATGTGCTATTTTCCGATAGCACATTATTTGCTGCATGAATACTAAATCCAAAACACATGTATCAAATTACAAAGTGGTGCCTACATTTAAAATTGGTAATGGTCTATTTATTGTGTTGCAAAGATATATACTGAAGGTACCCTGCTGACCAGCAAACCCCAACCATTTCCAATCCCAAGCTCCTGTGCTAGCGATGTAAACACCAACCCTGGTTCGCCGAACTCCCAGTTTAGACAGCTAGTTGCGCGGCTAACTGAGCTAACGAGCTAATGGCAGCTGCAGTTATCAGCAGATAGTGGAAACTCAAGTGATACGCTGCCTGTTATTCGTCTGAACATGAATTAGACCGGTGGTCAATTCTTACATAGGCCCCTGAAAACAGTTTTTTGGAAGTCATGCCACAGCTTGTGACATCACATCGATTTCTGTTTACATAGCTGATTGCTTTCGATCAGATAGGGCTTCGGATGTTTCCCCACCCAATTTATACATCACTAAAGTCTCTACTCTTTGAGAGAAAATTCTTTATTTTTACTAGTGTAACCCAGTTGAGTACAACTCTAGCTAGCAGTCACTAGATTTACGAGGCTGGACCAACCGAGTCCTGGTCCTGTGAAACTATTTGATGTGAGATCCACTTACAGATTTCAGAATCAATAAACAAACTCTAGGCGGACACTATTTCCAGTTTATCCTTTTGAAAAGGTCTGGCAGTATAAGCTGCAAAAGTGAACAAATAACCCAAAGGGGCTGTGCTGCACACTGCAGCGAGTATAGGCGGCAGGTTTACACACAGGTCAGAACAAACATCACATACGACCCCCAGGCTTCAGCCATGGGAAGGCAATATATCTTACACATATATCGTAATGATCTGTTTGGACTCAGGGGTTAGTGCATTGTGCACACATATGTATACTCAGTCACACACTCTTGACCTCTGCTTTCTGTTTGCATTTCATATGGAATCTCAAACCTGCTTGCAGGTATCAAACTTTGCTGCGTTCAGTTTAAGTCGACAGCTGGGCCTCGTCTTCCACTGTGAGTCTTTGTGATGATGTTTGCGTATGCATGAGTGGAGTGCTGCTTCATACTTAGTGTTGATGAACTGTATGTATTGTGTGAAACTATTTGTTAACAGTGTGAGGAGAAATGCAGGCCTCAGAGCTAAGAGGTGCTCCAGAGCCTGAGCTTGAGTTCAGCCTAAATATTTTGAAAAGTCATTCCTCCTCCCTTCTCCTCCATCCCGTGCCAACTATAGACAGGGGCACGTCGGTTTCCAGTTGTTTTCTGGCTATTTGGGGTCAACGATGCATGTTGGCAGACCTCATCGGCACTTTCTCTTTGCATTGCAAAATTTGTTGGAGGCTGAACTCGGCTCAGCGCTTGTGTGCCCCAGTGTTGAGTAACAATGAGCTCCGCGGGGCGATTGGCAGATGCCTGTTTGATGCTGCAGATACAGTCATGCCCATTGTGTGGAGTCAGCAAGTGAAATGTGTGTGTGTGTGTGTGTGTATGTGTGTATGTGTGTATGCATATAAAGGGGTGAGGAAAAAGCAGCTGTTTGTTTTGGCAGAAAGATCATTTGCCAAAGAAGTGGTTTCACTGCCAAAACTCACCAAACAAACCTGCGGCGGTGAGTGTTTTATCTGTGCGACCTCTCCACTAGTAGTGATAATGGAAAGGTGGCCATTTTACTCCTCACGCCCTCCTCTTCACTACTCTTTTGTGAGCTGACAGGGCTAATGCTGAACTGCGGTAGGGCTTTTTTTCAGCGTCGTGTTGCTTGTTTAAAATAAAAAGAGACAGCAGTGGAGGTAAGCGGCTGCTTCCCTAAACTTCCATGTAGCGTCTGAAGTTAACAAGGGGATGAAGTAAACATTTTCAGCTAATCAGAGGCATGACAGAGCCTCATGGCTGCTCTGATCTTTTCTTTCAACTCGCTGTGGCTCACTTGAAGTCCCATTGTCTGGCTCGGGCCAACATCCTTCAGTCCAGAGGGCCTCTGTGCCAAGCTTGGCTCTAAGGTTATTACAAAAAGGGAAAACCCATCTTCCCGAAAACCCTCTTCCATTACAGAAAAGAGGTTTTTCCGCTTCTATCGAAGCTGTCAATGGAAGTTATTCAAGCCACTTGGAAAACATCGATTGCTGCTTTTATTTTGGTCTTAATGTTGGCAAAATGATCAGTCACGGGTACGGCATGATCCTACCTCAGTTGGTTTTCAGAAGAAAGGGGGATTTGTGTTTTTGTGCTTCTTTTTTGTACCCCCCGATACTCTTGTTGGGGCTGTCTGCGTGTGTTTCTGATCTGCAGAGTACATGTGCAGCAGACAAGTCTGTGAAATATCAGAATCTGCATTTTGTTTTCAGTGTAACCTTTGAAACCGATGTGGACATGAATAAATTGGCCGTGTCTGTGGAGTGCACGTTGTAAAGTGTCGAACGAGAAGCTGTTTCATGTTGGCACCGGAGTGATGGGAGCCACAGTGTGACAGGCGGGCCCCGAGGCGACCTTAAGCCCGGCGACGTGCCTTCTTGGGACTTCCACCTCATTCCTCGGGTATTAGACAAGCGGTGCTGCGCCCATCCGATTCCAAAACCAACAGTTTTGGAAAATTTCACATCTGCATTTCATGACAATGTTATTTGACGTTGTTTTATTTTTCTTCCTTTTTGCCTCTCGTGTTTTCTTGTTATACTTGGCTGTTCTTGCCTTGACTCATCTCCGTGGTAGAAGAGGACGAGTTATTTCGGGCAGTGTTGATGTGTCAAATTAGCACTACGCGTGACATACAGTATGACTACATGCAGGAATAGCATGTGCGTACATATATTTTTTTAATGTCAGATTGATGGTGACAACTTGCCCTCCTCATGTCAGGTCAACACTTTTGACATAGACTTCTTTCCTGTCAATGTTTCAATTTTGAGCTTTTGGGAATTTTTACAAAGAGTGTTTCATGTCGTTCAGTTTTGAACTATATTTACATATGCGCCCATTTTCTTCTGCCGTCACGCTCAGGATGGGAAGCTCAAATGCTGGGATAATGTTTGTTGTCTTTGAACAGCAACCGAAAAGGTCTGGGGGGGACATTGGTTCGTATTTCAATGTAAAAATGCCCTTTAGCTAACTATAGACAACAGCTAACGTTATCGTTCAACCACTTCCTAGCTAACATTCCCATTTGATTACATCCAATGTGCTTCAGTTTCAGGCTTAAATAAATGCGTCCTATCTCATTGTGAAACATTATGAAACCAGAAACATTAGCAAAGAAGTGATTGAATAATAACGTTAGCTGTTCTCCAACAGAAGGGGAACAGGTTATCAAATATGTTGTTTTATTTGGAAATGTGAACCGACGTCCCTTCAGATTTTCCTCATTCCTCATTAAGTTGCTGATCAGTCAGAGCAATGAAATTCATACAGTTCCGTACGTTTATACGACTTGCAACGCGGAACGGAGTTTGAGTTTTCTTGGGCTATTGTTCAAACTACAGATTGGACTTGCACACTTTTGTCTCTTCGGACAAAAAGATTCAGGAAGTCCAGAGAAAAAGCTGCCTCTCTCTTGGATCGAGAGATCGGTGGCTCAACAAACTCAGATCAAACTGTAAATTAGGCAGTGCTGATCAAATATGAACCAAGATTCTGCATTGCCTAAAATGTTTTCAGAATGAAACATGTTTTAGTGTACTGTTTAGCTGTAATACGAGATGTTTTGTTACCAGCTGGCCGCCTGTTTCAAAACGGACGAGCCAAAATCGAGCGCTGCCAAACTCGCTTTTCCATCAGGCAGTGCATTCTGGTCGTTGTAGGTTTTCCACCATTTGAGCAAAAGTGAATACTTTTTTACTTTTTTCTGTTTTCCCTGGTAATGTAGCATGATTAAAAAAAATATTTGCATCTTTCTACTGTATAGACAGCCCAGCTCTTACAAAAGGACTGTATTTCCGGTGGTGTAATACCCAATAACCAAGCAGCCTCTTAGCCTAGCTCAGGGTTAAAGAATGGAAACAAAATGAAACGGCTCATCTGGCTCAGTCTAAAGTTAATTAAATCCGCCTACCAGTACCTCTAAAGCTAAGTAATTAGCACTGTTCAACTTTATTTGAAGTTAAACTACAACCCTGGGAGGACTCTGGCCACCTGCACCACGGTATGATCTCTCTGCGCTTAATTGTCAAATTGCTGCCGGTTTTATGAAGCAAGCGGAGGTTCAAGGTGTCTCAAGCATACATCAGCCGAGCAGACGGAAACTAATGCAACGAGCATTGGAGCCTTAGCAACAGCTGCAGTCATTTCATATATCAATTTGTTATAACGGGAAATGTATACCAAAATAAACCCTCCCTTTTCCTGGGGCTGCATGGGAGGATGGATGTGGGGTCCGAGGGTGATGGAGTTTGGAGGATGAACTCGGCTTAACTTTGTCAGTGCACCCAAATTCCCCTTATCACAACCCCGCTCCCTCCCCACCCATCCATTTGAACCTGCTCTGGTGCAGTGTGCAGAGCTAACACAGTCTGTGTCTGAAAAGCTATTAATGAAGCAGAGTGACTCCCTTATTATCTGAAATGTCAAAAGCTTGAATAAGCACACTTTTACACACTAAACAGTCCCACCAGGAATAATTAACACAAATTCACCCATTCCTCTTTTGCGAGAGTGTGCGGTTACCGTCTGAAGAGAAACGGAGACAGTGACCGCATTTTCTGGCAGAAAACAATCCAATTCAGAGCCATCACAACAAGCGCAGGTCGACTAAAATCATACCACGAACCGAACAGACTTAAATTTAAAAGTGCTAATGCCCGGAGGATTATCAGTCTCCTGAAGCCGGCTTCTCGAGCAGGGTTTCCTTTCAGACCGCGCATAAACCTCAGCGAGCTCTACCAACTGAAATGCAAGCCGGTCATTTGTAACTTAATACCCAAACTTAACCATCAACTTGTTGATCCCTGAAACCAACCTGCTGATTAATGGAGCTTGTTGGGAGTTGCATTCTTTGACACACACAGCGTCATAGAATGATCTGATTTAATTTGGTACTGTATTTGCGTTTTATACTGTATATATTTTAAACCACTAACCATTTGAAATGAGTTAGTGGAGCACACAAAACTCATATTCTTTCTCTACGCCCCACATCTGTTGGGTTGGGCCATTATTGCATCCTGGAGCCTGATCCCGGCATACATGCACGAGGCATCGGCAGAAACATCTGAAGACGATTTACACACTTATTGGAACAGATACATATGTATTACCAGTGAGTTCTGTCAGATTTTTTAAAACCCTGTCATCATTTTTAAAGATTATCTCAATTTATTGCAAAATAAGCCAAAAAAGGGTAATAAAATCGCTCTCTGTTTCTGAGGAAAGTATCCACGGATTAACTTATTTTTGGCTGCAAACATCACAAACAGTCTCTGCAAGCTTTTGGTCGGAGTAAAGAAATTGCAGAGGAGAATCAGCAAATCGATGATTTATTCCAAATCGGGGAAAAGCGATTTTTCCATGGGTTGTTTTCTTTCGCCTGCTGAGGTGTTGCTGTCCAACTTGTGGCTGTCGGCAATTACCACGCAGAGAGATTTGTGATGCAGCTTTGGGCGCGTCCTTTGTTCTTTGTGAGCGAAGGAGGAGCAATTACATGAAGAGTAGCGCACACATTTCAAGCATGCAAAGCCAGGGCTGTGATCTAAGATCTTAGTTGTCAGAATATATTGATAATTTTTGTATGGAGCTATGGCTCAATTGAATGTGATACTCAGTTCAATAATGCAACAGAGTTTTGACTGTGACTCCAAGGACTACATTTCAGAAATGCTGTTATAGTTAAGGTGGATGGGTCGTGCACCGAGCCTCAAGAATTCTTAACCAAATGAGCAAGTCATTAAATTTTGGAAGTGTCGGGCACTTGTTTTTTTTTTTTTACTTTCCTCTCAGTCCCTAGCTCATGTTGCAGGCAATTAGGTAGGCAAACATCAAATTTGTATGTTGGCTGCATATCTAGAGGCCATCAGTATTTTATCCTGACTATGTTACATTGCGAGGACTTATTTGGGTAGACTTTGGCAAGGTGCTGCAACACTGCTGCAGATACTAATATCTTTAGTGTCACTCCGGGAGCCATTTCAACTCCAACCTGATCCACTCCCGGCTGTCAAAGCCAGCGGGAGCTGTATGAAAATCTCTTACCGGCCTCAGCTAAACTTTACTCTCTTCAGCTGCTAACCACCACGTTTATTTTGTTTGAGTGATCTGCCTGGTTAGACTCCGAGGGACGTGTTGTGTCGCTGGCATCAAGACAATTAAGCGGTCACAGTCTTTTATTCTGGAAGTTAATTGTATTAGAGAGATCCTTCTTTTTTCTCACCTCTTCTTTTATTTATTTTTTTCTTATTGGCAAATGTCAGGAAGCTTGGGTGTGGATGCTGAATAAGGCATGCATGCTTAATGAGCAAGAGTAAAAAATGATCAATTATTATTATGTTTTTAAAGGTGCAGTATGTAGTTTTGGGGAAGACATTTTTGTCAGAAGCTAAAGATTTTCATTTATTAAAAAAAAACAAAAAAAAACAAACTAAATGAACAAACTGACCTTAAATGACAAAACCATTTCATACTGTGTTATGTTGTTTATATTCGGCGGACCCTGCCACCTTTCTGGCTTCCAACAGTGTTCTGGGGACTTTATTTTCTTCGGAGATCAGCTTGTTTATTCAGTTATGGAAAAGATGAATATTTCCGAGTTTGTATTATGACCTCATCCACATTGTAAGTATAAAAATTCCAAGTTTGAATTTCTTCTCCAAAACTACATGGTGCTCCTCTAAGCAGTGCCGCTCTGCTTATTTAACTGAATGTCAAGTCAGTGAAATTGCTTAATTAAGTTGTCTGTTAACACGCAGAGAGCAGCAGTGACATTTGTTGTTCCGTCACGCAGATCTTATCTGTTTAATTTCATACTTTCTATGAACAAGTCCAAAACATCTGCAACCAAACGTTGAGATTTCACCCTCTGAACTTGCTTGTCAAACAGATTAACATCTGACTTGGACTTGCCAAAAGGTTATAATGAGTCCACGTTAAATACTGACAGTCAGTTCTTGTCAGTGATATGTGTAATGCTGGAAAGTAAGACAGAAGAAGAAGAAAAAAAAAGAAGTGAGGAATGGTCTTCTACTTTCAGATTTACAGCCATGGGGTCACCAGTGGAAGTGGAGCTGGAGCAGAGTGGTGCAGAGCTCTCCTCCTCCTCCTCCCTCCAGGCCTCCTTCGCCTCCTCTGCTCCCACCCATTTATTTTTTTTTTACTCTCTGTTACTGTATATGGGTCATACTGCAATTGTGTGTACAGGCTGGTAAATATGTTCTCTTTTCCAGTGAGCATATGGAAAGAAGTACTCAAACCTTTACCTTTCAGTACAAGTGGCCACACAGTGGAACAATGCTGTATTTAAAGTGAAGGTCATGCTTTTAAACTTACCGTACTTACGTAAATGTATGTAAGTGTTACACCAAGCGTACTTGTGGGTCAAGAGGGCACTCGTTGCGAAAGTTGATGCCTTTCAGAATTGATTCTTTAACCAGCGAGATGCTTTTCTAATGTTTCAGCTGGTCTAACAACACAGCGTTGATGTAGATTGACTCAAACACCGCATCATGTTTTACCTCTGAAATCTTTTTTCCCCTCCAACCTCACACTAAAGACTTGTGGCGGTATTGAAAAAGTACTTTGAAGTGCTCAAAATTAGCTGTGAGCTTGAGAAACTGTACTCTGCTACGCTCTACTTCTGCTCTTTCCACATCTGTTATCTGTGTGTGTGTGTGTGTGTGTGTGTGTGTGTGTGTGTCTATGCATGAATACGCCTTAAACCCTATGTAATCATTTACACTATAGAATCCATATTGTACAGTTTTTTTTTTTTTTTGTGGTGCAGTTCCTCCCTGAAGTTCATGTCACGGCACAAGGACAATGCAGTGGTTATGGAAATATAGTAACTTACTTGGAGAAAGAAGAAAAAAAACTATGATTATTTTAAGTTTTTGCAACTCTGCTACAGCAAAATGAATCACCGTGCTAGTTAACATTTATAATGCCAGTATGCGATATTCTTTTACTAAAAATAATCCGTGAGGCATGACTACAACTTTTCTGTGAAGCTGCGACAAACCATGTTTGGTTTCATTAGTCACAGAAATACAGAATAAATGATTCAGTATCTGCGGTGACACGTGTGTGACTAAGTGCGCGTTTGTTCCCACTGGTCTACCTGCCCTCTCTGTGAGAAGTCACCACGATCTCAGTCCAAGCAGGAAGGCAGGATGTTTTTGATGAAGCAGTGGGCTTAATTTAGGTCCAAGCATTCTCAGTATCTGTCACCTAACTCCCAGCGATCTCAACACACATTAGAGGAGGTGTTTGTGTGTGTGCGCTCATGTTTATCCAGGCAGGCGGGTTATAAATTCAAGAAATGTACACCGACACTTTGCCATGCTACAAAGACTAAAATATCCCCCAAATGTGAAGATATGCTCGTCCTCTTTTTGACTCGCTGAATAATATTAATTGCGTCTTTACAACGGTCTATTGTGATATAGTGTTTCTTTGATATGATTTTATTATGAATTATTAATTCTAGCTATTAAAAAAAATAATCCCATTAGCCCTGCCAAACACTGAAAAATCTTGATTTCTTCCTCTAAAGGAATTGGCTCAGTTACAGCTCCTGCTTGGCCATAAAATAACCAAACAGCCGAGTGCTTTTCCAGCAAACCAGCAAAAAAAGCAGAAGACAAATGCCAACAACCTCTGCCAAAGACTTCAGCTTGCACCCACTGTTCTCTTACCCGTACATAGAGAAAATTCTTCTGCCTACTTCTTTGAATTACAGAATTTGTATGAAAATATTTTATTCACAACACTCCTGCAAAGTCTGTTGAAAAGCAGCTCCATGCAGTCTAATGTAATTAACATGAACTTACATTTCCTAGCCCTCTCTCTCCCTCTCTAAGCCCGAGGTGTAATCCGTGTTTGATGGGCACATGCATAAGTTGAAAGGGGGCGATCTGGATTCTTTTTGAAAAGAGGGACTCTGGTGACGCTCTGACCTCCAGCTTGTCGTCATTTTAATGTTGCATTAAATGAACGTGCTCGGAATCGCCAAGCGGCTGCACAGGGTGCAGAGAGGAGAGGCGTGTGGTCGCCATGCATCTGTAACGAGTGGAAAGAAAGGAAGACCACACAGCAGCTTGGTCAGATCAGGTTGTCAGAGACCATATTTAAAATCTGGGTCAGAGTCCAAGCCGTAACCTCTCTCGATCACTCACCGTTGCTCTACACTCCCTCCTCTGCACCCCATTTCTCCTTCATCTCGTCCCACTAACCCTCTTTGTCTTTACTCCTTCTCCACACAGCTTCTTCTTCTCCTTTATTTCATTCACTCCTCCTGATTTCTCTCCTCCTTCTCGTCTTTTCCGTGCTGGCTGGCATGCGCTGCCTGAGCCGTCAGCAGGGCAGCAGCTTTGTTGTCTGCCTGCGTTGTGTTTCACAGACGGCATCTTCAGATTGAGATCATGATAGCTGAGTTGTAAATGAATACGATGGGACATAATAATATAAAAACGTCACTTTAATCTTAAATTGTGTAGAATACGATGGTGGATTTTAAACCATTTCTGTTCTCCAGTGAGGAATTTGGCAAATTGTTGCCATGCAACAGGAACAGCCCTATGATTCATACGCAGGTCCAGTGGCAACCAGATAAGTTTTGAGTGTTACAATTAGCTTATTCAGTTCTACTTCATTACATTTCAGAACAAACAGGCACAGATGTTGCTGCAGTACTTACACAGGACCTCAAACTCAGTGACTTACTATATATATATATATATATATATATATACATATATAAAAAAATCAGAAAGTAGTAATTAGCTTTATTTTTAAGAAATATTCAAATATTTACACAATGAATGTCTCTGACTTTTTCTCTCTGTAACGGGGAAAAGTTTGCCTCTCTTAATAGAAAGTATCAAACTTCCACCAGCATTTATCGGTACAACATAAAAAGTTCCTCTGCATAGCTTTTGGTAACACTTCAGAAGGAGTTACTATGGAGCGAGCGAGCGATACGACTCCATAATTAATGACGTGTGAATGAGTAATTCTTGAATAACTTTTGATTTGAGAACTTTGTAATGATGAGTTACTAGAGGGCAGACTGATACTATGTTAATTAATCATTAGGTAATGATTAGTTCATAAATATTTGCAAATTGACAAACAGACCACTTTCTTAATGAGTTGTTCAGCATTAAACATTACTTACTCTTTTTGTGAACCTTAAAGAAAAGTGATACATGATACTGTGTAGATACCAAGTAGATTCATTAATTACTAATTACTTAATCACTTAATCACAAAAAAGTAACAAGAGTAAACAGATGTTTTACTCACTACTCATACTCAGAATCCTTCCTGATTCTTCCTGACTTTCAGACATGACTGAGAGACAGAGACATGTCAAACCCTGATCCTGGTTACAGGATACATGTTTATTTGACAAAGAGCTGGAGTTTTCCTTTAATCCATGAAATTGTGATTTAAATACTAGGGTCCTTCACATGCATATGCTTTTGAGTAATGCCCCTCGGAAACCATTAAAGAGCCAGCCATGGAGTTTGATTTAAGACCGAGGAGGTGACACACTGATGCTTACTCTCTCAGGCAGACCTGGCAGGCCTGCAGCAACTACAACAGTGCTCTTGCTACCATTCATCATGGCAGAATGGCAAACACTGTGCAAATCAGCTGGCATAAACGTCCGTGCTTCTTCTCAGCTCAGTGCCTCAGAACCTATTGTGGAGCTAAGATGGCTGCCAACAATAAGACATGGTGACACTGTCCTGTTTTCACGCTGGAGGCCTCCCAGTAAGGAGTTCTGTTGAGTAGCTCTTTAGTGTGACACAGAGACGGGCCTTCAGCCACCAGCGGAGCCGAGCTGAGCGGCAGAGCTGCTTTAGAGCCCTGCTGAGACCTGCCAGACCCACAGCGCTCGCTGCCAGGGCCTCGGCTCGCAGTCGGAGTGAGTTATAACAGTGCTCTTGACACACACACACACACACACACACACACACATGCTAATACAGACACACATTCAGATAGCTTTAAATATGTACAGCATGCAGGCACACGCACACAGTGCAGTATACGTGTATGACCATAGACCACAAAGGCAGCCAAAAAAGCAGACAGCCAAATGCAAATGTATGCACACATGCAAATGCACCCACAGAATGTTACCACACTGGCCAGGTTGTCCAGCAAAACTCATGAGGATAGCTGCTACATGCACAGTTACTTATGTTCCTCATATTTTTATTCAAGGTAGCACATGCAGCAAAGTGAGCATGTCCTCTTACAGGAGCTCTATCTGTAACCTGTAAGGGTTAGTTTAAGGTCAAGGTCCGGCAGCTGCTTGATCAGATGGATTGATCCGTCTGGGTAAACATGTAAAGTGAAAATGGGCATGCTTATGATTAAGGGCTTAGCAGAGGGCATGTGTGAGTGTGTGTGTGTGTATGGGTGTGTGTGTGTGTGTGTGTGTGTGCTCAGGAGTGAGGCCCAGCATCAATATGTGACTGCATGTGCTGTATAATGTGTAGAAGGGAGTAATGTGCTGACATGTCTGCTGCATAGGTGTGTTAGTATGTGCTTCTAAATGTATCTTTTTCATCATGGCTCAGGCAGGATCACTTACATCGCATCTCAAGGTGGGAACTGATCCCACAACTGGTCATTTCTCTGATTATATTGTAGAACAGTTACATGCTGACAAGATGGTCCTACGAGTTTAAAACATTCCACGGTGTCGCTTACAAATACATTTTTAGAATGAATCACGTGTCCGGGCATCGTGGTCTGTTTTCCTTAGCTCATACAGAATTCGAGGTAAAATGTCTCTAAGGCTACGTTCATACAGCCAGTACTTGTGACTGACGGCCATATTTACTAAGGACAGTGTATTGTATTGTACATACTAGATTACTGAGGGCACAGTTCCTAGTAGGGAGTAAGGAACTGACGTCACCCAGCCATGTGTCCATTCTATTCAGAGGCTCGATCGTTGGGTCTTTGAACATCATCGATAACGTGACTAGCATCGTTGACCTCAGGAGTCTTTGATCGTCCACTGCTAACGTTTGCCTCTCTCTGACAGCATTAACTGGAACTTTCTGTGCCAACAGTTTTCAACCAATTCATTATTCCATCATCCACAAGTGGAAACTGTAGTCCTGTTATGCCTAATCACCGTTTGCCCCTCAGAACAGATTTTACAGGGGTAGTGGTTGATGTCTCCTCCTATGAAATGGGAAAATCCTCCCCAAAGACACGTCGTCAGTAGTCGCGGCGTTTATATGTACACACATTTCCATCATGTGCCATCTTCAGCTGTGATGATTTCTCTTGCATTGCTGCAGCAATCCTGTTATTATTGCAATGCCATTCGCTATTTATGTGATGGAGATAGAAAAGCATGGGTGCTTGCTGCAACATCGCGTCAATACCTAGCCACAATTCGTGCTTTTTAGGCGAACATTAACCACCCGTGCTCTGACGCTGCCAGTCTGCCCTGATATTAGAGGAGTGGTACCAAGTTCAACAACTTTGCTTTACTTTAGTTATGTCATATGCTATCAAAGGGAGGAAAGGCAGCATTAATATATGTCAAAATCAGGGAACGCACGATTGTAGGCCGCTCCGCATCTCTGCTTGAGGCAGGCGGCTCAAGACGTTAGCTGCTGCGAGCACAACACACTCAAATCTTCAGCCCAACAGTCATGTCATGCCAACGTAGGCACCAAGGAAGAAAAGCGTGGAATAACAAAGACGATATCTCTGGTTCTGCAGCATCAATATTGATCATTTAAAACCAAAGCACACAGTGAGTGCACATGGATGCATGTCTGTGCCCAAGTTTATCAGGGAGCTGTATCAGAAAAGAAACCATATTTAGCACTCACTTGAGGGCTGACAAACGCTTTTTTCCCCTCCGGCTGTACGATTGTGTCTCACAGCAGTAATATATTGTGTGTGTGCATGACTACCTGGAGCTTGTGTCTACATTAATCTCAGGAATGTCGATGCGGTCCAGAGTTTAATAGAACGAGGCGTGGGTGTGGAATAAGAGTCCCTCTGAGCTGAGTTAAGGTCTTAAAGTACTAAAAAGCCTTGACCCAGACCCTCCACACCCACTCACAGGGACACAGCACTGCTCCTCCAGCCCAGCACATGCTTTCATACTCTGGCTGTGCAGCAAACAACAGGAAGAGCACATGCAGAAGAAAGACAAGGGAAGATATGAACTCGACAAACATGCGGTCTGATGAAGATGAGCACGAAATGCACCCGGTCACAGATGTGGATGCGCCCCCCAGCTCAAACAAACGCACATAGACGACCGAAACACATCCCTGTTGTCTTGTGTTGCTCGTCGTGCAATGAGGAGCACATGACTTAAATCGGGTGTGGTGCATGACCTCTTATCGGACAAAAGCGTTCCACAGAGAGCGCTGATGGGGGAGACTGTGCCTCCCCGCCTGTTGGCAGTCATGAGGTCTCCATCCCGTTCGCCATGCCGTGTCTCGTGGTTCAAAGACCATAAAATGTTGGCGGCGTCTTGTCAATAAATCAGCTGCTTAGCCTGAGGAAAGTGGCATTGATGTGGGGAGGGGGGGGAGGAAGTGCAAAAGACTTATTTTTCAGGCATATTTAGCAAGAATGAAGCCTTTGAATTTGTGTCCGTGTCCTTGAAATGTCGCACCTAGAGGGCCTGAAGTCTCTCTGTGAATATGGTTAGTTTGTACTTCATGTGTTCAACCCGAGGCCTCTCCTAAATGCATGTATTCCAACGACAGAGGCTGTGTCCTGTTTTATCGCATTTATTGATCTCTCTTCACTGTCTCGCTGAGGAGCTCCTATCATTTAACTGTCCTCGTGATGATAACATGATCTGCATGCTGAAGTAATGAATCGTGTGCCTTATATCTTACAGGGATCATTTCTTGACAGCCTCCTCAACGTTGGGAGTCATACCTCGCCATGTACCAGTTTCTATCACTTTCCATCAGTGCTAACGTTTGCACCGATACCTCTACAACCATCTTGGACCCTAATAAGGCCAATACTTACAAATATAGCATATATTTTAATGTTTTTTTGTGGTAGATTTCATAGACAGGTAGTTAAAATGTTTCTGCAGGTGTTAAAATGGCTAATAAAGCAACTTGTTTCACAACCAGGGCGAGGTATCTTCAGACATCAGTGAAACGGGGCCAGCGAGGAGAGGCGAAGAGAGGAGATGAGGGTTATAAAAGTTTACAACTGAACATCCTCTCAGATGGTTTGGTTGATGACTGAAGCCGGCAGAGTGTAACCAAAAGGGTGAAATCAAATTGGGCAGAAATGTGTGAGGATACTTGTCCTCAGCGTGTGTGTGTGTGTCTGTGTAAAAGCCGGCTGTCCCATGACAAGGTAGCGTCACTGAAAAGCAATGCCCCCAGGCAGCAGCAGTCCACTTAGGGAACTTTAAATTAGAGTAGTGTTCGCTAACACAAGTTTACTGGGTTCATCCACTGTCGAGATATGAAAAGGGCCGATTGTCTGGCGAAGCGCTGATGGCTGCATGAAAATCAAGTGAGAGCGCTCTGAATCGCAGGTCTATACAGTGTGTGGCCATGGATAATTGTGGAGTGAACTGAAGAACCGAAGGAGAGATCGAGGGATGCAAAGGCAGATGCAGAGATTGCTGGCCCTCGCTGAGACGGTGACCTTCAGGAGCCATCGCAGCGCATGGAGCGCACAGGGATAAAGGAATGAGTGGATTAAAGTACAGTTTGTAAAATTTTCCAAGTGTTGGATTATGTATACTGTCTTTATGATGAATAAAGATTGTGTTCAGAATGAGATGAACTGTGTTGTTGTCTGTTTTCGGTTCCTAAAAAAAGACGTTAAAAAAACCAAAACAAATTAAAATCCGTGCACATCCACATAATGATACCCCACTAACAGTAATTGCTGCCCCAGCGGACCAGTTAAAACATGAGGGATGGCACCGCATGCACAGCTACTTGTGTCACTCAGCTGTTTATGCACCCCAGCGACCTTTTGAACACACACACACATACCCCTCTGAAAGAGCTGGGTACTGTAGTACTTTTGTAATACATATGTTGCGAACTACTTTCAGCAGTGGTTTAATACACATTCGGTGCTCTTATGAGCACTAATAGCAGCAGGAGGGTGTATGTGGGATAGACACACAGTAAACTACATTGCCGATAAGTTCATGCTAATGAAGGAGCCTGTCAGCCAGTGCAACAATGTGGCTCATTGATGTGTGTTTTTAATAGTTTTCTGGACAACAATGGATCTCTGGGGCACAGAGGAATGAGCTATATTAGGCAGTTCATTGTTAGTTTTTTTTGGGACCGCTTTATAAAAACTGTCTGTAATAAGTGGTTCATTTATAGTTAAAGGTGCAATATGTAACAGTTGGCCACCCGCCAATTTCACACTCAAAACAGGGCATTATATCAGCACACAGTGTGCTAACTGCTGCCAACAGTAGCTGCTGTTAGCGAGTTAGTCGTACAGCTAGCAGTCCGGAGCACTGGGGGACCGTTGTGTTAGCACCACCACAGGAGCTTTGGACTGGGATGAGCTGGGGCTAGCTGGTTAGCATGCTAGCTTCAGATAGGCAGATATCTCTGCAACACAATACAAATACATCAGCATCAAATTGTGTTATAATAACAAAATTGTTATTCCTTCACATTGTGTTGATAATTGAAGTTAATTTTTGAACGTTTTCAACTAAAATTCTTTCATATTGTACCTTTAATTAAGTGTTAATTAATAGCCATTTCATTGTTAGGAGAGAATTAAATGCTTTATTAATCATTTATTAAAAATGTTAAAAGGTTTATAAAAATCAGTTGCAACATTATAAGCATCATGCAAATATTGTTTATAGATTAACAACACAATATTTATACACCCTTTGCTGAGCAAATGTTTATTGTAACTGTTTATAATACTGATAAAAAAAACATTATTTAGATGGCCACAAAGTTGTAACTGATGTTTCTAAACCTTTACAACTGCTCACTAAACTTACTTGATCAGAAGAGAAAGGTCTTTATTTATGGATTTTTTAGGCCAAAACAAACTAAATAAAGAAACTCCTGTATCGTTTTTATGACTGAACAAAAAAACTGAATTTAAAGGACAACATGGTTTCATACTGTTTTACTGTTGATATTTGTCAGACCCTGCCACCTTTCTACCTTCAAACAGTCTAATGGGTATTTTTTCTTTATTGATGATGGTTATTACAACTTTTTTTTTAAACAATATTTACTTTTTATAGAATTTGTTGACAAAAATAAATAAAACATCACCAGACTTATCTGTGACAGGCTCTCCTGTATAAATCTTTCGGTCCATACACGGCCTCTTTAGTTGCCATTAAGACGACAAGCGTGATTCATCCATTTTCCTGAGTGTGGGTCACACACAGCTTTAACGTTACTTTGAAGAGTCACAAACTGTTTTAACACATGCTTTGGTTGCAAACACACACACACACACACTCACACACACACACACACACACACAGCCGTGTTTGATGTAAAAGCAGGAAGTTTATCCAGTTCTTGAAATCATAAAGCGTGTTATCAGGCTTCAACTGCTATGTAAAAATGTATGTAAAACAGTAGTTCAGACAGCATTCTGTATGCAAAGTGGCAGATATAAAGACAGTCACCTGAACTCAGTGTGGGGAGAAGAAACCTGTAAATGATCTAATAAACTTGTTCAGCTCAGCCAGTCTGCTGATACGACGGTCACTCTCTCTGACACACACACACACACACACACACACACACACTAATGAGTCAGACATTCCGTGCATATAAAATACGCTGCTCTTTCTCACAAATGTTTGATAAGCTAGATCATTGTGTTGAAGTTTTCTGCGGTATGTTGCGTGCTGCTGTTTGCCAGCAAAACACTTCGACTTTCACTTTAAAAGAGGGAAAGGTTTTATGTTTTCCCAGAGAAAGAGGAATGACAGAAATACTTGAAACTGAGGTGTTTTAAAATAGACACGCTCTAACTGCAGCAGCTTTCAGTGTGTTATCTGGTATGTGTTGATATCGCTGTTGTTCATGTCTGAAGAATCTGTGGTGAGCGCTCGTCTGAGATCTCGAGGCACAATTTGGCAAACCACAAAATTCCTCCGATCCCCCCCCTTTCCAAATGTATTAACCACTCTGAACAAAGCAAATCGTAAACTAGTTGGAAATGTCACATGAAGTTTGAATAAAACAGAGACAGGCAGGAACTCATTGTCTTGACTATGATTTTTGCATCACGGCTCATTGCTATTAAACCTTCTGAAAGCTCCTGCCACACCTGAGCTGTGGGAAAACACCTTCTTCATAAGTCCAAAGACAAAAGGGGGGGAAAGCAGATCTTTTACCTGCCAACTTTACTACTTATTCAATATTTACAAAAGACCTGAGGTTCCGCCAAAAGACCTGAAAAGCAGTTTAACTGTGGGAGGCTGGTGACACGCCCCGCCCAAGGAGCCGCACCATGTGGCCCATTCATAAAGCCAGTGAGCCCAACCCTGGAGCTGCATCTCTACGCCTCGAGCTGCATGAGGAGGCCTGGTCACACAGCCTGCGTTCCACACCCCGGAGCTGCATCGGAGGAACTGCTTACATAGTCCAGCGGGACCAGTCTGCAAACACGCAGACACGCCTTATCTGTAGCTGCGTTTCTGCCAGACGCTGAACAGACGCTCGCAGATAAAGCAGCAAAAGCTCAGGCCTAGATGAACCAACACCGAGGAACTTTAAATACATCTCTTCACATCCTATACTCACAACAAACACTGTTAACAATAGCTTAGCGTGGTCGCGGGGCTAAAATGTCCGCACTAACTTGTGTGTTTATCTCGGTAAATACACACAGCTGTAAGCGTCCAGTGCAGCTCGTGAACAATGCTGGCAGCTCCACACCTTCAGCACAAGGGACACATTAAGAGAAATAGTAGGAGGAACTGGCCCACTCACTCTACAGTCCAGTCCCAAGTGAATGTGTGTGTGCGTGAGTGTTTAATGTAAAATGTCCTCATCTTTAAGAGTGGGATGAAAATATTGTTGCAAGACACAAAGGACGGCAACGCGAAAGTAAGTAAAGGATGTTAGATTAACTAATACAGGACTGGGATCCATTTTCAAACACTGAACACGAATAAAGCGTCTCAGGAAATGTCACAGTGTTTAGTTCTGCCAAAGGTTCATGTTCTGTTCCCACCTTATCTCAAAATTAGCTCACTTTAGATCAATCCTCATGCTGAAAGGAGCTTTAGCGCATGTACTGGGCATCTCAACTCTTCATGCTACCTTAATAAGTGTCAAGCATGATGATGACTCATGCCTTCGACCAGCAAATGTTGTTTTTTTTTTGCTTGCATTAGTCAGGCTCCACAGAGGGAGATGATGTTTCAGATGCAAACACACAGAGATGCCACGCTCGCTCGCTGGCATGTTCCATTGCTCAACCTGTTGATCAGGCTCATTCCCAAAGGGCCTGAGAGCTAATTTCACTATGGGCTGTTTCTGTCAGAAGCGGCACCAAGCGCAGGCGGTTTTGTCTGCCAACTGCTCCAAGCCAAATGGATACGTTGATTTAAAAAAAAAAAAAAAGTTCCACAAGCCGGGCACAATGGAAGCATAAATCATGCACGATACTACATGTGCAAGTTTGTGCAAATCTGCACATGAATTCGAACAGCAGAAACAGCCGAACGAGTAACTTATTTTTGCCGTTATGAAACCGAGATGTTGATGATGATGTGGGTGAAAGGCTGAACCGACGCCGAGCAGTTGCCACAGGATGAACTTCAGCGTCCGTCTGAGTTTTGCAAGACTATGAAATCTCTAATTTCAACAGCGATCCCTATGGTCACCAGCGACACATGACCCCAATACCACACTTTGTCGCTGGTGTGGTCGGTTGCGAACACACACATGCACGCACACACACACACACATACAGACATGTTTTCCACACACGCATACACAGGAGGACCCTCTACTCTCTTTGGCGATCACTCCCTCTTTGCAATCCCTCGTTTTTTTTTTTTTCCGATGGCCGTCGTGAGTAGCAGACGGTTTTGCCATCCCGCTCCCAAAATAGCCACCCGTTAGCACAGCCAGGTCAGATGG
Organism: Diplodus sargus; assembly: GCA_903131615.1. Lineage (NCBI taxonomy): Eukaryota > Metazoa > Chordata > Actinopteri > Spariformes > Sparidae > Diplodus > Diplodus sargus. Next base: position 1,353,375 of record CAEMYA010000032.1, read on the forward strand.
TTTTGAAACATCCATGGCAAACGGTGCTGGAGTGGAGGGGTGGACGGGCCAACAAGTGTGTGACCACCTTTTGGAGAGCTTTGGAGAGGTGGTCATGGGTGGGCCTCAAGTGGAGGTTTCTTTCACACTTCGGTGACAAAGAGTGCCGGGGGAACAAAAGGAGGGGCGTCTCAGAAAGACGGGTGTTGTGCTCGCCTGTGTACGTGCGCGTTTGAAAGCAACAGGTGGATTCAATTTGATTCAGAACATTTTAACAGTGAGGACATCGTCACATCGGGATTGCTTTCCATACGTCATGAGCAAATCAGCATCCACTTCAGCACTTCTCCGGTTGCACAAGTTAGTGTGACGCACATCTGTTTTACGAACATTACTGGTAGCCTCCAACCCTTGTCATCGCAGTGCTTTTTCATCCTTATATCCGTTGCTTTTCACAGTTAGCTCTTACTATATTGTTCACAGCATTTACAGTACCTTTCATTTGGTATAATAGCGCTTTTGATCATTTTGTTAATCGCCTCCATATGTAATGTTAGCTAATCACTCAGTGTAGCACCAGTGTTAGATAAATGTTGTTTTTTTTTTAAACAATTATTTTATTTTTCATTATTGTGACAGACGGTCACTGCCTTGAGAGAGCGAGCAGCAACGTTACAGCCCCATTGCTCGTGAACTTAAAGGTGCTTTTTCTCCATTTTAGGAGCCAGCTAAGCTAGCTGACTGGCTAACCGCGCTATTGAGGTGCTTATTGTTGTGACTGCACTGTGTGGTGGCCGGTTTGTGTTTTTTCTCTCCGTGCTTTATGTTTCAGAGGTGCTTGGTGAGGCCTGGCGTGGTTTTGCTGCTGGTCGGAGCTGTGCCACCTCACACACCTGCAGCGCACTGAGTATAATCAGCACCTGCTCCTGTACGCAGACCTCCCCTCTGCATGGTGCCAGATTATTGTGGCCAGCTCCAGTGGTACTCGATCGCTCTCTGTGTCTCTAGAGTTTATGTATTCGGAAAGCTTCCTTTTGTTGACTCGCCAGCACTTTAATCCTGCCTTTTTCCTCTTTCAGTGTGACCAGGCCTTTCCTGTAGACCAGCTCCTCTACCACTCGCCACCCAGCCTCCCGCACCTCTGCCCCGCTCTCACATCCCCGACTGCCTGAGCCAGCCTCCTGCGTGACCGCGAGCCTCGACCTGTACCACCCTGGGAGCCACCGTTTCTTCCTACAAGCAAACTTGATCAATAAATTCACCTTTCAAGTCACTACCTGTTTGGCGTTACTTTTGGGTCCACCTGTTCAAAACTACAATCGTTAGTTAACAAAATTATCAACATATTCAAAATACTATACATTCAGTTAATTTATTAAATACAATAATTAATCAATGCAATTTGTTACTGTTAAAGTTAAAGTAACTCCCTTGAGGATGAAAATCACTGTGATCACTGAGGTTGGGAGGCGAAGGTAACGTTCGGCTACTGTCAGGAAATAAACAGTAGAGCCTGACTGATACTTGATTTTTGGGGCCGATGCCGACACGACATCTGACATCAATTTATATCGACCTTCATTCTTTTATACGTAAAATATATACCTAAATACATTTTTTTGCAACGATTGCTCAAATGATATGGGTATTGAACACATGTGACAATCAGTACAATGAACAAACACACTTCGCTGGGAATTAAACAATTAGAAATGACCCAAAGCATTTTTGTCTGCATTATATTCTCAAAAAGTTTTCATATTTGCGGATAATTGCCAAAGTGTATGCCGCTACCAATAGACCTGTGTCTACACTACACTACAATGTGCAAGTAGACATTTGCCATTAAACATTTTAACCTTAGTGATTTATGTTTTCCATTACTTTGTTACAAAACAAATGTGCCAGTGCAACAGAGCGGTTATCTATGTTTCCCATGACTCGGTTTCGTGCGTCTACATGATATTCACTAACACCTGATATTCATGGAGATGTTATTTTTGCTGTCTGCACCTGAACTTGTCGCTGGACTTTTGTCAAGCAGTGAGAAGGTTTTAACCCACTGTGGTCTAAGGACTCAAGAGCAAAGGTGTTCCTAAAAGTCCACACATATCGAATTCACAATATAAGATCTTCTTTTAACGACCCTCATATGAGCCATGCAACATACTGTTGGTTCTGTTCTAAGGTTGTAGTTGTTAATGTTACAGATTTTATTATGGGGTTTTCTTATATCTGGAACGGAACCTGGATGTTCCGGGTTCACTTTAGCTCTCCGGGTAAAGTACAAGTACGTGCATGTAATTGAGGATTTTTGTTTTTCCCAGCACAAATTGAGCTCTTCATCAGACACACCTGACAGTAAGTCTTTCAGGTGTGCAAAAACTTTGCAGCAATTGTAACACATCGCTAAAAAAGTCTGTTAAAACCTGAGATAAAAGCACTTATGGCTTTGTTTGTTAAAGCATCGACACTTATAAACAAATAACTGCAAACACTGGTTTCCTAGAGACAGAACCAATACCATCATTTTGGTTCCATTTGTTTGTGTTTTGACAGGGTAATCAGAACCATGACAAAAGGGATTACGAATGTCAACTCAATAACATTTTGCTGACAAATTTATAGGCAGTAGTGAGTAATCACATGCACCATCTGGTTTGACTGATGTTACGTATCTGAGGTACTTTTTTTGTGCCGTGCCAGCACGCACAATCTGCGGAGGAGTTTACCCAAACTTAAAATGATCTGAGGGCCGGGCAAACCAGAAGATAGAACTCATCTTCCTCTGTGTGTGTGTCCCTTTCGCAGGCAGGCGTTCGGCTTATTGATTCATCAGAGAAGTAGGCCGAAGCTTGACACAGCAACCCAACATGCAGTCTCCTAATGACTTAACCACATCAACTCTTTTTCTTCTGCGCTGTTCACCCTCCCTCCATCTCTGCCTCCAGGCACCAACCGTGGCTACAGCGTGGTGAGTCACGTTGGAACAAAAAGCCCTATTCAAAAAACACACACACTCTCTCTCTCTCTCTCACACACACACACACACACACACACACACACACACACACACACACACACACACACACACACACACACACACACACACACACACACACACACACACACAAACTCCTGATCAACTCTAGCCAGCCTGCCTCTTAATAAAAACTCCTTCTCTTCTTCAGTTACCCCCCCTCCATCCCGCCCTCTCAATCTCCAGGCAGAACCAGAGTGCAATGGCTGCGGTGAGACCAGATCAAGCCAATCCAGTTGCCAGGCGAGTGTAGAGTCACCACCATGCTGGTGCTGCTCCCAGAAACCACATCACATGGCCTGCTGCCTGTGTGTGTGTGTGTGTGTGTGTGTGTGTGTGTGTGAGGCCGAGAAAAGAAAGCAGGACTTAAAGATAAAAAACATGCGAGCAAACCAAATCTATTTTGAAGTACTATGACTTCCTTCCTCAAACAAGGCCTCAGTTGCCTTTTTTTGTCCCACATGACACACCATCACGGTCACTCGCTGGCCTTTTGACAGACCTACGCTCAGTTCTGCAACTCACCAGAGTAAGAAAACGGAAAAGATGGCCTGAATGCTTTTTAAAATATTGTTTTATTTTTTTCCCCCACTTTGACAAAATTTGATTAGCTGCCCCAGAATGTATTTGTAATGGTTGATTTTGTTTCTTCTGTTGTTTTTTTTTTTTTTAATAGTTTATATTATACTAAATTGACCTGCAAGTGCAACAGAATGAAAATGATGAACTCATTAGAAAAATGTCCCATTTCATGCTGTTATACATTATATTGATTACTTATTGAATCATTAACTCGGAAGCATCATTTGAAAGTTGTGGCTTGTTAAGTGAAGCTCTCAAAACTACAATATAATCCTGAGCACAAACTAGCATGAAATGAACGTCCATCTAAAGTATCTGAAGTGATAGAGTTAAAAAAAAAGCATTCTTACTCTCTGCCACTGCCTTATGAACATCTGCACGACATCTTAAACTGCCAAAAAACAAAAAGAAACTGTCTATTTTAAGAAGTAGTTTCAGTAGTTCGTGTGCAGACCTGCACTGTGTTCTGTAATGTGCTACTTAAAGGGATTATCGGGATCTTCAGTACATCATCTGAAGTCATTCATCATGACAACAGTATAAAACATGTTTTCTCTAGGCGCTGTGCCAGTATTCACACCAGCAGTCTACATAGGAGGAATCTCACTGCAGGTCACAGAGTTGATTCACACACTAGTGTGTGTGCTGTGTATAGACTGTGATAATAGGTTCATAAGGAGTGAGGTCATGAGGTGCTAGTTCACTGGCAGCTTTATGGCCTTTTGATCTCATGATGGTCCGGATCTCGAACGTCTTTTAACAGTTTTGCAACAGTTTCTTTTTTCAAGCAGGAATTATGGCAGATGTGAGTTTGTTAAATGTTAATCTTAAAATTTGAGTGCAATGGTAACTTTTGCCTCTTGCTGCTCAGTTTTTGAGTCAAAGTCAAGCAAATTGGACTTTGGATCCTTTCTGAAATGTCCCTCAGATCCACACATTAACAATGTTTTGCATTCTTCCTTAGGACTTTTTTAACACAGAGAAGAAAAGTTTCACCAACAACTCAAAATCCTCAAAGATACATTTATTTACGGTCCTTGTTTTGGTCACGTGACCATTTCCTGACATTATGGAAAAAGCAGCATTTTAATGTTGTCTGCATGTTGTAAATCACAGATACTGGCTCTTCTGCTTCTGTAGAAACTGACTCCTGATCTTATGTTCTCTCTCTCTCTCTTTCAAGGTAATTGTATATACTGCAGTGCCTGTTGTTGCTTTAGGTCTAGGTTGTATTCTTCTGTTGTTTTTAATAATAATGTTGAAGGGTGTCTGTGTGTTTATTTTTTAAGACGCATTTTTAAAAAAAACAAAACAACAACAACTAAAAGTCTGTTCCCATGAGTGACAGCAATGATATTTGGTTTAAGTCAAATACCTCTCAAAGAAATACCTTCCGTTTGAGTTCAGTTGAGCTAATTTGCCTGGAAAAGCTTCCCACTGAACCTGATTGTTCTCTCCGAGCATTGGGGGGTGGGGGGGTTGAGTTCCTAGTTAAAAAGTAGATTATTCAGCACATTTGCTTTGATATTTTGCGCGGATGAGGGCTTGGGGGCAGGAGTGATCCCCGAGCGTAACGGTCTACCTGTGAGATATTCGACAATTATTTAAACACACAAAGCTTCCACCGCCTACATCCATTCCAGCAGGGTGACTGTCTGTGCATGTTCTCTCACCACCTGCCGTCACAGAAAAACATACATACCCCCACCGAAAAATTAACCCTGGCTGATATACATCGACTCTTATACGGGCCACATGCTGCACATAATCATGATAAATATGAAAGAGCATTTCATTTAAAGTCAAGCATCTGCATGAGAAGTGTAAAGTTTCCCTACAGCAGTTTAGCATTCTGCAGATCAAATTCCCATCATTTACATTAGTTATATAGTTCTGACTCAGCTCAGTGAACTGTGGCACCACAGCCAAACATTTATTTACGTTGGCTAAGCCCCTGTGTATGCACAACCTTACAATCACGATCTAGGTTATACAGTTATGGACATGAATAGCGTGCCAGTACATTTTACCTCATGATGTTTCTTGCCTGGGGCGACTACCTTTCACTGTTTGCAGATCTTTTTCAGAAATGAGACGTTCAATCCCTGGAGATCTTCCTCGGGAAAATGTAAGCTTAATGTTGTAGATGGAATTAAAAATGTATGTGCCGGGAGTGTGTGTTCTTATGTAATACGGTCCAGATGTTACTACAAGGTTTTTTTGGTCAAAAAAGCTTAAGTCTCCAGCCACGGTGTGTGCGGCTGTGCTTGTGCTGCCTTCAATTGGGGTCGTGTTTACCTTATTCATGAGAAGAGTCTGTAGCAATAACGTTGGCACACTTTATTGTTGATGGTTGTAATTTCAGTAATTTTCATACTCTCAAAAATGTGTCCGAGGAACATGTTTGTATTCCCAAATGGCCTCATCTTTTTCCTCTGTCCTCGCTAGCTTGCTAATTTGGTAGCCTCAGTTGAGTCTTTTGATACCTGTGTTTCCGTTGCCTGGCACCGGTGCTCTTAGGACTTGAATGCCAAACATATGGTGTTAGTGCTTTCACGCAAGTCTTTCCACTTAGCAGTCATCTTGGCAGCTATTTCAGGCTAACAAGACCAGGCCCCTATCTAAATGAATAGGGAGTGAGCCATAACTTTATTGTCAATGGCCACCAGGACACAAAAAAAGAACTTTCAGTGACACATTACACTGATACTACACATGCACACATTTCCACGACATTAACTCCGACGACATCTATTACTTTATTTTAATCCAGCGTGCCGTGACGTCGTCAGTACAGCATACAACTGGCTTTTGGGATGAAGGAGATATGTGTCCTACGACCGCCATCCTTGATGTAACTGACTTCTCTGTTCAAATGCCTTAAGTGATTTGTCTGCTTTCTTACAGTGTCCCTGGTATGACTTCCCATGTTGGAAGCACAAGCTCACATGTTCAGTTTGAAGGCAGAATGCAACACTGCACAGCAGTGCTTTCAGCTAAATGCTAACTTTAGCACACTAACATCCTCACAGTGACAATGCTAACATGTTTATATTTAGCAGTTAAAGTTTACCATCTAAGTTTAGCGTTTTGGCATGCTAACATTTGCTTCATGGACCTAAAAATGCACCCCTGAAGTTGTCAGGGATGACATTAGTATTGAGTCCAGGGCTCCGGAATAATGTTTTACACTAGTGCGCCTCTTTTTCATTTAGGTGCACCAGCACATTATTGAGGTGCACCGAATTATACATCTAATTTTAAGTTGTGATTGTGACCATTTATAAAGTTGCAGAGGTTCTTCTTCATTTAAATTATAGTAAACTCAATTGTGCTGATATATTTGATGCTTGAGAAATAGATAAATCAATCTCAGATATTATTTGGGTAATATGAAAGAGAGAGCGAGAGAGAGAGAGAGAGACACACACACACACACACACAAACACACATATTTTATACAAATATTTTCATAGTCTACATTTTTTTAAATCTGACCTGCTGAATATCAAGCCAATGAAAATGTTAAGTCGCGCTTGGCAGATTTGAAGGCGCATGTGCGACCAAAATAGTTGCACCTGTAGTCATAAAAAGTGTTGGACGGACTTAAATTTTGACCTGGGATGGCGCAAGAGGACATCTCAGTGATTCATATTCTTTAACAATTCATCAGTGCTAAATGACTCCTCCATCTGACAGTTGAGGCATTTCACTAAACCACAAATTTGAATCTCATGGTGGTGCTGGAAGAAAAGTCAAGTGATCGCCAAGATCAATAGAATTCAACATCTGAGAACCATGAACAACTTCACAAAATTTCATGCCACACCATGTAATAATTGATGAGATATTTCAGTTTGAGGCAAAGTGTTGGACCATTGACATGAAGAGAGGCTGACATACCAACACTGCCGTGCCCGAAGCCATGCTAACAAGACAATACGTTTTCAGTGTTTCTGTGAACCGAATAAATGAGCAGCTTGTAGCTGAGGAGAGCTATGGTTTGCGCTGGAGTAAAGATGTATACACAGTAGAATGGCAGCACAGCACTGTTTGACCATGGTTTGTGATCAGCAAACAGAGAGACTATGGTTGACTTTACACATTTTCAACATATTTTTCCCCAGACAGATTTTTCAGACTATTGTGTTTGCTTATCTTTAGCATGAGTTGCATCATTTTGGAGTAACGTACTGTACAAGTGATGCAACTCTCTCCGTTGGTATGAAAAAAGACGTATCTACAGGCTACAGTGTATTCAATCCTTACATAGCACGGGATACAGGAAGGCTTTGAGTCTCTTAAAAGCAAAGGTGATTTTACATGCCAATTTTCTCTGAATATTCAAAGCACATTTTAATCTTCCCTTAACTCTCAACTGGGTCCTGACCCAGATTTAGAAAAAAAAAGCCTGTGGGGGACTGTGTAGACCTACAGCATGCTGTACAATGTGTGTGTGTGTGTGTAACACTGGCAGGATAGGGTGTGGTGAGAACAGCAGCCATGATGGAGAATACTAATAAGAAAGAGAGCTTGGAAAGCAAAGATGACTCAGTGTCATAACCCCAGACTGTATCTGACTAAAAAGGGCGGGGGTGAAAACCTGTCTCCTGACGCCCACCTTCCATCCATCCGCCCTTCCCCAGACAGGGTAAGGAGGAGACCAGAGGGTGGTGGACTTTACCAAACCTCGCACCAACCCAGATTCAGAACAAGCCTGCACCGACCGAGTGTGAGTCACAAAGGAATTTCCCTGACACATTTTTTAACCAAAGACAGTCTTTCTTACTTTCAACTTCCTATTGGAGATGTGTGGCATCAAGTAATCTAGGTCATGTGCACCAAGGCCTGCAAGTTTCAGCGTCACCTTAATCGACATTTAACCACCTTAATATGTGTAAATCTGTTTCCACTTGTTTCTTCATGATAATGGAGCGAGCTTTTATTAAAATTAGAGAATGTCTGCGATAATTACCGGTGGTTCTTTCGGTCCCATTCCACTGAATGATTTTTGCTTCCCTTCCATTTTTTCCCAGACCTGACATACGCTAACCTCAGTGGAATCCAGATGGAAGCAACATGTGAGCCTTAACAAGCCAATGTGGAGGCTGATTGACAAGACAACCTGTGTTTGTCTGTCTTGTCCATCTGCCAGATGGACAAGACAGATAACTGCCTGAACTGGAAAGAAGCGAGGAGATGCAATCCCTGCAGCTGGACTGTTTGATTTAGATTTTTTTATATTAATATGAGAGGGAGATAAGAATAGAAGTGTGAGTTTCTGAGTGCATCAGAGAGGAAGAGAGAGCCCGAGATGGATCGAGCATGTGCGCATGCATGTTAGTGTGTGTGTGTGTGTGTGTGTGTGTGTGTGTGTGTGTGTGTGTGTGTGTGTGTGTGCGTGCGTGATTACAGGCTGAAGGGCACGGAGTTGAGGTGGTGTTTGATGCTCGTCTCGGTGGCAGGCTTCAAACAAACTGTCGCTGTGCTGCTGTCTTACTTGTACATACACACCGGTCCAAACACCCACACATATACATATGCAAACGCACACAATGACACTCTGTAGCTGTCTTCCGCTGCTTCTGTAGCTCACACAGGGACTTCTACCAGCAACGGGGCCAACCATACCCAAACCCTCCAAGCGAGCTGCGTTGTGTACAAATGCACAAATGCAGAAGTTCCGCACAGTTCATCAGTTTACACACACACACACACACACAAAAACCTGTGGAACAAACGTACAAAAGAGCACTGTAAAGTACGGTCACAGACAATTATTCTATATATACATACATATATATGTATCGAATGATCCTAGGAGCTATGTTGTCCGGGGCTTAATGCCCCTGGTAGGGTCTCCCAAGGCAAACAGGTTCTAGGTGACGGGTCAGACTAAGATCGGTTCAAAAGCCCTAATGAAAGAAATAAAA
>CAEMYA010000032.1:1362984-1383601 GCA_903131615.1 Diplodus sargus
GGAAGAAGATGGATGGATGGATATATATATATATATATATATATATACACAGTATATATATATATACACACACACACACACACACACACACAGATATATACACATATATATATATACATATATTATACACACACACACACACACACATATATATATGTGGAACAACTGTGTGTTATTATACATACACTCAAGTAAATAGATAAAGAAGTGAGTATATTCTCTTCCTCACGTACACACATTTAAACAGCACACAAAGTCCAGGGGGGATCTTGCTCCTTCCTTTACACGGACCATTTCCTTAAACAGATTTATCACCAGTGTTGCACAAGCCATTCGATTAGCTCCACGCATGACTGTATGCGTGTGTGTGTGTGTGTGTGCCCTTTGTAAGTAAGAGACCAAGGGAGCTTCTGTGATAGTGTCTCTGTGTGTTTTTTCCTGAGTGTGTGTGTGTGTCCGTGTATCAGGAGGCTGTAGGCTCAAGCTATTAAGATCAGTATAGCCGTTAGATATGTGATCTGAAGGATGACACTACAGAGTCGAGAACAAAGCAGATGCTATTGCAGAGGAGAAACTGTGCAGGGCCAACATGCAAGCCCTGAGGGACCCCCCCCCACAATGCTAGCTTTAGAGCAGCTATTGTAGCTGGCCAAATATATCAGAGCCAAGAGTTAAAACTTAATACACTATAAAGCGCTGCCAAGAAAATCTGCTGTGCTATTATCAACACATTTAACCATCTGTGTGAAGTGCCCTCCATTACTATATTTTGGGGCATTTTGTCTCAATTTCTTAGTCATAGAGTTGAATTCCCTCCCGAGGGAATGTGGGAAGGAGTTAATATTCCTGACAGAAACTATCAGGGACTTTTGGTTTATGTCGTGCGAGAGATCTTTGGCGCGCAGACAGCGTGCTATGAATAAAGAAGGAAAAGGAATGATAAAGCAGAGCAGAATTACAAAATAAACAGAGACAAAGAAGGCAAGATCATAAAAGATTACTCACAAAGTCATTCTCATTAGAGACACAACTCAAGTGTGTGTCAGCGTCTTCGAAGAGCAACAGTTGGGAGAGATGGTGATAGATAAATAATTTGAAGAGTATGGAGTGTGAGATAAAGCCAAAGAAACCAAAATAAGAGGACAGAGGTGGAGACAGACTGATGGACGAGGAAAGGGTCTCCACAAAACACACATCGAAGACAAACAAGAGCAGAAACTACGCATTGTCAGAGGTACACACACATACCTTCACACCACCAATGGTACACACAGTTCCAATGCTTAAAAATACCTCACTGAGAAAAGCCAAGTATGGAAGGCCGACTGGACAGAAATATGCCAAAGTTACCATTTGAAAGTTCTGAAGCTTCATGATGACACATAAAGTCTGAATGGAACAGCCAAGTGGTCAGACAAGAAACAACAAGAATGATAAGTCATCCAGAAAAAACGTTTGTGAGTCACTCCGCAAAATAATTTAAAATCCGGCTGGCATTCAGTAAATCTGTTTAAATAATTATCCACATCACGATCAAACTGCTTCAGCTATATTATTCATTTTATAAGATTATGGACTTTATTTATTGCATTGTATTTTTATGGTGTTTTACTATTATACGTACTCTTTATTCTGATTGAAAAACAAAACTACAAATAACACATTTGACTGCCACTGTTATAATTTCACCTCTAATTATGTTGTTGATTATAAAAAAAATATTTAATAAATGTGTTCCTTTACCATCATAACACCCATGAACCCTTTCTGGAAGAAAGAAAGAACTTTCCATCTCATGTAGAGAAACAACACTAATGACTTTGTACTTACTTAAATACTTAACGACCATAACATGTTGACCATTTTGGTCTGTTGAGTAGAGAAAAAACACTATATTACTTGTATAAATGAAATGTAAAAATGTGTTGTATGTATATATTGGCTAACGTGATGAGAGTAACTGATCTGTTCATTCTGATTAATTTGTGAAAATAAAATGGAGACTTGTACCTGATAACACAGAGTGTTAAGCTTATTAAACAGTGAAATGAATTTTGAGACACATCTTTTTCTATTTTGTCAGAGAACAGTAAATGCAATTATACCTAACCAACCCGTCGGACCCACTTTACAAATTATTAAGTATCACTTTTTTTTAAAATTGATTTTCTGATCTTTGCTATTTGAATCTAATGTTTCTATTAAACTGCAATCATTTCCATTTAATAAGGGACACCCAGTTGTTGGATTGATATGAGGAAACACTGTTTTATATGACAGAAAATATTTTGAAATTCTGCCCCTCACACTGGATTGTGTCATTTATGAGTACAGCTTTTAAATGATTCTGCTGAACCAGTTCAAACATTAATCCATGTTTCTTGTTTAGTCTTCTGACATGTTTATGTGAAATAATTTTTGCGCTGAATTTTAAACAGTGTTTCACAAAAAAAATATTGTAATGGTGAATATAATGAATATTAGCTTCTCCTGTCCAGTCGAACCTTTAAGACGGAGAATACCTACAAAAATGGAATGCTGTCATTAATAAATTAAGTATAAATTATAGCGAAGCAGCAACTGCATCTATTTTTACCAGAGATAAGATCTTTTTTTATTGTAAAATATAATAAAAGTATCTTTCAATATGTTATTTTTCCAGCCAAATATCTTCTTTTGCAGAGAGATACTTGAATTCACAGACATCACTGTGTCAAGAAGGCATTTAATCTAGATCCATTAAATCAAAAGCAGACCACATAAATCAGCATTATGCTCAGTAAAATCTTATCAGCATTTTTTTTTCTCAAGAACTCATAGCCTTGAAACACTGCTATGATTTCTGCAACTGTGCTTGGCAGCAAGTGGCTGCCTTCAACCAGCTCCAGCACGACAGTGCAGCACATAAACATGTATGAATAAGTTTAGAAACATGAACCCATTTGGTCTTTCCTCAACAAATCTTTCTATTTTATTGCACTTATTGAACCCCGGTACATCTGAAATAGCTTAAGGCCCTAATCCAGCCAAAATTCTTATAAAGGAATCTTCTGTCAGTTTCACTCCGTTTTCATCAAACTCTTTGCGATTTGGCAGCGGGAGCCGGGCCAAGCACATTTCTCTGAGTCATCAGTGGGGTGGGGAGGAGGAGGAGGTGGAGAAGAAGAAGAAGCAGAAGCAGAAGCAGAAGAAGAAGAAGGAGGAGGAGGAGGAGGAGGAGGAGGGGGAGGGGGAGGAGGAGGAGGAGCAGGAGGAGGGGGGGGAAGGAGTAGTAGCAGGAGGTGGCAAGTCTGGAGTTTCCCTCTCGCTCTTGCAGGCGAAGGCCTACACTGAGCAGCAACAAGCGGAGCAAACCGTGCTCTATTGTTTCAGGCCCTGCTGGCAAAGTGCGCCTTCCTGAAACTCAGCAAACAACTATCTCACATACACACACACACACACACACAAGCGAACGAGGGAGATCTGCCAAAACACTGCTCACTGAGAGACCTGCCAAAATGGAAGAAAGCTGTTGTGTGAGAAGTTTACAAGGACTTTCGTAGAATCTGTTGTTTTCTTTGCCTTGCAGCCTGACAAAAATACGCTCCATACAATCTTTAAAAAATATGAAATCGACGAGAAAGAGCGGCGCACAGTCGTTTCTGCTACGCTTAAAGGAATGACCTATAAAAATCAATGCCTCTCTTATAACAGTTGATAATTTTGCGGCACTGGGAAAAGGGTGTGTGTGTGGGTGTGACACCCTAAAATAATCAATCAACACACAGCTCTATGAAAACAAATGATACCTGAAAAGGACTTTGCGGTGATGTTATGACACGTGATCGTCAATGCTATGATGTGACTGATGATGATGACGGAACATTGCTCTCCTTCTAGGAATCACCGCAGCTTAATTTGGAATATTTTTCAACAGGAGGAGTTATACTGACTGTCAGTAGCATATTATCAAGTTCACGCCTTAAAAAAGAAGTAAAGCATCTGACAGCCGCGGGTGTGAGTGACTATTAATGAGGCTAAAAATGATGCAGAAACGGCTGTAATGCAAGAGGAGCTACTTACTGCACTGTAGGTCTGGCAACAAGGTAGAGGCTGTAAGAAATGACAAATGAATGACATGACGGGAGAAAGCCTTGAAGAGCGACCGTTCATTTCTCGTCTTGGGCTCTGTTCAAACACTCGGCAGGTTCTCATTCCCCCCCCCCGCCCCGGACCTGTCAGGCAGCTCCACTGTTTGTTTTCCACTCCGACGTGGGGACAGATTTGGACAAGGGGTGACAGCGGAGTCTATTTTCTCCACCTGGAAGCTTGGAATGGAGGGCAGGGAAACTCAAGACTGGTTTTACCCGCTTCCTGGAAACTATAAAGCAAGCGGGAGGCCCCACTGTCAGGGAGAGGGGCAGAGTAAGAGAGACTGTGTGACAAAGAGTGAGCAGAGTGAGAGAGACTGAAACCCCAGGTCAACAGATAAGGAATATGTGTAAATGCATGGGTAGGAGTGTTTATGTGCCTGCCTGTGTGTGCGTGTGTGTGTGTGCATGAGAGAGAAGAGAAAATGATAGAATGGTATAGAGCACGTGCTCCAGCCAGGGGATTTGCTGATGCCCACAAAGATCTGTTTACAGTGAGTGCCCCCGATGACCCCCCAGAGGATGCAGGAGTCGCTGCCAACACACACCCACACGGACACACACATCACTCAGGCCACATATCTCAGCAGACATAGATACAGAGGGTCTAAGGGCACCTGTTAGAAACATCCGGAAGGCTTGATTCCAGACGAGCACTAAAAACCCCGCCTGGAGGAAGGTGTTAGTGGACGCGCGATAGGGGAGAAGGAGCGAGAAATGCTCTTCGGATCCAGCAGCTGACAGAGACCCGCAACACAGCAATTTGCCTCTGAAATGCACTGTGAGGTCGCGCATGGGGAGGTAAAACGAGCAAAACATACTCGGGCGGCAATGGAGGCCGACAAGGAGCGTGAGCACGGGAGTTTCAAGGCTCGCTCCGAGGCCTGAAGGTAGAGAGACTGGAGAAAGAGTGAGGAGGAGAGACGGACAAAAGACGGATCATCAAGAGACGGGTGAATTTTTGGGACCCTGTGAAGACCTCTCACCAGCTCACTAATCTTCACACCGGGGAAGTTGATAGGAAGCCAGCATGGACTCCAGGAAGTCACTACACCTGGTGAAGAAATAGTCCCACACACAACACCCTGCAAAACTACATCTTGTCGTTTTTTTACACTTTGTTTTTTGTATAAATGTAACAAACAAGATATGACATATAACATAAGTGCCAGAGGGTTGATTTTGTAGCCTTCAGACAGAGCTAAGCTAGTTATTTCAATCTGATTACCACATGGATTTAACAATTAAAATCCTGATACAGCTTTGGGGTGGAGTCTTTGTGGGGCCCAAAGAGGCTTTCCAAATGATATCGTACAGAATGGCTCAATTTATGATGGTCAAATGAGTTAAACTGCAGGGAAAAAAGAAACTATCCGCCCTTTTACAGCCACTTCTTTCACTATGTGAGCTTATGGGAAAAGTGTTATGGGCCCAAGTGCATCATGTCACGTTGTAAACACAGTTTGGCCCCTACGAACTACTTCCTACTTTCTGGGGGCTTGGTATCCCATCTTTGTGCTAAGCTAAGCTAACTGGCTGCTGTGGCTTGACATTTACTGTATAGAGGCGAGTGTGGCAAACAAGCGAAACTATTCCTTAAATTCCTCCCCCTCTTCCATCTTTGCCCTCCGCAGGTCAGCCCTGCGGTGCTTTTCACATTTGCACAAGATGGCCAGGTTTTAAGCCTGCCTGTTACATTTCAGTGGTAGACTCCCCCCTTGACACACACGGACGTGCACGCCCGCTGACTCACCAACCTGCTTGTCTGTCAAGGTGATTAAGTGTGATCAATGCTGCGCGGCGACCACGGCTGTGCTAATGTGAAATAACACGGTGTGTACAAGAAGGAGCTGGCTGAGATGAATTAGGTGCCCGAGACAAAGAGAAAGTCACACATCAGCTTCACGTAGGCTTCGAAATTACAGGGCGTCGCTTTGATGCTACATAATGAACATAGTCGAGGTCCGAGGTGTTTATGTGTGGGGTGTGGGCACACCTAAGTACACTGAACATGTACACTGTATGTAGAAATGTAGGGGGGAGAGAATATGACTGTGCCCTGAAAAATGTGTATGGAAGTATGCTGTAATGTGCTGTGTAAACATGTGAGTGTATGGTAACAGAGGACGAGTCTTGTGTGTGTGTGTGTGTGTGTGTGTGTGACCACGGGGACACAGATGGAGAAAGAAGGAAGGCGAGAGGGGAGAGAGAGAAAGTGGGACAGACAGCAGCGATACAAGCTCTCAACTTGCTCCGTCCTCCTCCTCCTCTCCGCTGCCACTGAGGGGAAGCGAAGGAGGTCACCCACTCCTATAAGCACTCAATCAACCTGCCGGCGACCTTGCTCGTCCTGGATACGGCGCCCGCTCCCTCTGTTTGTCTGCCTCGTACGCCGCCGTCCCGCTGCCATCTCTCTGCAGCCGGTGCCAGGTTACACCGCCACGAGCGCAGAGGTGCCGTTCCACCAGATGCCCATTTTTTTTTTTTCCTGCCCGCGCTGTGCCAAAAATGTGATGGCAGTCAGCTCCGTTTTACGTCAGTGAATCACGTTAAGAGGAGTCTTTGACAGGGATCACGACAAAACATGACCAGGTTAATTAGCATGTGGGAGATGTTTTTTCCCTCTTTAATTGTGGTGATGATGTACGGCTGGAAAATCATATAT
Organism: Diplodus sargus; assembly: GCA_903131615.1. Lineage (NCBI taxonomy): Eukaryota > Metazoa > Chordata > Actinopteri > Spariformes > Sparidae > Diplodus > Diplodus sargus. The sequence continues at coordinate 1,369,780 of CAEMYA010000032.1, forward strand.
CTATTATGGAAGGCACGGTTTTGGTGAAGTGGACGCTTGCCAAAGTGGAATGGAGGAAATGAACGTGAGCCATTCCTTAACAGCATTGTGAATAAACTGACAGGTGCATTAAGAATCATCCAGGAAATCCTTGTATTACACAGTCACATTCAGTTAGTGAAAAAAACAAAGTGGAACTGATGCAACAACTCAACAATAATCTGCTGTGACCCATCCGGAAATTAGATTCCAGAAACAAATATATCAATCAAAATTAGTCATGCAGCCGACAACATGTTTCATTGCTGATTAACATGTTAATCAGTTTTCCTCATTGATATGAATAGTTTGGTGCATGCAACATCAGGGCTGTGAATAACAATTATTTCCACTATCAATTAATTGTTCAGTCTGTTAAAGGTCTGAAAACTGTTTAAAATGCTGGTCAGAGTTTTAACATTTTAAACATCTGGTGTGTAGGTTTAAGGGGGATTCATGGGCAGAAATTGAATAAAATACTGTACGTACTAATTATGTGTATAATCAGAATTAACAGAATGAGCCCTTTATATGGAGGAAGCAGGTCCTTTCCTGCAGAGTCCACCAACATGCTCTACAGTAGCCCAGACGGGACAAAACCAAACCACTGACTCTAAAGAGGGTCTTTCATGTTTTATAATGTTTTCATTGGCCAGCGTAGTGAAGGGTGAGGCAAGAGGTGACATGAATCCTACACACTAGACTATATGAAATAATGCAGAAGATGATGAATGGGGTAATTTAGAATAGAGTCAGAACGATATATATCAGTTATCAGATATTATCGGTTGATATTGGCCTATCACAGATATATTGTTGCATATGTTGTCCGATTTGAAAATGTATTTTATAGTGATTTTATTGCAGAAAAAAAAAACTGCCTGGGATAATTCATTCTTGACTGGGGTGATAAAATTACTAGTGAAGCAAACTCTTTAAGCTAACTGATGTCACTTTGGACCAAAAAGTTTATTCCATAACATTTGAGGTATCACTGCAAAAAATTTGGGTATATCGACCAGTTTATCAATATCAAAATGTTTTACTCTCTTATATCGGTATCAGCCCCCAAAATTGGGCATTGGTCACGCTCTGATTCAAAATGATTTAACAAGTTTACAGTTTTGTGACACATATCCGTACAAGTCAAGTGTCTGATAAAAAAGAAGAAGTATTCTTATCTTATCGCTTTCAGCAAATATCCAGCATCAGTGGGGCTCTACTTTCTGTATAAACATTAGCTGCTGATTGTCTGTTCATCAACCAATCGACCACTCTAATCCACCATAATGAAAAATGTCCATCACTATTTTCCAAAGACCAAGTTTATGAAGTCAAATTACTTGTTTTGTTTACTTGGTTTCAGCTTTCGGTTTTCAGCATTTCTGATTAAAAAGTAAAAATAGAAAATTAACAGCAGATGTCCCAAACAGGATGCAACACACGACTCTGCATGTCATTGCTCAATGAAAGGTGCAGCCTCTCATCGCCAGAAAATGCATTTTCACTACACAGTACCCACCCACTCGGAGCTGAGAGGTAGATAAAGTTTACTGAAGGCTCGCTCAGAGATCCACTGGGATACTACAAAGTCTGACTTGTATCGCAGGACAATTGCCCTGTACTGTAATAAAGGAGGAAACAGCTGACCCACCGGCTACTGCTAGGGTGCAAATTAAAACACGAGGCTGCAGATATCTCCATCAGCTGTGACAGTCAGGTCACATTCCTTTGTTATGTGCTGTCCGATGGGGCCTTCCCCTACGGAAAGCTAGTTATAACTGTGGATGCAGCTGCAAAGATGGCTCTACTGACCACAGCTACAAAAGGAATGGAAAGACAACACATGGGCCGAGACGGACCAGAGGGAGGAGGGAGGGTGGAAAAAAAAAAAAGTTACATTTTCTGAATGGATGGCAGGGGAGCTGAAAAACCTTGGACTTGTCATGTATTAGCCTGTTCAGTTTTTAGATTGTGTGTGTGTGTGTGTGTGTGAGAGAAAAGGGGAGAGGCAGACAGAGACAGGAAAGAGAATGTAATTCATCTTTAAAAGGGCAGATTCCTGGGTGATGTATGGTGCGCAGAGTGCGAGAGTGTGTGTTTGTGTGTTATAGGAATGGGCGTGGGAGGCGCAAGCTAGCTGAGCTACAACTCCTCTTATCGCTCCACAGAGCAATGTGGAGAATGAGGATTCTGGGTTCTGCCCTGCTGATCAAAGACACACAGAGGCTGATACAAAATCCCCTCCTCCCTCTTCCTTTCCAGCTCTTTCACAAGCGCACACACACACACACACACACACACACACACACACACACACACACACACACACACACACACACACACACACAAACACACAGAATTACAAGCTCAGCAAATAGCATGTAGGCTAATGCTATGAGCAATGACTCAACGGTGAATAAAAGGCAGAGGGAGTTTAGCTAAATATGTGAGCTGGACAATTTTAATGATGAACACCACCTGTTCCTGGACGTGCGCCTCGACAGAGTCCATTGAATTGTGCTGTATGTTGAAGGGTGATCGGGCTGCACAGGATTAGAGCCCAACTAAGGATTACTCTCATTGTCGAGTCGTCTTCATTTTTCGAGTAATCAATTACTTTGTAAATCTATAAAAAATAAATTTAAAATGCAATGTCTTCCTTGAGCCTAAGGTCATGTGTTCAGTTTATTTTCTGATGAACCAATGGTGGAAAACAAAAAGACATTCAATTTACAGTATAAATTGATGGTCAGAGCAGAGCGTTATGAACAAACCAACCTACCAATCAAACTACTTCTATAGCACCTTTTATACAAGTTAGTGCAGTTTTAGGTCCGTCACAGAAAACTGACAAGAAGTATAAAGAGGTTCAGACTGCCATGGGATATAACTAAGTGCAATTTATGCAAGTACTGTCCTTAAGTACAATTTTGAGGTACTTTATACTTCCATTACATTTTGGAGCAAAATATTGTACTTTTACTCACAACATTTATTTGATAACTTCAGTTACCATTTGCGTTGTAGATTACGGCATCAGAGCTAAATTGGAGTTCTTTAATATATTCTACCTGCAGTTGGATTAAAAATGATGATTGTGCTTCCCACAATTTAAAAAAATGCTTTGCTATATTGGATCTGATAATAGGTCGACTGATAGTATACAGCCCATACATACTGTACACATAAACATGTTTAATTTACTTTTACTTGAAATTGTGAAACTTAACTACATTTATTGACAGAGAAATATCTACATCCAAGTAAGTACATTTAATATTAGATACTTTAAATGGGGCACTATTTAGTTTTTGGAAAATAAATTCAAACTCAGAATTTTAATATTTAGAATTTCAATGAGGTAATAATGCAAACTTTTTCTGTAACTTAATAAACAAGCTGTTCTCAGACGAAAACAAGGTCCCCAAAATGTTGAGGAAGAAATACAATCAAATGGCTTTAAAGTAAAATAATAAATAAAAAATAGTTAATAATAGATATTTTCCTAACAATAATTGGAACTATTATTATCTATTTTTTAATTAGTTAAACTTAAAGCAAGATGAAATGGATTAAAAAGACAAAACAAAATAAAAAAGCAAATCAAATCTGGAATAATAAAAATAATGATCAGAAATCAAAATTCACTAATTAGTCCCACAAATGGGAAAATCTGAGTGTCTCAGCAGCAGTAGAGTAATATTAATAGTTACCATAATATTACAATAAAAAATCTAATAGAGAAATAGAAATAGACTCACATATACATACTATGTAGAAATATAAACACTGTGGCAGTGTAATGTTATTAATAGATAATAAATATGGGTATGAAAATAGCCCAGTTTGTGCAAACCAAAATGAGAAATGGTATGATATGATAATAATAATAATAGTAGTAGGAATAATAATAATACTAAAAGTAGAGAGACAGGTCCAGGTTGCCTGATTAACTAAAGTCAAAGCAATGAATGAGTTGCAAATCTGTGACTCTGACTACAGCACTTTATACTAGACAGTCTTGTTTGCAATTCAGGTCTCATCACAATGACTGTGCACGGCCTGTGTGGGTGTGCACGTTTGCTAGAAGGTGAGACAGACCCAATGTGTGTGTGTGTGTGTGTGTTATTGTGCATATGAAGTCCCTATAAAGTCACAGCTCTGCTCCTCAGACTAACAGTGCGTCTGCATGTTAATTTAATAAAGAAGCAGCGTAAGCCTCTTAATAAGCTCCACGTCTCGTCTCTCTGTCTCCCCATCTCTCATCTCGCTACTTCCATCACTCGCTTTTCCCACCTATCCATCTGCTCTCTTTAATGCAAGTCTATCTCCATGTGCTCACTCCTTCCCTGCCTCTGCACACCCTTTCTGACTATATGCTCCCTCCCTGTTCCTCTCTTCCTTCTTTTTCTCCATTTACCTTTCCTTTCATCTATCACAGCCTCCTCCTCCTCCTTCTCCCCCCACCGTTTTCTCTCACCCTCCCTTCCCTGCCTCCTTTCTTGTATGTGAGTGGTGGGTCTGCGGGGTCCTTGTTATCCGGCACCTATCCAGACATCCCTCAGCTGGGAAGCCAGACGAGCCAGACAGGCAACCGGGCAGACAGAATGACAAAAGCCGACCAGAGAGAGGAGGGGAGACTGACAGCCCGGCAGCGACTGCAGCTAGACTGACAGGCAGGAGGAAAGGCAATAAAAAAAAGAAATGTAACCGGACGGGAGATGTCTAGAGAGGCAGCACTGAGACACCCAGGCGAGTAGTCTGACAGGAAGACAGAGAGGCTGTCAGTTAAGAGACTGCCGAAACAGGTAGGAAGACAGATACAGGGCAGGCAAGTAGGAGGCAGACAGGTAGGCAGAGCAGCCAGACAAGCAGGTCGTCACGGGCCGGTACATAGCAGCCAGCCGCACTACGAGCCCAGCATCCCAACAGGCCAGCGGGTCAGTTAGCCGCATGGCTGATAAACACCGCCTCTGTCTGGGGCTGGCACGGTACTGCAGGCATTTAATGACGCTCGCATGGAGACGAACGACCCTTTGATTGCTGCATGTTCAGCCAGAGACACAGAATGAAGATGTCACGTCCTTCAAAAGACTGGAGAGGCTTTGGGGAAGGTTATCAGAGAACTGGAGAACACAGCAGTTAACTTTAAGGTCAATCTGGACGTTGGGCGTCATCTAACGTAGAACAATCAGCAACATGTTATCATATCCATCATTAATAATGACTGGTACATTTATAGTGTAAACTTGTAGCAATTGTAAAGGAATATAAAAATAAAAGCAACTTTATAATGGCCATCCATATAATGTTTATGGATGTACACAATATTCATAAACCATTTAAAACGTATTAAAATCATAACCTGCGACATTACAATAAACTAGTGCTTAATGAATGGTTTATAAAGCATTCCATTAATTGTTAACAGTTATATAACTATTACTCAAGCTTAATTAACCATTATACCATTTAATAATGACGGTTATAATAAAGTGTTGTAAAACCTAAATAAACATTCAAAATATTAGAATAAAAATTGTGATTGTTGTGCTTATTTGTTGTCTTCTGTGAAAACAAAATTAATACCTTTGGGTTTTGGGCAGTTTGTCTGACAAAACAAGATTCTTAAATATGTCAACTTGGGTTTGACATAACATTCTGATTATTTTTTAAGAAAATAATAGATATTTGCAGCTCTCCTTGACAAATTCAATGTAAGTGGCAGTGTCGTCAGGTCTCAGACACTTCAATTTAACGCTTTTTAAGACCTTTTCAAAAGAACAACATTAGACCACATTGGCAAGTTTGAAGATTTGTCCCATCAAAATTGTGAATTTTCACACAAAAACAAAATCAAAAGATGGGTAAATGAAAAATTTGAGAAAGACCTCACAATTTGCAATATATTAAAAAAAAGGAGAATCAATGACATTTTAAGACTTTAGGGAAATGCCCAATGCCCCCCTTAATTCTTAAAGAAATTCCCTAAAGAATAGACAGAATCAACTATGAACTGACCCAGCAGCTTCCAAAACCAAAACCTAGAGGGGTCTGACCTAGCAGTCAATTTAAAATGGAATTCTTACGAAATGTTGACACCTCAGGAGGCCATGACAGGAGAATGAAGTCTCAACCAGAGCAAAACTATTCTTAGGCTGTACAAACCAACTCTACTGTGTTTGTAAAAGGAGAGAAACTATCTATACATATTATTAAATATTTTATAAGCATAAAATGTAGCCATAAAAACCCTTGAAACTATCCATCACTGTTAAAATGTCCTTTTTATTTTAACGTCTGTGTTAATGTGATGATAAACGTCCAAGGATGTCACAGTCCTTTAGACGTGAGCGTAGCTGAAATATGTTGCAATAATTCAAGTCAGGAGGAAGTTCTGTCAGAGCAGATGTATTTCCTTTACTGTGCCCAAATGAAAGCCATCACGTTACGACAAAAATGTCTTAAAATAGTATTACAGTGACAGTCAGGAAGTGAATTTACCAGACGCAGGCGTGTTGCATTGGTGCACTGCTCCAGTTTCACCATATGGTGAAGATTTCAGTCCAGGCAAACGCCCTCCGATTCCAATCACTCTGACTCAGCAAAATCTGTTACCCTTCCTCTGTTCACCAGATGTGACAACCATTCCTTCAGAGCAATCCAAAAATATGCTAAAATGTAATTACACCCCCCTTAGTTCTAAAATAAAAGCACCGACGACCACGGGTTAAGGCCCAGAACTGGTTTGTAGGAAGATAACCTAGTTGGAAGAACCGTGAGGAGAATTGCAGCATGTTTTCATTTCATCACAAAGTTTAGAAACAGCGCGTTTGGTCATCAGGACACTGTAAGGTTTACAGTCCTTGCTGCCAGCTATTTCCACAGTCTATGTGCATTTGTTTCCTCCCCTATGGTCTGTCACCCAGATCTCTACACCCTGGCTGTCTTCCTACTGGGTCAAGTCACAATGACAGGAAACCACGAACCTTCTTCTCTGGGAGGGCTTTACAGAACCTCTGAGAAATCAACATGTTCACATCCTCACAGCCTAAAACAAGCCATTAAAATACCATCTACCACTTCCAGAAAGTTGAGAGAATTTAAAGGAGTCATTAAATTTTATGCTGCCAAATTTCTGTGAAAAAAAACAAAAAAAATCCCCAAATTAAATAACACTGGCATGGATTTAGCCTGAGTGAGGCAAATTTTCCAAGGAGGGCCTTGTAGTTTCCATCTTTTACCAATTTTCAGGAGTGGACTGGAGATAATTGTTCTAATTTACCGGAATCCCTGCTCCCCAAAACAGCCAATTCATTTATGTTTCTGTACTGGTTAGCTCTGGCTGTGGTTAGCTCACCACAGGCATCTTCCTGTCCTTGCCAACATACCGTTACAAGATCAACCAAGAGCGGGCTCAGAAAATGACCGGACACACTGAGGAGAGAGGAAAAAGCCGTGACTGGAGGTGAGTCACAAAGAGGGAAAAAAGCGAGCTGAGTGCCTGTCTGAACTGGATGTACAATTTATCATGCAGGACGGGAGGTCATTTAAAGGAAATGGATGGGGGGACAGGATCCTATTGATACAGCACATATCGCTTGCTGTTTGTAGGGAAACGTGTGCAAGAACAGAGGAATGTCTTTGGTGGTCATTCCTCCCAGCGGAGACCTTATTACACCTTGCATCAATAAAGCCATTTGGATTTAGAGCGCTGACGCATATTCTTCGGCTTAATGGTGTAGAGTAAATTTATTTGAGCTGAGTTTAGAGGACAACACTCTATATGGTGCAGTGTCTTATGTGAGATACTTATTTGCGGCCATCCACCTTGAATAAGATATTAGTTTAAATGCATGTTAAACCTAACGAGATCATTAACATCACAAAGCCAAAATTACCTCACCAAATGGTTTAAAATCCATCGATTGTTACGTGAACGTCAAAACTGCGCAAAATGATATGAACATACACGTTACCCATAGTTATACCTGATAGCTTGCTTGAATTAAACTGAATGTAATATTTTTGTATTGCCAACAAAATTCCATTAAAAGACCAAGTTTGTATTTCAATACTTTTCACCAATGTCCACTGGTTCCTTAATTAAGTCATAAACGTATAAATTGATTTTTTTTTTTTTTAACTGCTCAGTAATTTCCTTAAAGGGCTTAAAGACATTTAATGCTTTTTCATTTGTTTTTCTTCCGGTCTATGCCACGGGAGCTCCTCTCTCCCACAGAAAACACAGCTTGTGAAACACTTTGTCAGAAGTCCCGCCTTTACTTCCTTGACTTTGTGACATCACGTTACGTGTCAGGCATTTATGCCTTGTGGCTAGTTCGGCACATAAGAATTGATTTAGCTCAACCTTAAAGAGACAGGAGCCAAAACAGAGCGTTTCAGACAGACAGGGAAAACAGAGTGGCTACACTGGACAGAATGAGAAAACTGATGTGATTTTTTTGAGCATTAAAGCGTTTAAATCTATTCGTGTAGTAACCCAAAACACAATTATGGACCAGAAAATGAGCATCATATGTCTCCTTTAAATGTTTTGGCACTGTAGTTTTTGGCAAAATATACTCATACTACAGGGATTATTTTAGGTGGAGGATGAATATACCTTTGGTTCTCTAGTGAGTATTTGCGGCAGCTGGGCGGTTTATGAAGGGTTGACTCAAAATAAACATAGTCATTGTGCAAAGATGCGCCTCACTGATGTGTTTTAAGACAAGAGTTTTTGGACAAGAGAAAATACTTTTTGGTGAGTGCAATTCATTGCTGGTTTTGGCCGTTACATGGCATTTGTTAACATTAAGAAAAATAAGCGGTATAATAAAGGCTTCCGCCACAGGAAGGATTAACCATTTAGGCCCGCAAGATCTGAATAACAGTGATTTTTGGGCGACTGGATCCGCTACCGCAGTGTGTTTGCTTTAGTAAGCTGCAGGGGGTTAAACTGACCACAATCTTCCTTCCTGTCGCCTCATGGGTCTCTTCCTGTGCCAGGCCAACAAATCATTATGTTGCCAGATCAATCAAGACGCTGAATGCTAAATGACTGGTCGCACTGGAAACAGATGGAATTACTGGTGGTGATTCACATCTGAGAAATGTGGCCTAAAGGCCTGGAGCTGATTTCCCAAAGCCATCTCGGCACTGAGAAATGTAATTTGTATCATAATCAGAGTCTATCTGGTCATTAATGTAATAATACAGTGTGGGTGGGTTTAGTGTATTAGCAGTGAGCTGAATTTGACCCACAGAGCTGGTTACAGTGCAGACCTCCAACACGTCTTATGCTTATTTGTCCAAACACAGGATGTGGAGAAAGGGCCCACTGAGACGTATAGAAGCATTAATCACTCACCAGGATTACAACATTTATGAGACATGAGGCTATTTCTTAACAATGTCACTCTGATACAACCCCCATAAAATTATAATGCAAGCTACTGCAGCATTCAAGGGGAAGTCCAAAGGAAACACAATGAAACTGAGGCCGGCTTAGTCAATAATTGTGATTGTGAAGCAGCCTCACACAAAACTAAAAGTGAAGCGTGGTATGCGAGCTGCTCCAGTGGCAATGAATAACAGATGGGTCTTTGGGAACGGATTGATAGGGTTGAGGGGCACTTTAAATGAGGAAACGGGCACGTGTTTTATATGAAAAGCATCGACGTCTAAACAAGACAGGACCCACGGGACTGAAAACATTGACCGTGTGACATTTTCTGTCAAAGGAGCAGCGACAGGACCAAGTCTCAAGACATGACAGATCTGACTCTGACATTTCTGGTTTCTGTATTTGGGAGTTACTCATGCTCGAGAGTATTTATTGAATTGTCTAATATCAAACAAATAACATGTGTGATTTCTGCTTTGGAGTCGATTTTGACTTGAGGGCCAAAGAATGATCACTGGTAGAGTAAATTAATAATGACATGTCAGTGTGGGTCAGCCTTCTGGAAACAAATGCTTCAAACAGATAAAGACAAAACTGATTAATGAACATTCAGAGCATACTATAAACGGTCTGGATGATTGGATGTATATATTAAGAAACAAGGAAAAGACTTTTTCTTTGCTGGCAGGGCCATGGGCCACTCTCTATTGGCAGTTGCATATTTTGCATTAGTTTCATAGCCAATGAATAGACAAAGTACGTGCTTGTTTTGTTCCTCCTTGTCTTCTGATGGTTTTTTTTTTTGGTTGAGTGATGTCTTGTTTTAAATATCTGTGTCAACTGCATTTGTATTTATGTTGAGGATCACGGCCAATTGTGTGTGTGTGGCAATGAAGAGTTGTGGGGTTTAGGGTGGGGGTATGTATGTATATTTTGTGATTTACATAGATACAATCACCCCTGTGGTATTTGTGTATTTCTTATATTTACAAAACGTTGAGTTTCTCTGGTTTTTGGCACTCCATTCTCTACTGTCTGAAACTCCCATGAACAGTTCAGTGGGACTTGCGCTTCAGGTGCTCAGTGACCATTCAATGCCCGCCTGAAGCGTCTGCGAATGTCAGAAAAGGGCGACAATAACATCGTCTTTCACAATCCTCATCGCCACTCCTCCAGTCACATTTGCCCTGTACATCAACTATGAAATTCACGCAGGCGGCTGGGGAACATCAAACGCTGCTTCATCTCTTTGATAGTGATGGATCTGATATTGCATACTTTTGCTTGAAAAACAAACCCGCAGATCTACTTAAAATTCAACTACAAAGTCCTATCAGAACACACTGTGTTGGTGGATTTTTCCACAGATTACGACCTCAATCTATTATTGACATGGTGTCTCTCAACGTTAATGATTTATTATCATTAGACGACAATCAGCTGAGCAACAGTTTGCCTCCATATTTAGGTGCTTTCTGAATAAAAATCCAGGGAGAAAGAGGGTTTGAGCAGTCTGCAAGAAAAGTGCCTCATGTATCCCAAGTCCTTGGGAATGAACCCATTGAACCCCCAAAGGTGTGTGGAATAACTCAGAGAAACAAAATCTGACACCAACTCTTCCATCTAGTGGCCAAAAGATGTCATTGCGTCTAAAAATCTATCAGATAAAATAAAAAGCAGGCAACACGAGTAATTCTTTTGGTTTGTGCGGTAAAAAACAGGAGCGAGGGATCCAAAGTGGGGAAGACCAACTCGTCCTGGACGGCCCTGCTACACAGGAGAAGCTCATTTTGACTGGAGCAGTGACTAGTGGAGGTAAGTATGCACGGTTTGACCACAAGTCAGAAGGAAATGAGATTTATTGTGGTTGTGAAAATAAAAATGAAGGTCTGAACAGGGAGATAACAGTTTGCTGTTCCTATATTATCAAAACCATAATTTCTTGGTTGGGCCGGCTGCCTCAAAGCAACTTCTAATCACAACCCAATTGAGATAAACTTAGATATAAAACATTTGTTCAGTTTTCGGAAGTAGACTTTTGAACTAGAGAAATTATGGCGATATGGAAGAAAGACAAATGCATGACGGTTTTCAGTAACAAACAGTCACTAAATGGGTACAACAGCAATGTGTGGAAGTTAGCTAAAATCATTAAGAGCACAGAAGCCGAACAAATTAATAGGCTGCAATATAAAACAAATGTAAAATCTGTTTATAAATTATAAAATAAAACCCATGATTAAAAAAACAAAACAACCTACACTCCACCCAACAATATTTGACCCAGGAAAGCATTAAACCTATTTGATTTTGAAGCTTTGAATAGATGCTAAAGTTTTAAATCTAATTTCTTCCACTAATGTTTCGGCGAGGAAAAAAAACACAGATGCTGACTCAACAGATAACCTAAGAAAATAGTCTTCACAACGCCATTAAGGGCTAACTACATTCACAGCAGAACTCCTCAGTTAATGTTGGAATGTGAACGTGTACTTCTTCCAGTCATAACCGAACATAAACAGAGTAAGTCCGGCTTACTCGTCAGCGTCTGCAAACTGGTCCGGCTCAGTGGGGATGCTGTAGCAGGACCATTTGACAGGGTGTGGGTGGTGTAATGCGGGTCTGTAATTGGCTGTCAACGGCAGGTCAGCGGTTTGCGTTTGCTTAAGTCTCAAATCCCGCAAAGCAAAATGGAGCACATCCTGCGGACCTGGAGGAGGCAGAGGAATAACAGAGTCAGACACGTGTTCTTGGCCTAAATCCTAAAGCTGTGAAAGCCAACCTCAGCTGGAGGAGAAATGGCTTGCCGTGAGATAACCTTCAAAAAAAGATGAAATTTGCCTTTCGATCTCAAACCGTCCAGGTAAAACAGTCCGGTAGGTTCAACTGGGTTCAAGCAGGTCGAGACATAAACGTCAACTTCCGTCAGAAGGAAAACAATAACCTCTTTCGAAAGACTGAAAATCAATGTATCTCGCATCAACAGCAATTTCTATTGATTAAATAGAGATTTTGTTTTATCGTTTCTTAGTTTCTGCAAAACAGTTTATAATAGTGCTGTTGAGAGAGATTATGTGATATTTAAACAAGCTTTCTTTACCATAGGGTCTGAGCCCAAAACACATCTTTTCCCAGTCGGGCACCGTCACCTCTTGGATCTCACTTTCCCAGTCCTCCTGCTCTTGTGGCGGCAGCGGTGGGGGTCTGTAAAGGATTAATAGGTCTTAAACCAACTTAAGCAATCCACGATCATCTTTCAAAAAAAAATAAAAAGTCATCAAATGTCATGTCGTCTTGCTGAGACAGCAAGGGAAAGTAGCTAAATGTTTACATGTTTTAACTTTGCTTATCTGTCACCTTTCATTCAGTATTCTGCTGCAGTGCAGAGCAGTGAGAGCGGTTACAGGAGTGGGTTATTTTCTTTATAAGGTAAATTAAAAGAATGACACCCATCTCATATTGATTAAACATAAGACTACAGTCAGCAGAAGGTTATCTTAGCTGAGCAGAAAGACTTAAAGCATGGAACAGCTTGTCTGCCTCTGTCCAAAGAGGCTACCAGAACCTCTACAGCGCACAGAGGGTTATGGATGAGCCATTTTCCCTTGTTTCGAGTCTTTATGTAGGCGTGTGTGTTACAGACAAATACTATCTTCTCATCCAACTCCCAGCAAGAAACACTTTTAGAGCTTTATCCAAAATGTCAAACTATTCTAGTCATATTTCTCTGATTTCAGCTTCTCAAATGTGGGTATTTTCTGGACGTTTAGATGTGAATAAAACTAAGACATTTGATGAGGTCACCTTTTGCGTTCGGAAGAAAGTGCTACATTCTTTCACTATTTTCTGACATTTTAAGGATCAAAACAGTCTTTAATATCAGACATAAACTTTTTAAACATAAAGTAGTGCAAAATGAACAGTCTCCTGTCAGTTGAAACCAGTCTCAGGTCAAACAGATACATTTCAGTTTTAACCATTGCAAGTGGCTTAATCAGCTTTGTAACAGCTCATGCTCAAGTCATGTACAGGAGATTGGACTGACAAGTGAGCAGTTCATTACAGTGAAACTCTCGCTAAAAAGCAACCTAGGCTTTATTTGTGATTGAATGAGTCAAACCTTCGTGTAAAATCATAATTACGACGAAAGAGGCATATTCATTCACAAATAAAGCCTTGGTTGCTTTTTGGCGAGAGTTTCACTTCAAAGAAGCTGTACGGCAGGTGACACACCTCTTCTTTTGTCCAAATTTCTTCCGTCTTCTTGGTTTCTTTGCTGCTGCTGAAGGGCTGGGCTCTGGAGCCATTTCATCAGGATTACAGGGTGAAGCAACAGTGTCTAGACTGGCGGCCCCATTTACTGAGATACCACCAGGATTGTCTGCACCGTTG
>CAEMYA010000032.1:1384009-1415742 GCA_903131615.1 Diplodus sargus
TATATATATATATATATATATATATATATATATATATATATATATATGTACACACACATATATATGTGTATAAGCTGGATAAGTGTAATTTTCAACTATTGTCAATAGAGTAACAAAGCGGCAGGAGTTATTTTGGGCTTTCAGTGTTATAGAATTAAAAGTCCTGTTCATTTTCTCCACGGACATGAATGTTTAATGACCTGATGTTGGTGTGCTGTCGAGGCTTGGAGGAACATGAAACCAAGACAATCACTACAAAATATGTGGTCCACTGATTCAAGAAAAATGGAGGGACATTTGTAGAAACCCTCTAACTTTTGGGGGAAATTTCTGAGTCAATGTTAGATGTACTAAGCAAGTAAGGTGCCATCTCACTTGCTTGACTTTTCCTCCGTAGCAACAGTGGCTGGGGATCATAGGTACCGTAGTACTAGCGGCATTAACAGTCCATACCAGAAAAAAACGTTCTCAGAAACAAAATAGAAAGAATCAAAAGCAATCGTCCTGACTTATCTAAATGACTTTCGTGATCTTACTGTCAGGAAGAGTGAGTCACTCCTTCTCTTAGCACTTATGCTGAAAAATATCAAATAAACAAACTCTCTTCACAACTTCATACTGTTATACTTTGTTAATATTTGGTGGACCTTGACAGTTCTGGTGGACTTTTTATCCCACTGAGATCAGCTTATTTATCAGTTATGGAAAAGAAAAAAAAAAAAGTATGAGTTTGTTTTATTACCTCGTTAACATTGTAAACACTAAAATACTCAGTTTGATTTCATTAATCAAGATAATTATTTGATATTTAACTGATCAAGTTTCTTCAGCATTACTTCTTCTCACTGTGCTGGCTCTACTTTGATGCAACAATGCACATTTATTCCATTCGGGTGAAAGCGCCCTTAAATCTTCCTGCCACCTTTGCTACATCTGAATCACCTGACCCCGCTGCAGGTCACAGCCAGGGCACGTTGGCATTGAGTGATTTAAGCACGCAGTGCACCTGTGTTGTTGAAGCACCTGCATTCCTCATGCTTCTCCACTCATTTAGTCAGGTTTTTTCCCTTTGATTCCCCCCCGATCAGTACACTAGAGAAGTCTTGCCAAACCCCAAAGAAAGACAGTTGGCCTGATTGCCAGTTCACAGCTAGAAGCTAACTTAGCTCCCTGCGGCGGCGGGCTAACATCCCCGACATTAGCTAACGTCAACGTTAGCGCTGCTGTGATTGACAGCTAGCTTACTTGTTGGCAGTTGATGTGCTTTGTTATGGAAAAAAAACCCACAATCAGGTTAAAAACATACATCGCACACGAGAGTATGTATGTAAATAATCTCATAGTTTAGCGCTAAAGCCGAGCGTTGACTAAGTTTTCTGTAGCTAACTCTTACCTGTACCGGAGCCTCAACACTCCCCCGTGTGTCGCGCAGAGGCCGGCCCGCAGACTCTCTGAGGAACGGGCCGGACGACAGGGTGGAAAACTACACGCCGGTAGGAGGCGCCACACAAAAGCAATGCCATATATTTCGAGCTATGTTTTTCTATCCAGCTCAAAGGGTGTTAAAAGAACAGCCTTTAAGGATAAACTATAGTTAATATAGCCACAGTATAAACCTCTAAATTGCTTGTGAAGTTATTCTTTTGTTAGATTTAAGGACGTTAAGGGCCCAACAGCGACCCCTAGCGAAGAGAAACAACTCATACTCACCAGTGGTAAGACAGGACTGAAAAGTTACATTACTACAACAAAAACAAAACTACCTGTATTCAAATAATACTTAAGTCACAGTACAGAGTATTCCTCTCAAACACTAATCAGTTTGAGGTGCTGTTTAATGCATTATCAATAGCAGGCATTCAAACAAAGGGGGTTTGAGTTATTTACAGTAGTTGTAATTAGTGACTTCGATCCCCGAACATCCCTCATGTTTGCACCAAATCATAGGCCTCTCTATTAGTAAAGCTTATGTTTTTCTTTAGTGCCATTAGTAGACATATACCATGCTGTCAGGAGGCTAAACTCTGGAAAAACAAAAACTTGTCAGAGATCGTTTTTGTACTGCGAGGGACAGAATGTACAATGGTGTTCATCAGGGTTAGAGTAAAACTGACTGGCATTGTTAAAATATTTAATTTGTTGTGATCACTAAAAGACAACAATACACACTCCAATTTTGGTTGAAAAATGTGGGAATCCGATTTGTACCTGTATAGCAATGGCTCATTTCAATGCCTGGTCAAGTGTTTTTATTTTACAGACATTGAAGACATCAGCAGAGTACACTGTAGGCAAATAACTGGTTTCATGATGTAGAAATCTATAAACTAAAATGATAGAAATTTCATGAGACAGCATCACTGCCAAAGCCATTTTTATTGCTATTTATAATGACTACATCGCATTGGATAGCCCCAATGAGTCAAAATTTAAGAGCTACAGGAAATGAGTTTCTGACACATTTTACAGCTTAATGTACCGTTCAGAGTGTAAAGATTTGTGAAGCAGAACAGAGACAAAAATCAGCAGGTACTGGTAAATAAGTTAATATTGCTCATAATGCTCACCATTTAGTTGAAGTTAGGAAGACAGTTTGCAAACATATAAAAAGCCAGTTTAAAGCAAACTGAACAGCAATGGACTCACAGTGACTAACAGAAAGAAAATTGAGAAATGCAACAAAACATCCCCCGCAGCATTAAAAAATCCTCGACAAAATATTCCCAAAATGCTAACCTGGTCTGCGTACCATACAAAGCATTGTGCTATATCGCTTTTCTAAGAGGACACCTAGGCAATCACGAGTTCTTTCTTGATAAAACTGTATAAAATTGTTTTCATAGTATCAATCTGAAAAAGAGTGGTGAGTGGCACATGAATACAAAGTATCACTATATAATTACAACATTTACAAGTCAGGAAAATATGTCAGACACAGACATAGTAGTAGCTAGCATGGTAATGTAGCTTCAGAAAACGATGTAAATCTATCGCAACATCATCTTGAAAAATGTCCTCAAAAAGGCACAGACAGAAGAAAAAGGTGAACCATGCAAAAGGAAACAAAGTCTTTTTTGTGCAAGGAAGCAAAACTCAAGTTAAGAATAAT
The DNA here is from genome assembly GCA_903131615.1 of Diplodus sargus. Classification (NCBI taxonomy): domain Eukaryota; kingdom Metazoa; phylum Chordata; class Actinopteri; order Spariformes; family Sparidae; genus Diplodus; species Diplodus sargus. Next base: position 1,387,119 of record CAEMYA010000032.1, read on the forward strand.
TACATAATACAGCAGATTGTTTCCCCCTCTCTAAAACAATGCCCTCATTACAGTACTGACTACTGTACATGTGTATCACAACGCATATTAACCTATGACAGAGATTTAAAGTCAGAAAGCCTTTTTTTGGGGCTGAAATTGAAATATCCAGTCGTACATTCATGATATTTACAGTATTAGAGCGTTTCAGAGAGCGATCTGGGTGTTAAAAACAATCAGCCACCTGTAGGCTTCAATGAGATTGCTAATCCAGTCGTTTGTACCAAAAAGTGAGTCTCCTGTGCATGATCACATACAATATCTGAGATGATTTCACTGAGCTTTGAGAGATGATTCAGTAAACCACGTTACAATGGCTACCAGTCACTTCCACACAAATCCACCACTCATCCTGTACATTCATCTCCTTACATTTCTGTGCAACATCGTTGGATCTACTGCTAGCAATGGTGGACCTTTTTAAGCTCATGCATTGCTAGCAGATAACAGCCGTGGAAGTTACAGTTTAAAGACACTCCTTGGTTGCAGCTTCTGCTCCGTAAAGTGACACTCGACTGCTCGCCAGCACCAACTAAGGGCCACTTCTCAGTGAAAGAATATTCACTATTGGACTGATTGACACTGCAAGGTTACTGGAAGACATGTTCTCAAGAAAAATCACCTTCGATTAGCCATTTACAACTTCACCAATACCCTCCTTTGCGACCATACATGGGCCCATCACCTGACTTGCCGACTCAAAATGTCCTGCTTCCCTTCTAATTATAGGGGTTCTCATTGTTTCCTTCTCTCTGACCACTTGCCAATGTCTTCTCTTAAAACGTACCTGTCCACACACGTCATCAACGTGCACTGTTCAGAGAACACCTGCATGACAGAGGAGAAAAGATGGGCAGTTTAGCGATCAGGCAACACTCGACTGGTTTTGCCTTCATGCCTCTGAGAGTCGGGTTAACAGTCTCGTTGCCAACTTGCTTGTCTGCCTCACGACTGATTCTCTCCATATCACACCACACTGTTTATCTGTGGATAAAGCAGCTCATATTACACCAGGATGCAGTAGAATCCACGTCAGGCTTGTGACATGTTCCAGTTTTATGTTTTCGGTACGTGTCCAGTGTTCTACACCAAGAACATGTTGAGCGCAACACCAGTTCAAAGTTGTGACAGTAGCTACAGTTCACAGCATCGACAGCGAATAAAAACAGAGCAGGGTAGGAGTTGAAGACTCACAGTAGTTTGACCTACAGTCAGAGAGCAAAAAAACTTGTTGAAAAAAAAAACAACTCCCTTTAGCTCAGTGCAGAAGTTCTTCTTTTCCCTGCCACAAACAGCAGGGGGCGACGTGTGTCTATTTATATGTCCCAGGTTCTAAGACTGGCTCTGGTTCTCTCTGCATTCCTGTACAGATTCCTGACCCGGTGTGCAGGTTCTCATCAAACAACTGGAATGATCATTTTTCCTGAAACCGGGAAATGTTCTCATTCCAGTTGAGTCACTGCTAGTTCTTAATCTCCAGGATGGAGGGGTTGTGGTCCAGAATGGACAGGATGATTTTGTCCATGTACTGTCGCAGTCGTATGTTGATTTCTTCCTGCTCCTTCAGGGCTTCCATTAACTGAGGAGAAAAGGAGGGGAGAAGCACGTCAAACACATTTTCTTCTCAGTTTGTCAAACAAGGTGAAGTAATCTGACCAGTGTTAAAGTATTATAACACAAGAATTTCTTAGTTTTACTGCGGAACCTTTGTTAAAGCTAACACTGGGCGACTGTTGCTCAGGGGTAGAGTCAGCATCTAGATTAATCTAAGATTAATCCTGAAATGGTGACAAAATGCTTGTCTGGGCAGAAATCTTTTATGTTTTAAAACCCTTTTTTCAAAAACACCTGTGTACATGTGTACTGGGCCAGCTTACTGTGACAGGAGGAAAGAGACAAGAAAATACGCCCAGTTAAGAAGGTGGAATCTGATTATTTTTGACTATTTATTCAAAAGAGCTTCCAATTAATTTCATAGTTGACTTCTAATCAGTTAATCAGGCAACTCTAATCAAAATGGATGTCAGTTATTTTCTGCCTAATCGATTAATTGTAATTCTAATACTGCTATACAGTAGTTACAGATCTATCGTGTTGAGTTATTTCATGTTAACCACTGATAGCTTGTTTCCATAGTATTTGTTTACGTGTGAGATAGAGCCTTGGTGACGACCTCCATATCATGCTATATTCGATTCAAATCTACAATAATCAAATATCTAGAACGCTGCTCTGCTGTGGCAATCCTACAAATATAGTTCTGCTGTAACTACTGCGTGTGATTGTACCTGGTCTCGGGAGGCGTTATCTATCTCTGCAGCTAGAGACTGGGCCTTGGTCTGTGTGGCAAACAGGGTCTTGGCTTCATACAGACTGAGGCTGAGGATCTGACCGTTGAGCTCATCGTTCTGCTCCCTCAGCTTCTGGTTCTCCTGAAATACAGAATCAGGGTGGGAGGAAGAGGAGAGAGACGTAGGATGAGAATGAGATAAGTATCCGGACCACACAAGTGTATCTGAAGTGATGACGATATATAAAAAAATGACCGCTACTCAAGCCTCACTCAACCCACACGGAAAAAACACTGCACCTCATCCAGCAGCAAACAGAGCATCTATTTTGGCAACACCTACAGGACGTCACATGGGTTATGCGTGTTACAGAACAAACTGCTCCCCTGCTTTGTCTGGTGTGTTATGAAAGCTCCATGATGAAGTTGCCTTTGAGTGCTGACACGAGGTCAGTCTGCTTTTCCCTTGTTCTATCCTGAACCATTAGCGAGGGAACTGCAGCACTGACCCCAGTGCAGTTCACTCTACTCCATTGTGATTAGTGGTTAATCGGGAGGTCAAAGATCACAGAAGCAATTTTACCATCAGACCAGGACGGAGCCGAGCCCCAGATAACACCAGGTGCTGGAATTCAGGGGGGAGAAAGTCCTGGGACACAAATCGCTGGACACACACACACACACATACAGACATTTACAGAGGTGCACAGGCAGGCATAAGATAGTGAGCTTAATCCTGATGGATGTCACAGCGCATATTAGAGCGGCTTCTGAATCTGAAACTGCAGGGAGTAGCTCAGAGTAGGAAGTTGATATATTGAGAGAGAAAGAAGTATCAGAAGATTTAAGCTGGTATAAAACCATTATTATCGTTCCCAGTCTTGGTTGCCTGCAGTGAGTGTGACGAGTGCAGTGCGAGCTTGCAGGAGGACATGGACATTATCATTTTAGTCCCTGATAAGATACACCCACTGTGCAAATCAGCAATTCTGACTGACTGTCTATGCAGAGGCTTACAGAGTTACTTCAAGGCTTGGTGGTTTTAGTAACCTCACATTTTCTTCAGCCTATTCTATTGGCTAAGGAAGCATAATATCTAATGCATATCATCACATGTCCTGAAAATGACAGACTTGTGTATCATTTCTTGAGGCTTTTTCAAGTCTTATCAGAGAGGACATGTGAAAACACTCTCACCTAACCCCTTATCCTTACTTTGCACCAGATCTGTTCACTTGGCAGGGATGGAAACAGAACGTTGTCATCTGAGTCTGTAACTGTGTGAGACAGATGTATCTGCATCTAGATATACTAATAACTACTGAAACAAATGTACTCTGCACCTACTGTCAAAAACTGTAATGAAGCTGAGGGACAAGTCATCCTAAAATCAACCTTGCTATCAGCAGTTTGATGTGGACACTAAAACTGAGGTGTTAGTTATAGGTCCTGAGGGCGTGATTTTTGATTCTGAGCTGAATTTTATTCCACATATCAGAGATATGACGAAAATAGGTTTTTATCATCTTAAGAACACAGCCAGAGTTCGCCCGTTTCTCTCCCGGGCCAGTACGGAGGTGCTAATGCATGCTTTTATTTCCTGCTGCTTAGATTATTGTAATGCCCTGCTCTCTGGTCTTCCCAAAAAGAGAACTCTAAATCTCCAATTATTACAAAACTAAGCCGCAGGCGTGCTGACGAGGACCAGAGGGCGGGAGCACATTACACCAGTTTTAGAGGCTCCCCGTCCGCTTCAGGATCGATTTTAAGGTTCTTTTACTGGTTTTTAAATGTCTTAACGGCCTTGTGCCCCCCTACTTATCTGACCTGCTTTTACCATATCAACCCTCGCGGACCCTGGGGTCCTCTGGCACTGGCCTTCTATCCATACCAAAACCAAGAACTAAAACCCACGGTGAGGCGGCATTTAGCCACTATGGCCCCCACTTGTGGAACAGCCTGCCGGAGAACCTCAGGTCTGCAGAGACTGTTGATGTTTTTAAGGGAAGGTTGAAGACACACCTTTTTAATCAGGCTTTTAACTAATATTTTAAATTCTTATTCCGTTCTTATGTGGTTCTATCGTATTTTAACTTGTTCCTTCTATCTTGTTTTTTAAGACGATTTAAATCTTAAATAATTTCATTTGTTTTATTTATCTTCGATACTTTTTTATTTTATTTATTATCTTACGTATTTTTATCCTTTTAACTGTTTACTCCATTTACTTATCTTTTGTCAGGGTTTTTAACCTATCCTATGTCTTTAGTTTTAAGGTTTAACTCCAGAGTTTCCCCAGGGGGGTCCTCCACACTGGGAGCTGTGTCTTGGGCTGCTGCTGGGGGTGCTGTCCTTGGGTCCCTTCGGCCTGGCCAGCTGTTGTCTGTCAGGGTCGGTGGGAGGCTGGGCACTGGCGCCCCCCGTGGCACAGCCTGTGGCTCCTCCCATCTTCCGATAAGAGGAGGAGCCAATGTGATTGACAGTGATCGTTACCATCCCCTATCCCCACTGGTAATGTGTGATAATATGTTCTGATCTGTTAGGTCTTTAGCCACAAAAATAATGTTCCTCTGGCATTACTTAAACCAATTTATTATGTTAAATGGAAACAATTATACTTCCTGTAAGAGCAAAATTAAGTGCGCTGAGTTCTGCAGGGATAAATATAAATCTTTAACGCATCATCTGATCCATCTCAATCATTTTGCAGGCATGTCCTCCCTGGTTATAATATAAAAATGTTACAGTGCGTTGTGTTGCTGTGCCGCAACTGCGTACCCTGTTGGGCCATTATGTGTGAGGAAGTAATTGTTTCTCGAAATAATGTAGGGATTAGCTGAATTTGCATTTGTATCACAATCAAGCTGCACATTGCTGAAGAGACTGTCAGACTGTAGAATGATGGTCAGTCAAACATACAAACTGGTAAAAAAAAAAAGGACAATGATAAATTCAATCAACCTGTACTCTGATACTTCAAATATCTATCAAATTGAGACACACTTTCGAAATCACATTTGGAAAGCCAGTTCTTCATGTTTAAAGTAAATAAAAATAACTTAATATTATGTAACAGTGCATCCAAACCAAAGCACAGAAATCCCAGTTCATTGTAAAAAAAAAACAAACCCTCTGATGAAGTCTTATGCTTAGGTATGGATGAAAATCCTTTCATTTCTCATGTATGGTGGGCTCCCTGCAGACTAGCTGTGCAAACATCAGATTTAAGAAAGCTGTCCAACAGGCGCCATGTTGCTTCTTGAAAACTAAAGTCAAAGTGTTTTATGATCATTCCTGCATACTCAGTTGCTACATTACCTACTGAGCTATGCACAACAAAGACATGAAGATAACCTTTAATCAGTACCTGCTTAAGCCTCTTGACCTCATGCTCCAGCTCCACCTCTCTGGTCCTGGTGTTGAAGTCTGCCAGCCCTGAAGAAGTGCTGCCGCTGCGGCCAGGCCTCTCTGTCTCCAGCTTGAAGAGCTGCAAATGCTCCAGTTCTCGACGCAGGTCCTCTATCAGCTACACAGAGACAGAACAGATGAACATTATATAAGGCCAATGCAGTATTTTGTAAGTGTGGGTGTACGAGCTGTGCATGATGCAGTGTGAGAGAGAGAAGAGTGAAAGAGAGGAAACAGAGTGAGCAGTAGAGCAAACAACCCACTCTGTGTGTGTGTGTGTGTGTTGGATTACATAAAATCAAAATCAGTCCTTCCCACCTCCTGCATTTCTTCCTTCTCTTTCTGGAACTGGTATCTGTTCTGTCTCAGTTTGTCCATCATTTTCCTGTAGAGGTCCATCTCATCCTTCAGCCGCAAACTGGTGTCCTCCAGCTTGTCTGTCATCCTTTGTTTCTCCTGAGGAAGGACAGACACACACCCTCAGTGTAACACACACCATTAATCTTGTTTGCTGTGTTTCTTTTTTTTGTTCTGAAAAAGTAACATGTGTCGTTTCAGTTCCTGCCTCAGTGTTAACTTCCCCGTCCTGATTATCCAAGCCTCACCCGCTCCTGAACTTGCCTGTATTCACCACCGTATACACAGTATACACTCCCCTGGTTTCTGTCCTTTGCAAGACTTACGTGTGCTCATTTCTTGCCAGCTATTTCTACTGTTAGTATTCATGGACTCTGTCAACTCCCTGCGTGGATTTGTTTGCTGATTCTGGACTGACTTTCCATTTGTGACTGCCTGTGGTTTTGAGTAAATATCTTCGCTTTTTGAATTTTTTAAAACCTGAGTCTCAGATCCACTAGAAACATAACATACTGTTAGAAATTGAAGATAGTGTGCATTATGTGTTTCATTAATGTCAAAACAGACAAGCCTATACTGTATACCAGAGATGCTCATTGTGCGGCTTGCGAGCCACATGCAGCTCGTCAAGCTTTGATTGGTGACTCGCATGGTAGCTTTTAACAATATGGTAACACAGCCAATACATTTTTCAAATGTGCTATATAAGTATACAGCGAACACTGCACTACAAAAACATCTGCATCATACTTCTCCTTTCACCTTAATTAATAGTGTTTCCTAAGGGGGAAACTGTCAAACCTGGCAACGCAGCCCGCTTATGGCATTGTTTACACTTGACCGCAGTGCACGCTTGCAGCCAGGTTACGTTAGCTCCGCTAGCCAGGGTGAGATGCAGGCACAAAATGGATCGATTTCTGATTTAAAAAAGGGCAAAAACCAGCACAAAATCCAGACGGACAGACACACAGTGTTGTAACAAATAGTGAGGAAAAAGAGTCTGAGGAAGCAGCAAACGAAAATCAATTTGAAGACACTGGAGAGGGGAAACGTCAGGTGTTCCAAGTAAAAAACTAAATATATGAGGCATACAAGATGAGCACAGGAAATTTCAAGAGAAGTGGATAGACAAATTTTTATTTGTTCTTCATGGCATGAAGAAAGTCAAGGACATGCCATCTTCCGCTCATCTCAGTATCAAGGTAAATATGGTCTAAATTGAAAATGTATTGGCTGTGTTGTTTCTTTTTTGTGGGATGTCCAATTTATATGTAGAAATGCACATTAGCAAAGGTGACCTGGTGGTGAAGTGGCTCTCCCCTTGATTTTGCTCTGCCAATGTGGCTCTTGTGAAAAAAAATAGTGAGGATCACTGCTGTATACACTCACTTCTGACATCGACTTCATACTTGCAGTGTTTCATCAAACTTTGAGAACCCATAGAGACGTACACACGTGTCTATATTGATAGACACATTTGTATTATTTATACAATATAAAACAAAGATTTGGCACTTTTATTCAAGTATTTGAATTTAAAGTTACATTTTCTATTTTCAGTCACTCTTTTGCTCGCACATTTTTTTCTTGAGCTTGAGCTAGAGCTGACAACTATCTGATTTGGTGTCATTAACGTAATTATTGTCTCAAAATGGAGGTGTGCATCAACACCTCGAGGCTGTTTCTAACACTTTATCCTGTTAATAAAATGAATCTTGTGTGTGTGTGTGTGTGTGTGTGTATACACATGTTGAACATTATTTCACTACTAAAGAAACATTCAGGGACAAGAGGACTGTGCTGACAATTGTGAATAGCAAAATTACCTAAGACCCTGTTTATTAGAAAGAGTAGATAATGAGATCAGCAACTGATTAAGCATTGTACTAGTACATAATTAATTAACATTAATTAAGGCTATATACCTAAAAAGAATAGAAACTGGAGAAACAAAAGTCTTTGTATAAGTTATTTCACATATGTTTAAGTACTCCCGAACACCTGTAAACAGACTTTGTTGAGTACAATCAATGGTGTTGATGAAAGTTAAAATAAGGACAGAATAAAGAAAGCACAAACAGGATAAAAGAAAGCAAATATACAAACATGGCTTACCTCATCCAGTTTCTCTGTCTGTGATTTGAGCCTGCACATGTTCATAGAAATGTCACTGTTCTCATCCTCCAGTTGTCGAACTCTAAAAACACAAAATCCCGTATGTCAGTTTACTTTTATATAGCAGCTGAGTTTGGCTCAGAGTCAGCTAAGGTGCCTACACTATATGCTGCAGCTCCATAGGCAACAAACTAACCCCTGGAGGAATCTCAGATTAGCATATAGTTTGACATTCTGCATTTTCTCTTAACAGGCAGTCAATGTCCATATCCAGGGGATTTAAACAGCGCTGTTAAGTCCAGTTTCTTTACATACAAAACCCCAAATCGAAACTGCATATTAGCACCAGATTATACGCTTCCAATCCATACAATCGTACACAAATAAAACATTATTTGTTTGTGCAATCAGTTTGCTCGATCATTTGTGTGTTTCTCACCGGTTGGTCAGCAGCTCTATCTGTGTGTTCTTGTCTCTCTCCATCTTGCTGTAGGCCTCTCGGTGTCGTCTCAACCCCTCCTGCACACTTTGTTCTGCTCGCGTCTCCTGGTCTTTAAGCTGCTCCTCCAGCTCATTAACCCTGGGGTGATCAACACATCACACAAGATTGTGTGTTACTCTTTGAAACAGTGAATTACAAATGACTGTTACATTCTGTTGCATAAGGTCTGCAAGATGAGTGGTGTTGACCTTTCAACAATGAGAAGTTAGACAGATGATCCATACGAAATGGTACTGGTCCCTTCATTTATTTGTTCAAAAATACATCTTTTGTTTCTGAACCCCAGCTTTCTGACTCTACCTGTGCACTAGTTGTGTGTTTTCCTGCTTCAGCTTGGACTTGAGATCACCGTTCATCAGAATCTCATTCTCCAGTTCTGCCACTTTCTTCTCCAGATAGCTCACCTGATAAAAACAAAGTACAAAATATCTGGATTTACACCATATATATTATTAAATTTGGAAATATTAAATTAGGCCAAAATAAAGCTAGTCTATAGTTGAAAGACACTAAACAATCATACTTTCAATACTTCCTGCAAGTACTTATGCAGTTCCCAAGTTCTTAAAGACATTTAAATGATAACCATGTTCCTTGAATTTGCAGATGCGAGAGGAATCCCAACAGGGCTCATCCTATGAATTAGCATTCTCAGCCTAAGCTGTGCATCCACCAGGAACAGCTCTTCTCTTTTCTCTCTGTGACTGTAGAGCGTAAAAAATGCTGAAGGTGAGAGTTATTTAATCTCGATGAGTTTAAAGTATCCTCCAAAAAAACTGGAAAGGCTATTTCTACTTCCCACAAGCATTTGTTCAGTGTGTAAAAGAGGTTAGTTAAATAAAGGTCTGTTGACGCAGACCAACATACAGACACACAGACACATTCGTACCTTCTCATTTATGTCGATGTCGCAGGAGTCGATGCTGTCTCTGAAAAGGTCTTCTGTGCTGCCGTTACTGCTGCTCAAGTTGCTGTTGTGAAGCAGCTGCCTGCTCAAACACACACAGAGACGCACACAAACTTAAAGAATCTGCTGGGAATAGATCCAGGTGAGGACCAGCTGCTTCTCTGCCAGTTTGCGTATATATTTATATGTACGTGTGTGTGTGAGAGAGGAAAGAAAAGTGTGCTCTATCCTGCAGTGATGTAGATGATATAGGACTGTAAGGACAGAGCCAAGCAGAGAGGCTGCTGCAAACAGCATTAAAATTAGTACTGTGTCACACAATAAAGTGTAATACGGCTAAACCCTTTTACGCTGATGGAATAACTTGAGAGAAGAAAGCTTGTCCATTATTGAGATTAGCAATATGGAGAGGAGGGCAGAGGAGAGGAGAGGAGAGGAGAGGAGAGGAGAGGAGAGGAGAGGAGAGGAGATGAGATTCAAATTCAAAAAGTCATCAACACTTTTCAGGCCGAATTCCATAAAATTCAAGGACCCAATACAGCATTGTTTGAGACACGGATCAAGGTTAATTAGTGTTTCAACACTGAGAGTCTTTATAATGAGAACTAGCAATTAAACACACAATTAAAAAGAGAGAGAGGCCTGAATGTGTGAACACACACTCACTTAATTGTGCTGCTGTGTTATAGTGATGACATGCAGAAACATGACATGCAGGAAGCGGACCATAACCTTCATACTAACATTAAGTAAGAATTCATTACAAGAACCCAACATATAACTTCAAGCATTTCCAATGAATGTTTTTTTCTATTAATCTCCTAATATTCAAGGCCTTGATTTTTTTTCCCTTGAAATTTTGGAGACGCCACAATGATACATTTTGAACATCCATCCATCCATTGTCTATAACTGCTTTATCCCTTTTATGGGATCGCAGGTTTTTTTTGCTGGAGCCAATCCCAGCTGTCTCAGGAGCAATTTGGGGTTCAGTATCTTGCTCAAGGACACTTCGACATGCAGCTCAGCTCAGCCCTGAGCTGGGATTTGAACCAGCGATCTTCTGATCACTGGCCGACCTGCTCTACCCGCTGAGCTACAGCCGCCCCACATTTACTGTCATGTGTCATATACAACACACCATAAAAAGGGCATACTAATCATGTAACAGGCATGCATAATAGCCACTGAATGTGAAGAAGCTCTGCTAAACACACAGCAGGGGTCGACAATAGAAATGGCCCGGTGGCCCGGATGTACTTTTAAAACTGTCAGGGCCACCAGCGTGTCGCTCGCTCACTGCTGCTGATTGAAGGTTGTCACTAGAACCGATAAGAACCTTTTTTCGGTACCGTGAAACTTTGCCCTTAGCGCGTGTTTATGTGAACGCGGTTCGTTTAAGTGAACATAGCCGATCCTCGAGCCGCTCCAGAAAAAAAACCAAACGTGTGTGAACACAAAATAGAGCTGAGAAATGAAACAATGAGTTAGTTTTGAATCAGTCTGTGGAAGCAGAGTGAATGAATGAGAACAACAGTTCTATCATTGAACTACGGGAAGATAAAAGTAATGACTACATGACTTTCCATTTGTGTTGAGGCATATTTACCATTTTAACTCTGTTTTACTTCATTGTTAAAGCACAGTGGAGCTTAAATGCAAGTTTGATGTGAAACAGTTATTTATTTATTTATTAAACAAAGTAGCCTAATGAATTTTTTTTTTTTTTTTTCTTAAATCGTGGTATCGAATAAGTATCGAGAATCATGGAAATTTACTAGTAATGGTATCGTAGAAAGTTCCGCAGGAATTGGCTGGGATATGTTCTTTTTCGTTTATATGGGGATCAATACATGATATTGTCCTGGGCCAGTGGTTAGAATGGTGGGGCCAGCGGGCCAGTGGCAAATTTCCCTTATTGTCTACCCCTGACACATCATAACAGTTTTTAACTAAACGAAACCCAATTTAAACACCAAGGGGAGGGGAGAGGAGAGGAGAGGAGAGCAGAAAGAAAGCTGTAAAGTTGAAGAAGTAATCACATGAGACAGAGAGGACAGTGGAAGGAACATGGGGAGAGAGCCAAACCTAATATTGAGTACATAGATCAGGTCTGACAGGCCATTTTCACTCTGTCACTATAACTCAGTTAGTGTGGGCTGAAATAGAACAAAAGCTTGGATACAAAACATTTCACCCAGTACAGACCAACAGGCCGTGAAGATGGATACATGGCTGAAAAAGCTGATGACCAAACTCAACTTTTAAACAAAAGATTTTCCATCAGTTTATGAGATTGCTTCCATCCAGACATTAGTCAGTAATTAACTAGTTGGTCGGGAGGGTGACTGATAAGTAGGCAGCAACTAATCTTGCTGTTAGTGTCCTCATGTCAACAAACAGAGCAAACACGTGCAGCACAGGCAGAAACACACACACAGTACAAGCGAATGACCTTCAAGGTAGACACACACAGAAGCACACTTAAGACTCACACACTCATACAGGTAAGAGGCCTACCTGCCAAACGCAGTGCTTGAGATTTTCCTGTTGGGGCTAGAAAAAGAAAGAGAAAACAAAACAAAAGACATTTTTTATTACAGTGAATTGACATGGATATGTCTAGACTCCCACCAATGTACTGGAAAATAACTGCTGATGGCAATTAAGATTTCGGCTGTACAGTGTGGCAGACATGAAGCAAAGAGAGCAAAAGAAACACAGAAGGACACAGCAGTGATAACACAATTTAACTCCTGGTTCAGTGAGCGGGGGTTTTTGTCAGCTCAGCAACTGTCTCATGGGGACAAAGGCCCAAAGGCTCTTTCAGTCTGACGTGTGTCACTGTGCTGGATTTCACACTGGATTGACAGAAATGAGGGGTTATACTGCAGGCTCACACATGGGACAGCTTAATTAATACAGTATAGAATATATGGAGTCTGTGCATGTTTCTTTCTGTTGTGTCAACCCAAAATTGATTGGTGGAATGTTTTTAGGGGTTACACCTTTTATGATAACAACTTTGTGACAATATTAATGTCATTTTCTGAAAGTACTTGCTAGTGCTCTCTGCCTGTCTTTGTTACATTTGCATTCAAAACAAACTAATTAAAATAGATGCCTTTAATTTATGTCACTTTGCGCTCTGAGTTGGTGCTACCGATCAATCAATAACATTCCTTTTTCTTTCTCTATGCCCTATTTTAAAATGAACCAAACTCCACTCACTGCTTAATGTATTTATTACCTGTGCTTCACTGTGGCCAGTTTAATTAAATTAATTGTGTTTGCTTTCACAAGTGATCCTACAAATATTGTATGTTTATTACCTACTTATTGCTCGATTGAAAAAGCTCCTTCCTCTAAATCCATTAGTCTTGCTTAAAATCCTTAACTCCTTGGAATAATCTATACGGTGCCTTGTTTTTAGACAGTTTCATATTCATCCACAACCTGCTGCCTTCATATAAATCCTCCTTCCTCATTAGAATCCGCTCCCTCCACCATCCCATTCTGCCCGTGTCTACTACAAGCTCACTCCATTTTAAATAATTCTTCCAATCAATGTCTTTCTTCTGTTATTTCTCTTTCCATTCTCTAACTCTTTCTTTGTTTCTGCACATCGCTGATTCATTATTCATAAAGGAAAAGCATGGGTCTAATCACGAGAGGCATGTTGGATTATTTCTCTGGGGAGAAATCCTGCTGAGTCAGCAGAGAGACTCAATCCATGTAACAAAGAAATACAGCGACTCCACCATTCACGCTACAGTCAAGCACATTGTTCTACAACATATATCCTTCTGAAATGACTCTGTGCGTGCTTGTATGTGAACTCGTGTTTGCACAGTGGACAGTAGAGCTATTACTGGTCACCACGGATTATGTTTCCAATAATAGATTCCCTATCACAATGGTAGATGAGGTAAGCACAGGAGTACCAGCCTTATATAACAATCAATTAGTATTTGTGTACATAGTTGTTCATGCATTAAACAGAAGGAAGGACACTTAAAAAACTCCCCTGTAACAATATTACATCATTGTCATTACATATAATGACCATCACCAGTTTGCAGCACGAGTGGACCAGTACCCTTTAAATCTCTCTGTGTGTATCCTGTATATACACATTATAGCTGACAGCGTGGTGCAACATTGTGGTGTACAGTTCCTGGCATGTATAATTCAGTTATCATAGCCTGGTTGTGTCTCTAAACAATGCATGCGAGGATAATTAATGCTCACCCTACCTGTTTTTAATTGGAGGGTTTTGTTTATGGAATCAGCTATTGCGTGGCTGCTGATATATTTTACCATGTGAAGTTATATTGATTTTAATTGGACTAGAAGAGACAGGAAACATTGCAATCAGCAACTACATGTTGTTGAATAGATTTGACTGGCTTATAGTCATAATATGGTGGACAGAAGTAAATGTTCGATAACAGGAAAACTGAACATTTCTAACCTCACAAAGTTACCACAGTTCTCCACATGCATAATGTAGCGTGATATTTTCTTTACAAACTGCACCGCCTTTTGCCTCCGGTACTTTCAGTATACATCTATAATCATGTCAATGCTTTTTCATCCATGATTTAGTTAGAATACTTCACTTTTTACTTGTCTATCTTATTATTTTACCATTTGCTTTTGTATGTAGTGTTTTTAACACACACCTAATATCATGCAACCCAACTTTAGCTTGTTGTTAACTGATAACGTAGGATAACAGTTATCCATCTTTCTAAATGTAAAAAACACTATACACAAAAATGAAAGGTAAACTATTAACAACAAAGCAATCTGAGAAATATTTCAACTTTACTGATACTGATGAAAAAGCACTGAGATAACTATAGCCTTACAGCCTACTGTAGAGTTGGCACTGGAAAAATGATCTGCAGTTTGTAAAGTGGCAATACATCATACTACATTGTACAAATGGAGCATTGTGTTTGTTCGGATAACTTGTATTTTAGTGGAGGTAGATATTGTGTCATACTGTTGTGTATATGTCTTACCTGTTAGCCTTGAGGTTTTTGAGGCGAGCCTCCAGATCATTGAGCAGGTTGACCTTTTTGCTGCACTGGGAACAGTAGACATCCATCATTTCACCAGGGTAATGCTGACGCACCTTACGAGGAGTCTGGCCTGCACTGTGAACACACACACACACACACACACACACACACACACACACACACACACACACACACACACACAAGAAGAAGTCATCTTACATTGAACTACTTTTGATTACCGCAGGTGTAAACATTGGGCCATTTTAGTGTGTAGAGAAGAAAGGCTGACATAAAACAATGTCGCCCGTGCCAAGACACCTAGAAGACTGATCTAGCTATCCTCTAAATAACGGCAATAAAAACACATAGAGACAGTATATTGGTAGAGGAACTGTTTTGTCAGAGTACTATAATTTCTAACTGTGATACAATACCTTTATAACTGATGTGTAAATAAAAAAGTGCTGGCACTCTTAGTGCAGGGATCTATCCTGCTCAACTGCTCTTTTCTAATCACACATAGAGCTGATCTCTATAAAAACCGATATAGCGTTTTATGTGTTCCCGGAAAAGCAGGACGTAGCTTCCTCTTCACCAGTAAAATCAAAAGGACCTGACACTGTGATGATCTGCAGGGAGAGATTTTGTGATATGGAGAGGAGGAAAAGAATATCTGCCTTGTGGGAACTGCCTGTTTAGTACCAGCCTCCTTAAAGCCCCGGTATCACATATTTTTGACAACACTAAAAGGTAGCAACACTAGAAGCAAGACAGCAAAACAATTGCCTTATTACCAAACTTTTAAGGTTTTAAGATACACACCTTGATTGTAATAGAGCTTCCTAGCCTCTCCCAGCTCACTGTTCATGTATGTTGACAGAGTTTCAGCACAGCTGATTTTTTAAATCTCAACCACAGAATCTCCAAATGTTTGCTTTGAGAGGCACCTTTCACCCACTTTGTACTGTAGTTTTCCAAACTTCTTTCCCATGCTGAGTTTTCTGAGACTTCTTGTAAATCTGGGCCTCATTTGGAATTTAAATCTCCATGCCAACTCCATTTGGTGAGTTTTATCTGCTTGGTATGCGTGGAAGGAGCATGGAGCAGTATTGCCAGTCTATCAGCCAGGAGACTTAATCCCATTAAACACAGACCTTTGATGAATATTAATGTGGCCTTAAGGGCAAAAACTCCTTAGCTACACTTTTACAGTCAAGACTCAGAATAATATGAGTCAGGTAAGGATTCAGAGAGGAGCGTCAAGTCCATGTTTAATAGAGGTGAAGCTACATAAATCTGGTCAATGTCCTCATAATGACTTAACATGAGTTAGCAGCACCGTGGTTCCCAACCCATGGTAGGTTAGATAGCACCTCTGCTCCTGTCCCCAGAAAATGTATGTAGTTAAAACATACATTTTCTGGGGACAGGAGCAGAGGTGCTATCTAACCGACCATGAGAACAGTGTAGGAAAAATCTGGAATTAATACGATTATTTTGATGCCTAGCCATCTTACACAATATAAATGATCACAGAGTTCAAGCTTCAGTAAGGTATATTACATTTTATGTCAGTTCTTTTGTCAATACAGTGTTATGTAGTTCATTGCTGATAGCACAATGGCACTTTTATTCGTGTCCCACTCAGCATTCAAACACGAAGACATGTTTGTTTGTCTGTCTTTCTCTCACCTAGAGGGAACAGATGAGCCGAGGTCAGAGTATCCGTTGGTGCGAATCTCGTCGTCTGGGCAGGGGCTGCTGGGAATGTAGTCCGGTTCCTCCCCTTCTCCGTAGTCCTCAAACTGTTCCTCGTTCAGAGAAGCAGAGGAACGCGTTGATAAGTCGGAGGTCACTGAGATGCTGGTCTGACCACACCTAAGGAAAAAGTGCAGGCGGTCGGTGTTATACGTACATACACTCTGCACTCGTTAGAAAAATCGTCCTTTTGAGTGTCACTCCATAAGAACTTTTAATTTTGATAGAATTTGTTAAAAATTCTGACGAGAAATTAACAATGACACATGATAACTTTAAGGAGCTTTTAATTCAGTATGCAAGATACATTTCCCCTCAAATATTTCTTAGACTAGACTGATACATGTACATTCAGACTTTGGTTTTCATTTAAGTCAGTAATCAAAGATAGAACAGGGCTTACTTCTCCCCGGGAAAAAACAGATCCCCCAGTACGTCCTCTTTGTCTCCCGGTCTGATCAGGCCTTCAGAGGTGTCTGACCCTTGGGTGCTTTCCACAGCACTGTCTCTGTCTGATTCCCTCTCCCTGCCCTCGTCTGCCACCTCCTCCTCTGTCTCCTCCACCTCTCCTGGGAACAGCTGGCACTCAGGGACGGGGTCAGGATCAACCCGTGTGCACATGATGACCGGACAGACCGGCTCCTCCTCAACACCCTGGGGAAGAGAGGACGGGGGACAGAAAATGGTGTTCTCATGAGTACGTTTAGAAACAACTTCAAAAACACCGACCTGTAAAAACAAAAACATGTCAGAGCTTGATTTAGGCTGTTAAGGGATCATAGTAACATTGCCAAAATCCTTTTTAGTGAAATCCTCGGTGCTGCCATGAATCCATTTAATTCCAAGTGGATGCTCCTTTTAATGTCAGATTCTGCCACCAGTTTAAACAGGAGCTGCTAGCAGCTGAAGCAGCATGACTTATTATGGTGCAGATTCACCAAAATGTAAAGGAATACAGAGTGAAACCATGCATGTTCACATAATGAGAATACAGCCTAACAAAAAATCTAACTTAGTACCAACTCTATAGCTCGCTGAAAGTAACCTGAAGGCATGCAGATAGTGCTGGGTGGTGTGGCTATAGTTTTAGGTCATACTGTGATATGTATGTATATGTATGATTTATACCTCGATTATCAAATGATGAATTATTCTTTTTTTGAGAGAGTGCATGCCCCCTCCTGAGATTCGACTGACTGTGTTAACGAACATCTTGGCCAAATTATTCTGATTCTACCTTTAAGTTTAGGATTCAGGACATTTCAGGACAATGAAATATTTCTTATAAAGCAGAGGAGAGAAATAACTATCCTGTCCATCACCAACGACCAACCGTGTAGTGATTCTGCCTTTGGCCTGTAAATAAAGAGAATCAAACTCAAGCAAATGCAGCCAAAAGTTCAAGAGTTTACAGTGTTTAAAGTTGTGGAGAGACATTTTAATCCTTACTAAATACATTGCAATATCTTGCAAATTCATATACTCAGACAGTGGAAGTCCTTTGAAATTCAACAAAAAGGTATTTACTTGATTTTAGTTGTAGGGAAGATTTGTTCACAAATCAAGGTTTTCCATTTAGTAAATTCCTTCACTGTGGGAATGGTCTTAAGTTGACAAGAGGGGGTCCAGAGGACCGAAGGGTGAAAGGGCAACAGGTCAAAGGTCATAATCCCACTCCATTTAGTTTCATTCTTCAGTGGCTCAAATCTGGTCTAACGCTACAGCGAACAAGGACTTTTCTCAGCATGACTGAACAGCTGAGACACGCAGCAGCATGACGGAGGTGGGCAGGTGAAGCTGAATCAGAGAGCAGAGGCTCATGTGTTGGGTACTGAGCAAATAGAAAGTGGAGAAACAGGCACGGATGGTGGTAAGAACAGAGCAGGTGAAGAAGAATAGATACAGAATAGACGAACACAGCTAATGAGCGTGGAGAAGAAAAGGGGGCACGGGGGAACACAGCAGAGAAGAAATGAAAGAATTATCAAAACAGAGTGGGGCTGAGATTAGACGAGAGTGTGAGAGTTGAGAGAGATAAGAGTTAGGTCGGTATTCGACAACATCACAGACTAATAAAAGATTTTAATAAGAAAAGATTCAGAAAGTTCTCTGTCTCTTTCTCTCTCTCTCACACACACATACAACTCTGATGTTTCATCCTTAAATCCACTGACGCAGAAATCTTGTCTGAACAGTGAATTTCTAACCCCTTACTAAGGAGTGAAGAATTTTAATAATACAGCATGATTTGTATTTGAACCCTTCCTTTAACCCATTAAGACCAAGTGCAGTGTTGGCGTGTTTCTCCCTTTCGAGGCTGATGGTGAGTGTGTTTTGGTTGATGTTGTCACTTTCAAGACATGACTGAGGAAAGGCAAATGTGATTCGTTAATTGACATTAGAGCAAAGGCAATCATTTCCAATTAAAGCCAAAGTCTTCAGCTCTTAAATGTCTTTTATCTCCTTAAGCTGAGAAATAAAGGTTTTAGTGAACGTTGACAATTCTGTCAAGTTTTTTACAAAACCCTTTTTAGTTTTTAGGAGGTGTTTTCCATCGATGCCTTAGGTTTAAGATGACAGTGCCCGATGTCTTTATGGGTTAAAAGAGAAAAGAGAAAGAGAGAGAAAGAGAAAATTTGGTCTAAAATTACTTGTGTATAACTGTCAGGTGGAAATGGTGCTGCCTTTATGTGTGGTTGTTTTTAAAGTTATTTCATTTTTTCAACTCTATTTTTCCTCAATGCATGCATGTAACTGTTTTAGAAATGTGATTAATTAAAAAAAAAGTTTTACTTACTTTTGAGTAATTCTTTTTCAAGTTGTTTGGACTTTGGAATTTAGTATGCAAAGTTGTTCTCAAGTGTCAATAATAAATGAGAAAGCAAATAAATGAACTGCAATAAGCCATTGGGCTTTGTTGCTTAATTAGAAAAGGAAGATTGTGCATGCAGATCCAAAATAATGAGAAAAATAATAAGTTGGTTTGAAGTCTCATTGAAATGAAAAACACGAAAAAGCTCTCTTGGCTATTTTGCATGACTGATGAGATGGTCTGTAAACTACATCCTTGTGTAATTTGAATGCTGTTGGTTACTGTTCAGAAGAGATTATCTGCTTATATCTGAATCATCTACTGTATTCATATTCATTTACATCCCCCTCCTACACGCAACACACACACACGCACGCACGCACACACACACACACACACACACACACACACACACACACACACACACACACACACACACACACACACACACACGCCTGTACACAACCAAATTAAAAAACTACCAATTCAACTCATAAACTGAGGCTCTGTGCTATAACAAAGAGCCAACATGGGGTCTGGAGCTGAGTCACAGAGAATAAAAAGAAGGGGAAAGGTCTCTTTAGCATTCCTCAGACCAGTCTCTTTATTTCCCTGCAGCAGAATAAGAAACAGCGAGAGGCAAGAAAACAGGCAGCCCCCCTCCGTACTGCAGCACAACAATTAAAGGAACTGAACAAGCTAACACAGTGGGGAAGTTTAACACCTGATGGATGCGCTCATACTGAGGAAGAAAGTGGAGGAGCTCTTCATGTAGGGCTAGCCCACATAATAGGAACAAGCAAAGTTAGTAGAACTAATCAAAATATGGAACAGAGCCCTTCAACATGGGTTGAAAAGGTGAGGAATCTTGTTCAAGCATTATGTTAGCTAATAATCTAATAACATCAGATTGTTACATTGGTTAGAAAGGATCATTTCATTTGAAGTCCTGAAACTTACCTCAAAATGACCAAGTAAGGTAGAAGAAAAACTCTTCATTGTTAAATTTTTATCTCATACAACTTAAATGTAGTTTAGAAAGTTTATTGATATCGTACTTTTTCAGTCAGTCAATTTTTTAAATTTACAGTGAGGTTTGCGAAGTTAGTTCCTTCTTTTGAAACTTTTTACTTCTTGACAGGTTGGACTATTTTTGTATTTTTTTTTAATTTTACATAAAGTGTGCTGTTGCATCTTGTTCTGTCAAGCACTTTGTAACTGTGTTTTGTGTTGTACAGTAAAGTTTATTTGTATTATCTAGAATAAAAGTCAGGTTAAAGTTATTAATAGCTTAATTCTCATTACGTTTTGCACATGTGTTACACAAATACAATATACCCAGTAAAGTCTTTATTTAACTGACTGATAATTTTCCTCTGTTCAGGTGAATGTGTGTCAGCTACTCACTCAAGTGTTCAGAAACAGAAATGATGCCTGTTGAGCAGAAGCACATGTGCCATCATTTAGACAGCCAATTAAAGCCTTTCTGACAGCTTGTGTTTCAGGCAAAGACACTGATGGACAATAATACCCTACAGTGTATGTGTGTGTTTGTTTTGAAATAGAAGTACTTTGCAGTCTGACAGTCAATCTGATGAGAGTAATAAAAACGCTATGATGGAGGGAGGAGCTGTGTGCATGTTTACAGTCGGCCTCTATCTGTACCTGCCAGTTTCAGAAAAAGCCTTGGGGCTGTAACGGCCAAAACATGAGCCTGCAGATTATTTTGAGTTGTTTGATTCCCTGGAGCACAAACACAGCTAACCTGCCAAACAGCGCCCAACCTGCCAGGGGCCTTTACATTTTGCTTGTGCTTTTAAATACAGCAGCTCTATTTGAAGCGCCTTCACATCACCCCTTGGCCAAAACAGTATTTGTACTGCCATTTAAAGCTTGCTGCTTCGAACAAGGCACCTCTGGTCAGACAGAACGGGAGCACTGTGTTGCTGCGCTGACCAGTATGAGAAAACTGATGCATTTTCTGAACATTAAACATATTTTCTGAGTAAGCCAAAATAAAACTATGAACCTCAAAATGAGCATTAATATGCGTTCTTTAAAGAATCTGTACTGCATTGTGCTTGGACAACACTAATGTCAACGGATTTCGTTTCTCAGAAGTAAAGACATCTACAGGAAAGGAACAGTAAAGATGTAATAAATAAACAGATAATTATGCAGCTTAACATCATTACACTGCACGGCGTGCATGCTGTTGTACACATTTCTGTTTCATATTTGGCTTTAAATCAAATCAGGAGAAGATTTCTGATCTCTGTGAGTCTGTTGCTGCAGGGTCTGACCTAGTTAAAATACAGACATCCTATCATTTCTTCCTTGCTTTCCTTCCCACTCTCCCAGGTGAGACTAATGTCAGAGGAGGAAAAAGATAGAGAGAAGAAGAAGACGAAAGAAAATCAGGCTCTCACTGAGATGAGAAATTCAGGTTGACTGAACAGACCTTTTCAATGCGGTTTTGGTCAAGTCATGTGTTTATTTAAGAGCAGAATATGAATGTGTACATATGTTATTGTATGTTAAAAACAAATAAGTTTTGTTAAGCTCCCCACTCAGCCAAACCCTGTCCAGGTGTTGTGTATAAAGCCGAGCTTCTCTTTCAAAAATCGTTACTGAACACCTCACATGTGTGGGATTTATTAGTTTTTTCCATGTTTTTTTACATGTGTTTACATGTCACGTGTGGCAGAATAAGCATGCGTACGCTGTGAACTCCCCTTGGAAAAATACTGGTCAAGCACTATTTACAAAGATAGTCAGCGCAGATTTTCTAGGTAGAGAAACAGTTGTGCAGCATGAAGAGTTATGCATGAGCTGGAGTAAGGAGGAGACTCTAACACAGCCAGATAAAATGTATTATTAACATGCACTGCAGCTACAAAGGAAATGTAAGAAGTGGGGAGAACAACGATGGATGGATGGATTCATGGATAGATGGATGGATAGATACATAGATACAGAAAATGAAGAGCAGGGACTTTCATCATATTTCTATGCGAAGTTGAAGAGAAAGAGGGAGAGGGAGAGAGTGAAATATCCCCAAATATCAAGTGGATAGAAACAGATGAGTCACAAAACACCAGAGGCAACTTAAACTAACACAAAAAACACAACGTCTGAAATCTGTTTGAAGTAACTGGAACATAATTTGACCTCTCAACTCTCAGCTAAACTTGGCAGTGAGGTGCATTCTTCAGAGGGGCATAGATGGAAGTTTATGTAACATGAATGATGACTACTACTCAAACCACATTGACACAGCCCTGAAACTCAAAGTGTTGAGTAACGCATTTGTCATGCTACAGTAATTGGGCAACACTGTGATAGATCAAATAGAAAATGGTGAGATGCAAATGATGTCACTGTATTAGAATTGCTGCTTCAGTACTAGTTGCTAGGGAGGCAAACATTCAGTATTTCCATGGTAGAAACAAAGTGTGTCTTTGTGTAAGAGAGAGATTTGGGACCAAACAGGTGAAACACACTGAACAATTTTATTTCCTCTGAGATGAGCTGTAGTCAAATAATTAAAATTCATCCAAATACACAATGCAAATTCTCTTGGACAAAGATGACACAGAGGTGATTCTTAGGAAGTCAAATCAACTTGGTGTTTGGTATTTCATATGTGGGAAAATGAATGCAGCTCGACTAAGAAGCAACAGACAGTGAACAACAGACCATTGTCCCTGCATTATG
Organism: Diplodus sargus; assembly: GCA_903131615.1. NCBI lineage: Eukaryota > Metazoa > Chordata > Actinopteri > Spariformes > Sparidae > Diplodus > Diplodus sargus. The sequence continues at coordinate 1,410,054 of CAEMYA010000032.1, forward strand.
AATGCTTGCTCATAACATTTTTCATATTCTATTCTATTGTCTATTTCAGCCCCTTCACCTGCAGCACTTTTTATTTTCTTTTACTATGTTTATTGTTCTGGACCAAAACATTGAGTAAAAATATACTGTGAAAACTTACTTGGCAATAAACTTGATACTAATTCTGATGACTGGTGCGATACAATAAAATGGAGCCATAATCAATGTTAATAGTTACACTTGTGCTTTTATAAAGCAAGGCTGTCCTCTTATTAAAAGCAACAGCATCAGTTGTTTTCCTTGGAAACAACATTCAAATTAAATAAATGTGAAAATTGAGATAGGAGTAAAGGCGGAATTCAGGTGACTGTATTATCAACAACACATAACTAGCTGTGAACAAGAGAGATGGCTGTTCATTTTACGCTTCCAACAATAATTTGTCAATTTGTGACGTCAGAGCCACAATAGATCCCTAACTGTTTACCTTTAAGGGTACAGACCAGAGTACCAATTCAAAATAAATCAAACAGTGCCACATTTTGGTATGTCATAGCTCATCTTTATAGTACATACAGGAAGAGAAAGACCGATAAGTCACCCCTACAACAAGTCACAGTGAGTCAGGGCAATGGTCATTGCAATATTTGTACTAGAAAAATACAAAGCTGAGCCATGCAACATGTCTAACTTGAGGAAACAGCTGGTTTTAGCCCAACTGCGGGCAGCGCTGTGCTCATTAATGTAGAGTTAATCCCCTTTATGAATGGGGACAATTCATTGTCATTTTGAGGAAATTAAGTGGCTATTTAGAGAAGTTGCTGCCGGAGATAACTTGCGTTACCCAAAACTCAGCTACTGGCTGCATCTCAAATTCTTTAAACACAAGAAATTTGACATCTGTTTTTAGCGGCCAATCAGTGTACTTCCACTTGGCAGCCGTATACTGCGGTATAAAATAAAAGATTACATGCACGCGCACACACACACGCACACACAGTGACAGGCGGAGTGACATGAACTAATTACCTAGTGAGAGGCCAATTAACTTGAGATTAGTGTGCAGCCATGAAGTCATCAAAGAACCAAACTGTTTATCAAGTTCAACAACAACAGCAGCAGCAGGAACAGGATTGTTACAGCCATCATTAAAAAGATAGACTCCCGATCCACCTCTTCTCACACCCCTTTAGTGTGTGCTGAGTGCTGAGGGTCAATACAGTTTTAGTGCTGAACAAATCATTTATCTGCCCCTCTGGCACACTGGAGAATTATGTGGATGACCATGCATTTCAAGGCGCTATTGATCCCAATGTGAAAAGTGGGAGATGGCTGCCAGACCATGACTGGGTAAGAGAAGTACAACCTGAACATCTTATTTACTCATCTGAAGAGTGACATGTTTAAGTTAGCTTCACTGTTTCTTGTCAACTTTTTCAGAATTTGACAGGAAAACATCTCAATTGCCGGCAGAAATGCAATTAATATCAATAAAAGACATAAAAGTCAAGGAAATTCTTGATGCAATTTGATCTGAATTAGATATTTCATTAATTAAAAACATTTGAATCTGCATTTGAAGAAGCTGAAGCTGAATCTTCCAAAAGAGATGCAACAGTCTTTAAAGATCCAAGCACTCTGTTGAGGACCGCCCCCTAAGAACATTTGAGGAACATGTTTGTGGTTTGTGCAAAACTAGACTAAAGGAATTACGCAGCTTACAGGGATTTAAAACATGTTGTTGTTGTTGTCTTTTTGTTGTATAACTAGCTGGACAGTAACCACCTTGTTGCTGTACAATGGAGCAAAACAAATGTTGTGCAAAAGACAGAGAGGACAAAACAGAGATGGAGAGCTGCAGCAGTGTGGGCTGGAACTGGATGAGCGGACACGTGAACTGACATCGACTGGATCGATCCACACTCTCACAAAGCTTTGATTTAGTATGAGTCAGCAATCAAAAGAAGACGAGTGAGGGGGAAATTGAAAATAGGGGGGGGGCATGGAGAAATGGAGAGAGAGAAAACAGATAGAGAGAGAGGAGGGAGAATCAGGGAGAGAAAGACACAGCAGTCTCTCTGCTTGTGTTTGTCAGACTGGGCTCCAGAGATAAGAGGCGTTTCTCTGCAGAGGCTTTACATCTCTCTCTCTTTGTTCTTTCCATCCTCTCTTACTCTCTCTCTCTACCCATTCTTCTAAGCCCTGAGCCGCTCAAGTGCTGCCACCACAGAAATATTCACCTATAAAGTGAAACGTTTAATGCTCCTGCTCTGATATTCAGCTTTTTGACTCTGTCACCCATGGCTCTCCTGTCACTCTGAGCCTCAAATCTCACCAGTGGGTGACAAGAAGCACTGAGACAGGCGTGTATGAGAGGCTTTACAGAACCTTAAAAGGATATTCTAATTTACAAAAGCTGCAATGGATAGTTGATTATTTGATTAGTCAATAATTTCAGTAATTATTGAAGAGTACAAGGCCAAACATTGGCTGGTTCCAGCTTCTGCTTTGTGGGGATTTGATACTTTTCCTATAATAAAGGAAATATTTTGGGCTTTTGAACTGCTCTTAAAAGATGTTTTTTTTTCTTTACAACTTCATGACATTTCATACACAAACAAGCAAATAATCAAGAACACCACGAAAGTCAAGAATTATGTTTTAAACCAGAGAATAACCAGTGAAACTAATATTTGCGTGTACACGTATCGCCTTCAAAAAGTCTTCATTTGTTGAGCGATGATCATGTTCACACAGTACCACGACAGGGGAGCATACACACTCTGTGTGTGTGTGTATGTGCATGTATCTGCATGCACTTCTGTATTATTCAGCTCCAGTGGTAAGCAATACTCCTACGCATGCAGACACTCACACATTACACAGAGGGGAAGTAATGAGTCACATTTCACAAATATTCTGTTAAGTCCACACAGTGAGAAGTAAATTATACACACACACTCGCCCCAAAAGAACTGCACAAAAAACACCTGAGACTGTTAAATAAAGTCTCTCTTCCTTCCTGCTCATTCATCCTTAAGTCAAAACGGTAAGTAAAACATCAACACAGGGGCTGTGAGAGCAGCTTGACACACACACACACCTACACATCTATAAAAACATTATGACTCTACGCTATGCAAAGTGTTCCAGTCGCACACAAACACATTTGTTTCCACCTGAGTCTCAGGGGAAACAGGTAGCTGCTTGGATTACCAGGAATGTAGCCCTGGACAAAGGACAACACAGGGAGGGACTGGAGCCGCACACTGCAGACTGTGTGGAGGTATTCTCAATTAAGCCCAGTTTAGCCTCAAACAGGAAACCCCGAGAGGTGAAACAGCATGTGTGCCTGTGCTTTCTGTTGTATTTCCGTATCGACTGAATAAGAAGAAAATGTCTTAACGTGCAGAACGATGCGAGAATTACTTATTTCAAGCTGAAAATGTCGGTTTAGAGTGAAGACTAACATTCAAATTAGGTTTAGAAGTTGAGTAAAGGGTTAAAACAAGGTAGAAGTTAGAGTGGTTAAAAAGCTAGTGCTGTTACAAGTGTTTCAAACAACGTTTGTGTGTGGGTGTGTGTATACAATAGGCCCATTAAACTAGGAAAACTTGAAATACATCCCTTGGTTATGAGCAATTTACTGTTACACTGCTTGCGTGCGTGTTGTTGAGTGAACTACGGTTTATCCTTTAAAACATGTCAAGACAATTTAGCTCTGTTAACTGCAGATCACAGATGCTGCATGCAACGCAATCGTTGCAACCTCAGTCAGTGCTCCACATGCGGAGGTATGTGACTCAGTGTGTAAATGTGTGACACCACTGATCAAAAAGATGAGTGTATTTCTTAGAAACAAAAACTAAAAAGAAAGCTAAAAAATTGTTCTGGGGCCTACGCTATAAAAAACAGAACACAAGCCAAACAGTTCCTGTCAACTCGAGCTGCAATTAAGAGAAGCTGTCACAGAAGTGGGCAGGTGTGTGAATTCGCGTGTATTGGTCCATTTGTCCTTGTTGTGTCAGACACCTGTTCCTTAACTTTGTGTTTGATGACTAACAGTATGTTGCAACTTCATATCAAAACAAGGAAGTAGGCACTCGCCCACAGAAGTCAAACCAAAGTCATGAGCTTTGTTTTTAACTCTACGACAGACAGTGTCATACGATCCAAAAAGAAGAGTATAATATATAACATTTACGCAATGCAATGTCTAAAAAGTAGAATTCTGTTGCATATTTTGTCGAGTTGTATGCTTAGATTTTACCAAATGTTTCTGACAATGTTCAAACCCAGAGAAATCTGTAATTCTATTTAACGTGAGGGTGCATTTTGTTTGGCACCATGGCACTTTGTTTTACGGTGAAACATCAGATGATACGGCAGAGAGTGAGGTCAGAAGTTGCGACTAAACGTGATGTGAATACCGTGAACATTTCTGCGTGAGTCACGTCAGATTTTCATTGCCAGTGGTGGTTGTTTAACAATTAAACCATTATCCAATTCAACTTATTGACATCATCAAACTCCATCTTTTTGCTGCCATTGTTTTGATCGAGTCATAAAGCAGAAAAGAAAACTGTGTGTTTAGCATTCAGATGTCTTGTGTTGTCTCACCATAACCCAAGATATTCAATTAACAATGATATAAAACATAGAAAAGCAGCAAAGCAAATTATCATTTTTCGGAGCTCAACCAAACACTTTTGCCTGTTTTTTAACCTCACAAATTAATCAACTGTCAAAGTTTCCAGGATTCACTCATGGTCGATTTACTCATGGTTTCAGGGATGCTTTAGTCATGTTTCCTTGAATTATCATCATCGATACTATAATAAGCGATTGCAAGAAGAGAAGTTATATCCATCTTCAAGGGAAAAGCACAACGCCCTGACTCATATGTAACGCTTCACAACTCTGTCTCATTCAGTGTGCAGATCTGTCGTGCTTACAGCAACAGCCTGTTGTGTCTGGCGCTTTGATTGTCTTCTCTGAGTCACCATACTGACGTCCAGTGAGAAGAAAAGAAAGAACCTCACTGTTATTCTCTAACGGCAATTGTCTTTTTCTTGAGCCACTGTCAGCTCTCTTGCTGTTGTCCGTTGAATGGGGGCATTTCAGTGTGTCGTTAGCGGCAGTCGAAAAGCAGGTGGTCAGGCCTCTGCCTCTTGTCAGCTGCTGCATGTGCAGAGCATAAGAGTATTTTCTTAAAGGAAAACTACAAGAACCAGAAGAGCATCCGCAGATGTGCAGAGATAACATTTGGCTCGGGAACAGCCGAGCCGGCAGAGTAAAATGTGGCCAGGTAACGTTTCTGCAAACCACTGATATGCTGACATTTTGAAAGGTCAGATATAAAATTTAACCAAAAGAAATGTGAAGTTGCGACATATCCGTGGTGTGCAGAAACCTACATCACTAACATTTATTCTGGTGAATGTGTTCTTTAAAATTATAGTAGAAGTAAGAAAGTGAATAAGAAGAAACTAACTATTCGTATTAAGATAATTATTTGTATTGTTAAGAATTTGTTCTTTGTTTTTTCGCAGAGAGAGACATCATAGAAGGGAGTGACTGTTTTAACTGCTGCAGATTAGCTTCCATTCATCCAGTACAGCTCACTGCTGCATGCTAATCTAGTTATTCTAGTCCTGGTGTACACACTGTGCACTGTGAAAGACACTTGGCTGAATGTCAATCTTGTTTA
>CAEMYA010000032.1:1422972-1435759 GCA_903131615.1 Diplodus sargus
TGTTTTACAGAATTTTTGTAAAATTGAAATAAAAATAGGAACATATTCAATGACAGACACGTTTCGAAGGAATCCCGCATGTCAAACATGTAAAAGATGCACCACTTCCTACAGCAGGATCCAGATTCTATCTGTTGTTAACAATATGGCGGGGATATAAGTGAAACCAGGCCACTGGGTTAGTGTTGCCTGCAGGCAAAACTCAAACACAATTGTGGAGGTATTGATTACTGGTGAGGATGCATCTGTTTATGGAAGGACACAATGTACTCTGACACAGTTATGAATGACAGAATACAATAGGACTTGGACTCCACTCAGAGAGGAAAGCGTGCACTTTACGGGCCAGACACACAAATACAGGCAGACACACACAGACATGTACAGTGAGAGAATACTGCATGCAGCGCTGATGCAAAGGACAGTATAGTGGAAATACAAATTTTCCCAGTAATCACGAGTACAAAACCATATTTGCCTGTAAACACCTTAAGGTCTGTGACAGACAGGGTATTAACCGATTAGTGGTTCCTGCTCGTGTTACACACTTCAAAATAGGAAACATGGCATAGCAAACTACTCCTCATTGTTTTCTTTTTTTGGCAGCTTTATTTGGCCGTTTGACTTACAAATTCAAATCTTTACCAGCTGTTAGGTAATACATTGAGTACTCCATAGACAGAGGGCTGCTCATGAGAACATGTATGGATACATCCAAACTGGCATGTATGGATGTGTCTCTAAAATCATGTCTATGCATCAACTAACAGGTCAGTTACAGGTCACTCAACATGCCTTGTACCGGGAGATTAATGTAGGCCCTTTTCCTGCCAACATGACTGTAAGACAAAGCAGAATGATGGTTTTTGTTGGATGTTTAAAATGTTTCAAATATTAGCCAATGCAATGCTGTGCTGAGCTAACTGCTTTGTTGACAAACCTAGTTAATTAGCTTATGCACTATAACTTTCTGATCAACCTTGCTTCTATATTTAGACGTTTTCTCTCTTTTTAGGCCTATCGATGTTGTTATAGGGTATTCTGTATGTTCAGTATTCTTGGACAAGAACCCCAAATTGCTCCTAATGGCGGTGCTTGAATGTCTGAGCACAGAAATATCACGGGGTGGTTTGGATGGAAATCTGGCAAGCTCTGCCATTTGTGCATGAATGTGTATGTGAATAGGTGAATGTGACGGTAAAGTAAAAGTGCTTTGACTTCTCAGTAGGCTATCATATATTAATGCAAATACAAGTTCATATCCCCAGTACTTTAAAGCTCCCATTTGTAAAATTAAGTTGATTTATGAGTCTCATTCCAAACTTAACAAATAGCAAAGCTTTAAGATTGTAGGTTCAAAAGCGTAATTTAGAAAACAGGTGACTGACAACAGATCAAAGCCTGACGATCAATACACAACCTGACCATCCATCGGTCAAGTCACTTGCAGACAATTGGGACAGTCGACCACTCAATATTGAAAGTAAGGAAGACAAATACCAGTCCGATTAAAAGCTGAGATAGGAAGCTGAGAGAGGGACAAACAAAAAGAGAAGTTCAAGAAAAAGTCTTCCTATCTGCATTTCAAAGTTTTCTACAAAACCAGTATATCAAAATCCCCTGAGTATCTGCAGCTCAGAGCCAAAGAAGAAGTGCTGCAGAGCTTCAGCAGGATGTTCAGGTTTAATGGAGGCTTCACTTCCTCTATTAAAAGGTTACAGTGGGTAGAGGGGGCACTCTGTGTGAGCTGAACCGAAACAATGCAACGAGACAATGGTTGCTAATTAGCCTGACAGACAGGAGGGAAAACACTGAACCATGAAAGGAGTTATTGACCAAGGTCATGGAATATAAACACACTTTGTTAAGAGATGAACAAACACAAGGGACGCACACAGATCACACAAACAGTGGAGGAGGTTATTTGAATCTAACGAGACGGAGAAACGGTATTTTCAAAGCCTCGTCTGTACACAGACATGTTTTTGTCTTTTTGGACACATTCATTCATTTAAATACTTTCACATCTTGTTCTTTAAAGTTCTTGAAAGGTGCCACAACAGACATACTGCACTAAAGCATGTGCATGAACTGTAACTGTACAAAACACTAGGCATGAAGCACTGGAACCAATATCAGCTTCACAGCAGGACACCAGTGATTCAGCCATTCAGCATGTGATGAACTCAGAGTTATATTCTGTTGTATTATTCCAGCTGCACAAAAAGCAGTGCTGCGGTGTTGTGGCTGAAAGAGACCCGGGTGCTGAGACAGGAAGTCAGCCCCGGTAAACATTTACACCAACACTACTCCTCTCTTTCACTCACAGTTCATGTTTACGTGGAAAAAGGATTTGAGCCAGCTATGAGGCTTTTTTGTGTCACTGTGTTATCACACAGTTTTGCTGAAACACTTGTTGAAACAGTTTGTGCAAGCATGAACTTCCTTTAAGTTTGTATTGAAACCCTGCGGTGTGGAGGCAACACTTACGTGTGAAATTGCCTTTTATGCTTAGTACATACGCTACTCATCACTCTGCTCACAGCTGCAACGAGAACCATGTTGTGTGGCAACTAGTGATTATTTTAATGATTGATTATTCTGCTGATTATTTTCACGATAAATTAAAGGATTGCTAAGTATAAAGTATTACACAAAAAAAATCCAAGTGGCGTCTTCAAATTGCTTCTTTTGTCCAACCTATAATCAAAAACAGAGAGATTTTTCATATAATATAATAATATACTAGAAATGACAAAGAAAAGCAGCATATTTTGGATGGAGTATGAAGAATGTGGCATTGTAATTCTGGAGCATTCTTAGAAAACAAGTTTTGTGCTATGTAGGCATTGTTTAAGGAGCAATATGTCAGAATTTTAGTTACACACTGCTCAACAGCATAAAGAAAAATACATTTTTGACATTAGGATGTTTAGGAATTGGGTTTCTGAGATATCTACTGAGGTTAGCATACTAACCAGCTAACCCCCATCTCGTCATGGTCCAAAGCCCCTGCGCTAACTGAGCTAGTGGCAGCTACCTTTAAATATTATGTCAGTAAATACCCCCCTAAATTCAGAAAGTTCTCCAGTCAGTTTGTTGAATGCATTGCTCTAACTCCAACTATGAGTAGATATCTCAGCAACCCAATACCAAAACATCATAATGTCAAAACTTTGTTGTGTGTGAAAGAGGAAAAAAAAGGGAGGGAGAGAGACAGAGAGAGAAAGACAAGAGAAGGAGGAGGCAGTGATCCAGAACTGAGCTCCTGTGACAGCTTTTCTTTTCAGTCCACACATCACAGGACAATCAGCGACCTAATTAAACAAACAGAAAGCGAATGAGGGAGAAAGCGAAAATAGAGAGAGAAAAGATGTCAGGAACAAAGAAAAAGTGATGCTGGAGGGGAAAAAAGTTGGGTGGACTGATCGAAAGCTAGTGAGAAAAACAAAGGAGAAAATGGGGATCAGAGAAACAGCAAACTGCCGAAAGACGGAGGGAAAGCGGATCTAAAGAGGCGCTGGAGAAAAATCAATGATTAAATCAGACGAGGCCCAAATAAAACATGAGCAGCAGGGTAAATAGAAAGTAAAGTTAGAAAAGTGGAAAAAGTAGTGAGGAGGGCTGCAGTGTTTAACACACTGGCCTTGAGCAACATCAGAAATGCTGGCTCAGATGTGGGGGCAGAGAGAGAGAGAGGATGAGGGCAACAGTGCTGTTGCAAGCAATTCAGTTTATCCACTTTGAAAGGAGGAAGACGGGGTCCAGACACTAATTATGGATAACAAGACAGACAGACGGACAGCAGGGCTTAGCGCAGACCTCCAGCACTAGTCAGGGAAGATAACAGTAGAGAGAGACAGCAAATTAAGGACAGAGGAGGGAAAGTGGTACAGAACGCAAGAGAGAGAGAGTAAAATATTTAATATTTAAGACTCATGGCAGACGGATGGCTCAGGGTTTATATTTTTTTCTGCCTTCCACAAAGACACAGTACAATATCCTGTCCGCAGCCTTTACAGGACCGGCAGTCCAGCGTAAACTGTGAAAAAGAACAGTGGAAAAATCCACTCAAGTAAAACAGGAAAGAAAACAGACTGCTGGAAACCAAAGACTAAATGACAGAGAGTGTATCCTGTTGGTCACACTGATTCAGCTATCTGACACTTTCATGTGAGGCATCATTCAGGATGAGTCTGACATAGACACAGAGCAGTCTCTGCTCATAACACAGTCTGTGCTACTGCTGTGACCGAGAGAGTTTGGTGATGAACATGTCAGCTTTGATGATGACGGATGTGTGTTTCTGAATGTACATGTGCGATCTGGTATTTCATATAGACATGTATGTGAAGAAATGTGTCAGATCCATGTTTAAGTTTCACACACTAATAAGTGTTGCTGAGCACTGTGACACTTCCTTCTTCAATCTGTGCAGAAAGGCCTCTTACCAGTTTAAATGTCTTCGCGGAGGGAGCGACGGATGAGGCACGCAAACAGAACCAGAAGTTGTTTGGAAATCAACTGCTTAAAGTGATGGCAAGGCAAAGTGTTAAGAGGGGCGTCGTCAAAAAAAGGGAAGGGCCAGAGGAGATCACCCACGCACATCCTGAGATGGACAGGACAGCTGCATGAGCACATAGAGTGCTGTGTAGACTCCCTATCGTACAAGTGCTCCAGATTAAATGACAACTTTATTAGTCCACAACCTGTACAATGAAACATAGAGGAGTTTACTAAAATTGTTCCAAAATAAATCAGTAAAGGTAGCCAGCTGACTTAGTCTCCTCTGTGGGACATGACATCGGGGAAAATAAAAAAAAAATTGCCAGTGCATTTGTCAAACCCAGCAGTGGTGCCACAGCCTTATTCACGTTTACTGTTGGGAAGCTAGTGAGGGATCTTAAATGATTAACAAAGATACTCCTTGTGGGTCTGTCTTCACTGCCATTTATATACACCATAGTAAAGCAAGAAGCAATAAGGACAGCAGAAGAGAGAGAAGACGTCATTTCAAATTGGGCAGAATAATACAAGTAATTGACTTGCAACAAGTTAGAATCATACTTACAGAGATTGAGGTTGTGATGATACCAGAATCTCTAACTTTGATACAGTACTAGTGTGAAAAAAGGCGATATCTCTTTCGATACCATGGCAAAAAGAATTGTGCCACATTTGAGGGAAGTTTCTTCAAGATGTTCCTGAGATATCCAATTCACAATAATCGGATGGACAGACAGATAACGCGAAAATATCATGCCGCTGGCCACGGCTATCTGTAGTTTTCTTCCATAACTCTGCCTCTCTACTCCTCCTCATTTCCTGTAAGAGTGTAAAGTACAACTCCCTTCTCTCCCTTTGGCAAAACATGCAAAAGCAAAAAAAAACAACAACAAAAAAATTGTTAAAAAAAGGTAAAAAACTTCACTGCTGACTGCCTTTTCAGTCTGAATCTGTGTGTATAAGAAAATACTCCCCCGTACGCTAAAATAAATGAGCATATGCAAGTGTACGTGTGTGTGTGTGTGTGTGTGTGTGTGTGTGTGTGTAAAAGCTCATGCTTCATGCTCTCCACCCAGATGCCCCTGGCAGGAGGTGACCTCTGTCTGACAACAGACGGTCTGGACCTGTGGCAACATACACACACACACACACACACACACAGTCACACGAGGATGGAAAGAGAGACTCAAAGCCCGCTCAAAGTCAGAACAAGGTCATGAAAACTCACAGAATAACTGGCTGAAGAGGAACAGCAGAAATAACCACCGTCTTCAGCTTCCTCTTCGACTCTAGCCTCGCTGACATCCATCATAGCACCCCTCCAAAAGCTAATCCACCTCACAACACTGCCTCAAGCTCGAAATGTAAGGTAATGTAATATTCCCACATCAGCAACATGAACATTGCTATAAAAAGATTTTAAGCCCCTTTAGTGGAGTTTGTAACTTGTTCAATATTGCAACACTGTTTTGAATAACAGAGAGGGAAACATCTCTGGGACACAGAGGTAATCAAAGGCCAATGAAAAGCATCATCTATTCTAAACTTGGAAGAGGATTACTGTGTTTGCATGTGTTTCTGTGCGTTCTGATGTTGCGCAAAAACATGACGACAGTGAAGGGAGAGAAAGAGAGAAGCGGTGAGATGAGGCGGTCAAAGCCAGCGTGAGATTATTGACGCAAAATCAACAAGGTTGTTGTATATGTAAAGCACATATATGCAGAAAACATTAAACTGAAGAACTGGACAGTGCAAGAGAAATGAGTGAGAATGAGTTGTGCGAGGATTTATAGCCATAGCTGTCCAGTGAGATCATGGGAGAAAGGCAATTTGTGATGCTCATGTGTGAGAGAGATGGAGAGAGAAAGGAAGAGGGAGAGAGGCAGAGAGAGGGAGGGTCTCAGGATGAACGAATGATGGTTCTGTTCATTAGCAGTCCTCCCTTATAGCCACGCAGTTACAGGATAATCATGTCTGCTCGGTGGCGGTGTGTCCTTGACTGTCATTGGTGGGACACTGCTGGGCCTTGTCTCTATTCCAGACTCTCTGTGTATGTGTGTGTTTGTTTGTTTGTGTGTGTGTGTGTGTGTGTGTGTGTGTTTGTATGTGTGTGAGAGTCTTTCAAAACTTTAATTAACCACGAAGCCAAACACATCGGTGCCAGAAACTGTGAGGCAGCAACGCTTGTGCTCGTCCAAAAAATCAACAACATGTAATTCCAGTCAGCCTATTGTGTTTGCATCCTCCAATCCTCCGATGACCTGATGTATGACTGAGACAATAGTAACAGTAATGATGATATTCTGCAGTAAATATCTTTACATGGTATTTCTGTGTCTGACAATATGAAATATGAGGATAAAAAAATGAGAAAACATAACAACTGCCCTTGAGTGTTGCAGCTGATTGCACACTGTCCAACACTTTCACTGCTTTCTTTAATTGATACTATCCATTGATCACACTCTGCCTGAACAGAGCCGGAATGATTTGCAACTACACAATATTGGGTTGACTGGCTGCTTTTCTCAAGGGTGCTGTGCAAACTCCTGCAGCACTGTGATCAATTGGTGAAAGTTTGTTTTCCACACAGCTGCATTACGGTTATTGTTTGTACATGTGACAACATAAGTTGCTTTAAATTCAGGAGATGCAGATGGACTCTCTGTTTCAGAGAGATACAGATCAAATCTACATGCGATAGCTTCAAATAATGTAAGATTCAAAAGCAACAGTGAAGAACAAACTATTATCATTACAAGCAACTATAAGGCTTGGCAATATTCAAAATCTTGATGAATAACAAAATGAAAATTAACATTGAATCGAGGATGTATAATATCCTCAGTCATGTGTTTTCAGGATCTGCAGACGCTGTGTTTATCTTTCGGAGCAAGACAAAACCCACGCGCTTGTTTCTGGCTCGTCCTGACCACATCATTCGTTCCTGTTTCCATCTGAACAGAGAAAGGCCAGTGAGTGATTTAGAAGTGAGGCCTGATGAGTGTCACCTTCACTAATAGGCCCCGTCACTCAGAACCACAGGCCAAATGGCTCAGCCATTACTGAATTAGATAAAAGGTGCTGCTTATCTGACTCTTCTGGCTCTTCATCTGTTCTTTCTCTTTATCAACCTCTAATCTTTTCTCCTTTTCTTCCTGTTCTGCCTCCCTTTCAGCAAGTTAATCCACATGATACTCCTCTCACAGACCATGGTTCAAATGCTACCATACCGTTATCATTTTTACTGTGTCATGCAGTAGTCTACAGCATTTTGTATGCAATATATATACTTCTATCTGCTATCAATGTCATTCTGGTTGTTGTGGCTATTTGTTAGTTGTGTACTGAAGTGGGAGTGAATGTCAGTTAGTTCTGATCTACTGGCCCTATAAGACTAGTGGATAACTGTATTCAGCAATGCATGTGCAACTGCCTACAGGTACCATATATATTGAATATGATCCAACTGATGTATAAATAAATAATAATATTTACACTGATCCCAAAATAGAGCAATTTCGTACAAAACACTACTTTGGCAATCAAACCAGAAAGCTGGCTGTAAGTCAAGCTGACTGATACACAGCGGAACAAACGAAACCTGATTTACCATCAGGTCTGCAAAGATTTCATGCCAAAGTAACAGATTTACAATTTACACATTTGTTTGTTTTTACCTGAATGCAACCATTAAAATATCGAAATCATTGTGTGTAATCAATTGCTATCGAGAAGGCTAGATGACAGACTGAATCAAATTCATATTACACTATATGAAATTCAGCTCTCAGATATTTCTGAGTACAAACATTTCCCTAAACTCTCAGTAATATTTTTGTTCTGCTGTGTTCATACACTGCATAGTTCGAAAATGACGTGTAATGTTTGCTGCAGGAACATCCTCAAGAAATGTAACACTGTCTCTCGTCCTCAGTCCTTCGACATCTGATGACAGCTGTCTAAAATTGAAACTTTCAAATGACATTAACCGCAGCAGCTTGGAAAGGTCTGGGTCATCAGCAGACATCACAGAAAAGGCTCACACTGCCAGCACTGTCCTCTGATCACAACAAAAACGGTAAATCTGAAGGACAGCTTGTCAGAATTTGCCATCACATCAGATCACACCAGATGGTTCACAACGTGGCATCACATATCTTAAGGTTTGCATGGCTGTCAGTGGGACTCTCAGTCAGCTCCGTGGCTTTTAATGTGGCCAGAAAGTTCATCATGTTGATTCTGGATTGTCCAAACATCATATGCCTGCAGGCGTTCACACATGTAAGGCACTCCAGTTTTTGTACTGCTCCACATGTGTGCCATAAACATAAAATGTGCACAGATATACACAGAACTGAAGCCTTTACAATATTCAGCAAATATCTGACACAATTGGATTTCACTGTAGAGTTGTTCTTAGATTCTTAGATAAAATACGGAATGTTTTAACAGATCAACTGATGCAAGCAGATCAATATTCCTGCCAAACATCCGCCTAAGGAGGAGTTTTTTAAAAAAGTGGAACTAGACAAGTTCATATGTTTGTAATCTCTATCATGGTTTTCAGTTCATCAGGAGTTACCAAAAGACTCAGTTTATCAAATTTAGAATACAATTAAAAACAATATGCCTTTTAGTTTTCTGCAACATATCATTAATTGTTGGATGACGCGGACCCATCTCTACCTTTAGTACTGTTTTTATTACAAGTACAGTAGACTATATCTGTGACGCTTGCAAGAAGTTCCCAACATGATGTTTATGCACACCTGAGGAAGACAAAGGCTACGATTTAGTGAGCAGTGACAACATATTTGGCTCTCTAGTCAATCTCAGTTTGACGTCATGAGTGGTGGCACGGTGTGCTTGTCTTCTTTTTCTTACTCTTCTACACGGCAAACTAACTTGAAAAGGTTCAAAGAGCCACTGACTCTATCAGAGTAAATATATGCTGCACTTGCTGAGTTAATGAAAGCAATTTAGCTATGTTCTCTCAGCTGTGGAAGATAATATTTATCTGCCTGATATGGGGCATCCCTTTAATGATGTGTCTCACAAACTTTGTCTTTGCCTTTTAAGAAAACACATACTATTGAATTTTCACATTTAATTCCTCAATAAATACAATATTATCATTTGTCAGTGTCATTTGTCTGAGCACTTATCATAATGATGACTATGTCTAATTATTTATCACTCTTCTCTGCTCCCTTGGGTAGGTTTAGGTGCCAAAACATCTTTTTGAAGGCAAGGGAAAGACCGTGGTCACTGTCAAAAGAAAAGAAACACTGACTGTTGGTTGGAAACAGGAAGTGAAAAATGGTCCCTCCTGTCAAACTCACACACTGCAAGAATACCCGCCAACCACGACATCCTCCTTGTGAGGTCTTTGAGGTGCCTTACAGACAGTCACAGTGGCCACAAGAGCTCACTGTCAGGTAAACAAATGACTGAGGCTGTTGTTCCTCTTCAGCAAAGGCACAGATAAAGTAGAGAGCATGGCAAGTTCTGATGTGGCATTGAGTGACACAGCAGACTTTGTATCACAAATATTTAGTCAAAAAAGGGGTGCATCTGTTTGAAATTCAGTGTAGTTTACAGCATTAATTAACTCTGCATGAAATGACACTGAGATATGATCCATGAGCCATTTGTATCATTACTTTGCCAAGTGAGAAGGACAATCCTGCCTAATGAAAACTGCATGCACAGAGTCACGAACACATTGTAAACAAAGTGATGTTGACCTTTAGGCAAAACTCAGAGCCACTTCACTAACAACACCCAGCTCTGAGGAAGGCTTACTGATAGCTATCATGAGGAAGTGTTCATGTTGCAGACAGTCAGATAGGGAGCCTGCAGTGCGGCTCTTCTGGCTGATTTTCCAATCATGCTCGCAAACAATGGTAAACAAACATGCCCTTTGTACTCTCTCTCTCTCAAGTTCCCCTTTTCATCACCTTTTTGTTATTCTTTACTTCAAATTTCCCCGGTATTACTCTCTCCTGACGTTCATCTAAATTCTTGCCTCTGCCTCACTTTCCCTCCACGTCTCAGTTCTTTAATCAGACCATGAAATGACTGCAGAGGCTGGCAGAGCAATCTCCTCCTCACTGTTCATGTGAAGTGCTAATGTGAAAGGAGGGAGAAGAAGGATGACGGAAGCGAGAAAAGAGGGAGAAATCAAAGGAAGGGAGCGCAAGATGTAGACAGGCAAAAAGGGGGGAGGAAATGAGTGGATAGTGGCAAGAGAAATTAAGTATTGAATGAAAGGGAATTCTAGAATAAGATGAGAGATGAAAGTAAGGGGGTGAAAGGGGTGCAGGAGAGCGCTGGGGAGTGATGGATAAAATATAAAGAGATGTGCTCTACACAATAACATAAATCAAACAGAGGAAGGGGGACAAAAATAGAGCAAAGGGTGACAAGATTAATATTTCTGTGCTTGTGTCTGACCTACAAACCCCACTTCTACAGCTGTAACACATACATGCACAAAAACAAAACAGTCTGACGATCGAACAAAATGAGCGAGAGATGAAGAAAACACACAGGGAAAGCGTAGACAAACTTTGACAGGAAAGCCGATTAGCGGCAAAGAGCTCAGATTATTTTTCTCTGACCTGTTGGAAACTCTGAGGAGAAGAAATTAACATCTCTCCGTGTGAGGACAAATGAGGTGTAAATTATTGATTATTTATCTGCAGCAGTGAGTAAATCTGGGCCAACACGCAGTTTTCACATATTTTCAGGATCAGGGACTATGAGGTTCCCTGCTGGTTAAGGACTGGTGTATGTGGGACTTATAATAAGCTCACACTGGGTGTGTGGGGATATTAGAATAAAATGTGAAAGATTTAGTTGAAAAATGTCATACACTGTTGTGCAGTAATATGCATTTTAAAAAGATATTAGGAACCTACGATGATACTTTTCTAATTTCCTTTTCACGCCAGCATGTTAGACTTGATTCCCAATTTTGGGATTAAACCCTGTACTCTGTAACAACTGACTCTAAAGGGATTAATTCAATTTAATTGACCTGAGCATGTAGAGTAGGAGAAATTAGTGTTAGTTGGCACAGAATAATAATCTACTGGCATTATCACTGCAGATGTGTAATTCCTTTAAAGTGGTCACAACTCCCTGCCTGGTAAATGGTGTTTTGTGATGTTTTGGAGTAACAATACACAATTAAACAGGTTCTCTTACTTAAACGCACTAATCAATGAATTCAGGTCTGTACAAATGTGAATGACCAACACATGTAGGACTATACTTGCTCTGCTAACATGCTGCTCACACAGACACCTCATAACCTTACAAAGACATGTTGTCAGTGACTATCTGGTTAACATAGTGAAGCATTTTGCAGCTAAACAGTTGGATATTTCCCTCAGGGTTGCTGTGACCAAAAACCAAGCTAAAGTGAATATTGAATTTACATCTATCTGGTAGCCAAATACATAACTAAATATGTATTTTAATGTAGCTCCCTATCTACTGGATGTTCAAACTGCTTGCTAACATGTTCACCATTACAACTTTATAATGTAGTCATGTGTCAGTGATACAGCTTGTCGCTTCATCCGTCTAGAGAAGAAAGAGAAAGAACAGTCACTCATATGCGAGTCATGAAAAATATCTGAGGGGATTCACATGGAGGAGCATTTGTCTGTGAACACTGCAGGGAGGACAATGGATCCACAGGCAGCTGCTGCAGCTATCAACAAAAAATTCTGGCTGATTTAAGCTCAAGTTACAAAGATGTTAATCATTTTCTGCTGTTTCAGTCCTTATAATGCATCATTCTCATTCATCCTTTCTCCTATTGATCATGCTATTTCTGTCCTTTTTATCTGGAGCTGAGCATCTAGGCCAAAATATCTCCACACCCATAGGCGCACGCACACATGCACACACACACACACACACACGGGATGTATCCTCCCAGCTGCTTAGTCCACCGTTGTAATTTATCTTTGCTCCATGCCAAAATTCATTTCAGCACCTGCCTTGGCCATGCTGAGTGTCCATGGCACTTACTAATATTTCTGTATGTGTTATGTATGTGTATGTGTGTGTGTATCTCTGTGTGTGTGTGCACGTGTGTGAACCTAAGCTGCAGGCGAGAGCAAGCTAATAAATCCTCTCCCAAAGCATCTCTTGCAATAATGAGACACCTCTCACCTTTCCTCCTGTTTTACGCCCTCTCGCATATCTCTCTTGGGCTGGTAAAACATGCACACACACACACACACACACACACACACACACA
>CAEMYA010000032.1:1435824-1453049 GCA_903131615.1 Diplodus sargus
ACACACACACACACACACACACACACACCTCATCCTCCTTACTATGGCAGCACAACATTTCCATATTTGGACACCACAGCACTCACACTGCTCAAATGAACTTTTATGGATCATAAATATCATTTGAAAACATAGGCAACACATATTTACCCAGCAAAAGAGAGAGAGGCCGGGCTAGTGGGAAAATGAGAAAAGGAGACGTTTACAAAAGACCTCCAGTAGGCTGAATGGCTGATAATAAAGTGGCTGCTATCAGCAAGAAAGGTTAAATAGCTGTTATTAGTTTCATCTCCAGCCACCACCAGAAAAACTACTTCCTACGAGAAAATGAGATAAGCTCTACAAAGACCAAGATGGATGGATGGAACAGAGGAAGTACCTGTACATCGCCTCTACAGGAAACTAATCCTGCAGCACTGAATGGCTGCAGCTTCCAGTGAGTCTAAATGCACTGGCTGCTTTCCTATGCAGCAGTTTAGAGCTGAGGACTATTTTATCTGAGGGGAACATTCAATAAAACAAACAGGGTGAAAACGAGAGCTCCTTGGTGTTAAACACAATATTTCATTTGTAACAGAAGATCCCATCCACCATATTCTTTGTAAACTTGATCTTACATCAGTTGAATTATGTATATGAACTGGTAAAGTGTCAACTGCAGAGCTACCATCACTTTGAACTGCACTTAGGTAACATCTGCACTAACATGTTTTTAACTTTTGCTACGTTTAAGCCTAGGGTCCAAAATACTCTGCCGTTTTATCATACCTAAAACAGACTTTTGGAAAGTGCTGCATTTTACTCTGAATATACAGAAACTTTTGGAAGAGACTTTTCAAAACCATAACGCAAACGCAAAACATCACTTCCTGATTAGGTCTTATCAGCCATGAGGTTACCTTCCCTGATTCATCACATTGCTATGATGTGACCTAATTCAGCATGGATACAGCTGTTATAGGGCCGCACAACATGTTTTGGACAGATGACAGGATTCATGACTGCGAAATGATGCACCACAATATTCATTTTCACAACATTAAAATTATGGTGATGTGACATTTGTTGGGGTCTTTACCAAACAAAAACGTTTTCTTACATCTGTAGAAGAAGATTTGTATGCCTGGACATCTCTACGTCTCTACAGTGCTTTATTACTGTTTTGTCACACATTTAACAAAAAATGACAGCTTCTGCAATTGGATAGTGAACTTGGCCAAATTGCTTTTTCACAAATATTCATGATTTATGAGTTGTGCAGCTTTAAGCTATTCTCAATATCAACTTCTGTCAATATCAAATAAATACATAAAAAAATACATTAATTGGCAATAAACACATAAACTAAAAAATAAATATACCGCAGTACTGAAATACATTGTTTTTGTGTTGAGTGCCTAATACATCCATCATGGGAAAAGCTGATGTGGTATGAAGGGTGTGGCAGAATTTGTGATGGACAAACTGATAGAAGTCTCACAGTAAATGTCTTCATGTTGTCCTACTCTGTTGTCAGTTAGTTTGTGAAAAAACACATTACATAATTTACCCTTTGTCTGTAAAGCATAGCAACAAAATGGATATTTCTGTTTCCTTTCTCATCGCAGAGACATTTCTGAGGTTAAAACACAGTGCATTTTTTTCAAACAGACAATCAAACCTAGACATGCAACTGCGAATCACACTCACCTGTCACCGTGTGGAGGAAATGATCAACAGGGAGAAGTAATCTTGATGAAAGAAAACACCTCTTCAAAGTACGACTGCTACCAGAAAGTCATTTATAGGCCAAGTTTCACAGGGAAGTGCACAAATGAGACAGCATTTCAAAAAAAGAGAAGCGCTTTGTTTCGCCCGTCAAAGACGCAGTAGGTAGCGAACGTATTGCATTTCACCCAGTGTGAATATTTTAAGAGCACTTCTTCATTGGTATAATGAAACGTAATACTGAACCACTGCCAGTAAAAGACTCTTAACTTCCTTATACCTGTGGAGTCAAGTTGAAAGACAAACCATCAAAGCTAGAGTATTGATGCAAAATAGTCTACTAAATAAACTATGCTGACATTTCTTTGACTTTGTTGCTATGCAGCGTATCTCTCCAAGTTTTTAAATTTCCCAAGAGATCTTCTCAGACTATGATGTAACCAACCAATTATCATAGCGTTCCCGGACGTCAAATGGAGTCAAACAAAAGACATGAGGCAATACTGTGTGGCAATAACATGAAATTACTACATCTATAAAAAGCTTCCACCTGAAAAACCTAACACAAAATTTTACGAATTTTCGCGGCAGACAATAACATTAGGAAAACCTTTATGTTTGACTTGTTTATTTTCTAACCATGAGAACCTAAAAGCCAACAAAATTATATTCACAAGCACAAGTGAACTAATCCAATAACTAATCTGGGATGATTGTTCTGTGTAAGTGATCCTGGTAAACTGTATGTCATCTATGTTTCCGCCACATACAATTTATCTGCAGCTCAACACTAGCACCTAGTGTACAGAAAGGTGAAGTACATGCAACACCTACATTGAATTTATTGTTGGTGCTGTCGTTATGAATCTCAACATGGCTGATAGATTCATGATCAAACTGCCTACAGGACACAATCTGACTTCTATACTGAGAGTCATCAATGAAGAGCATTTAGCACATTTTCTTCTTTTGATTTCCTGTGTCATTATTGTAGGACCTGGGACTGATGCATATCATATCTTCTGAACTGTGGTTTAAACAAATTACATCATGCTCAAACTCTCCACCAACAACAGCTCACATGTGCATAATTGGACTGTAAATCTAATAAAGAGGGAGGTCAAAGTGAAGCTGTCGAGGACTTTCTGGCTATATTACAATTCATCTGCGAGTCACTTCATGTGCAACACTGCTGGTAGTAATCAGCACAAAATGATTACAGATAACTGTCAAATGTAGTTTGGGCGGTGATGATGTGAGTGTCAAAGACAGACAGTTGAGAAACAGAAACGGTGGTTGGGGTGAGACATTTCAGAAAGTGTGTGCGAGTGAAAAAAATATTCACACACCTAGCAGTTTACAAACATACCTGATAGAAACTCTTTGCCGTTTCATGTGGCCGCCTGATGAACTGTGTCAGACTTCTCTTTTTAATCATCCCGACATAACCTGCAAAACACAGCATGCGTGACTCATCTCAGACTGTCTGAGATTCTGCCGAGCAGACAATCATTTCCTATCCAAGATGCAGCAACTGTACGTACTGCTAAACACATATTTATTGACACAAACAAATAGAACATTTAAAAAGGGAAGAAAGTGAAAAATGTCAAATCCACCAGCCTAATTATCGGTAAAGTACAAATTAGCTTTGATTTTCCACATGACTGCGCTTTGGAAGAAAAGGCCCAACAACCAGACTCTCAAGTGTGATTTAGGAAAGTACTGAAGCAGCTTTTCTCTGGTACGGCCAAACCACTTCAAAAACAGTGGGTCAATATCAGGACAAAAGAACAAGCACACCCTGTGATAAAACTTGCAGTAGACTTCAGATAAGTGGTGTAATTTCTGAAACCACTCTATTATTAAATAACTCAAATCCGTTGAGAGACACACAAGAAAGCAGTTGTGAAGTTGCACCGCAGGGAGGGCTAACAGGGTTGACATGAGGTAGAAGATACCAGACTTTCTCCAGCAAAATGCCATATAAACTGATCTATGGAATGAAAACTTTCTCTTAAAAGATGCATTGGCATAATTGAATTTAGGCCACTTCAGAGTGGTGTGAACAAGCTGTGATCACAGTGTTGACATATCATCACCTTTTAAGCTGAACCTATTTGACAGTAGTTTCTCATTTCAACATCCAATAGTTATGTTAGTTATCCATCAAGAATATCTACAAATCACATGTCGATTTTGAATATTCAAATTGTTTTAATACTCATTTTCTACCATCAATAAACCTGTAACAGCTGGGGTTTCTTACTTTCTTCCTGTCAAGAGCATGTTGACACACATTATTATATCTTGAATCAAAAAAGTGTAACACAGTCATTCTGCTGTTCTCTGCTACTTACCAAGAAATAAACAGTCAAATCTCGTTGTCGTGTTATACAATATTCTTCGTACATTTATATATGTATCTTTTAATGAAAATCTAAAAAAAATATATGGCCTCAATTTTGGTGAATTTTTCCCTGTGGTATCGAAAATGGTAAATGGATGTTGATATTTTTAAAGGCATTGTATCAAAGTTTGGAATTTCAGTATCGTGACAACACCACAACCAACTCCTGCAGGACATATTTGGCTCTTTAGCTGCTAAATGCTCCACTGTATTCACCAGCCAGCCGTGAACTCCGTCTGTCTTCTGTTTGGTGCAGAACAGTGACAGTGAACCAAAACAGTGAAGTTGCCGACCAGACACATAACAATGAGCTGAAGTCCCTTAAAAAGCTCTGCAACTCTAAAGAGAGCTGCAAATTCAGGGGTAATTTTCTCTAACCCTAACCCTCTAAACCCAATTTATTCCAAGATAACGTGGGAGTGTCCAGGCGCAGCCCCTTCCTGTGTCCTGGTCGGCCTTGGTCCACTATAGTGGATAATCTGCCTGGGTTTAACTGAGATACCAGTTGTTGCAGAACACCCACTGAGATCAACGGCAAGAATGAGTTGGCATGAGCAACTTGTTTGCTTTAACTTATCATTCTAAGGGTAATATTGCACAGTGTAATGGCTGTAGAAAAATGACACCATCTGCATGTATATCGGTTACACTATCACTATGCTATTCGGTCTGGTCTGGGCTTTTCGAGAAAAATTAAGGTCAAATGAATGGAGGGGCATTCACTTGACGCGGGCGCTGGTGCTGTGTCAATGTCTGATAGACAATGACAGTAACATTATATCAAAGATTCATCCCAGTTAGAAAACCAAACAATCCTTCTTACTTACCTCTTTTAGAGTATCTAGCCATGTACATTTTCGTCTTGACATGCAGGGATATTTAGATATGCTCCACCCCAATACAGTAGTGGACATTGGGGCTTTAATTGTAATGATTAGTACTGATTGGTGTTACTCCGTCAGGCTGACTTGACACTGTGTCAAGTTTTTAATGTCTAATGTTGTATTTGCTGTAGAGGTTTGGTTCAGATTATTTCCCATACCCCAATGCATAAAGCCACCAATTGCTGTGCAAGAGGTTTTGCTGTGAAGCAAACAACATGTCATGACTTACAGGAGACAAACGGCAGAATGTATCCAAACAATGATAAAGAATGATGCCACTGCTGAAAATGTTTTTCACGATAGCAGCACCTTGAGTTAATAGAAATAGAAGTGTGTCCAATTCTATATTATTCCCAAAGCTACAGTAGATGGGAGAAAAACACTGTGAGTTACACACTCTCTAAACCAATACAATATGTGCAACTCTTAAACTATTAATTATCTGCACTGAAACTAAAATCATCTCCCATGATTTACTTATAACATAACCTTTGATACCCCCAGAACCAGTGAGTCACACACACATAAACACATACAGAAAATATATTGTGCACTCCAGAGAAACATTTGAGCTCACTCTAACCTTTCATGGTGAGGACACCACGGCAGAAGTCTTTAAAGTTGATCCTCCCATGAGAGTCGGGGTCCAGACATTTTGCCAACTTCTTCACCTGTGGAGTAGTACAGAGAATCCATGAGGGCTATCAGAGCACAAACACATTTCTGCCCTGTTCATGCACACTAGACAAAATTATGAATGGGTTATACTGTTCCCTGTAGCACTTAAAAACAGGTTTTATGTGTTATGAGTGTTTATGTTACTGTAACATCATACATACAATGGAGACAGACATTTGTTGTCCAAAAACCTTTTTCTTTTTCTTTTACAATATCAGGGCTCCGGGGACTGATTTAGGTCACACATGCACTCAAAAATCTGTCCAGTGCGACATTTTCATTGGTCGCACTGGATTAAAGTCGGACCAAAAAATATTTTGCCAATTTTTAAAAAAAAAATTTCACCAACTGGGTGTGTGGACAGTTACCTCTGAACAAATGTTTTCCAGTTAATAATAATAATATTAACAATAATAATAATGTACATCATTTGTTTAGAAATTAAAGTGTATTATTGGCAGGACCTAAATTATGTGCAGGTGCACCTAAATGAAAATGGTCGGTGCACCACTGCAACCAGTGTTACCTTGAATTTAGTGAAGATCAATATCCAAATCACAAAACAAAAAGCATGTTTGTTTTCTAAAGCCCCCAACAAATGTAGAGTAGGGTTCCCCTGTAGTCATACCACTGGCTTAACAGAAGAGAGCATTCGTTGATAACGTTATTAGCTACAGGTGTGCCTTTGTTGCAACACCAACTCAAAATGTCTACAGTGAAAAAATGGCAGTTGTCTGTACAAATATCCAGTTACACATAAAAAAACACCTATGATATCCAAGAGACCTTCAGCTACTTGTATAGATATCACACAAGTGTGATTGTGTGCATGTGTGAGGTCTGTGCCTCCCACTGCCACCATTACACCAGCAGGTTTCACAGACAGAGAGGTGTCTGAAGTGTACGAACCTGTTATCAGTACATGACTCACTGCACCAAGGCTCCTTTCAGAGATGCACACTGCTGTAAAGTCTCATACCATTACAGCCGTATCAAGCATGATAGTTAATGCCAGAAAACTCTGCCATGCTGCAGCCTTTCCTCTCTCTTCATAATTGATGCAAACTTCTCTGTATGGTCTTTGAAATGCAGAGCTATACCATGCATACCACGCTGTATATTAACACCGACTTATCTCTCTCAAACAGACCTGCCAGAAACTTTTTTTCTGACACACTTCAGAGCATGTTCTATGTGATGCCTTGCAAACAAATGTCACAAGGGAAGTTAAAATTATATAACCTTGTAGGATTACAACCTCAACAACAAAGGGCAGTTTGCTGCCTTTATCGTCTTGAAAACCAGCCTGTAGTCAGAATAGGGTCTGCAATTATTATTACATGGCACCAAATGTATGGGTCAGACAGCACACCAGTAGTGGTGGTTTTAGTATTAGAGTAGTTAGTCTAGATATTGACAGTATAGAAGTCATTAGAATCAAGAGTTTGGGAGTTTGTGCCCAGCCAAGTTAAGCCAATCTGCCTATTAGATCAGTAGATGTAAATGTGCAGGGTGTTTTGTGGTGTACATCAATTACATTACTCTCTGCCCACCGTAGTTTTGCTTTTTGAATCAATACGTAGACAGCTGCAACAATTACAAGCTGACAGTGTAACTGAAAAGCTTCGTAAAGCAGTGTGGAGTAGCAGGACTCCCATTTCACTTAATACGGATGAGAGAAAGGAGAGTTGACCAACAAGACGATGGCGAAGGATTTGTTATCAAAGTTATAGCCAAGTTATATTTTGGCCTGATGGTGGTGCAATATGTCAAAAATAGTGGCACTTTGATGTCTTCTTAAGCAACAGTGGAAACTTTGTTCCAATAATGATAAAAAAGGGCAAAAGGTCCCAAAATCATTAGAGAATATTCCTCTGGGAACCATTAAAACAAACAATAATTCATATGGATATTTGGCTGGTAGTTGTCTTATTCACAGAGCTACTGGAAAACCAACAGACAGAAAATATAACGTCATCATCCGAAGGCCCTCACTGAGGTTAGTGGGATGGTTTACTAGAGTAACATGCATCATGTGCAACCACACACATGTGTATAATGAAAGGGGACAAAGTACATGCAGATCCTGACTCATGAACTTCCCACATTCACATCATCACAGAAGAGAGCTGCTGCCTTTAAGCACTCTGCACCATGGCTGAATAATGCATTATTCTCTTTGCAAGCTACCCACAGCCATTTCAATTTTAACAGGACTAATTTTAGCATTGGTCTGTGGCTGAAACAACTCCAGGGTTTTTGCAGGTTAGAGAAACAACCGAGGTAGACATAGTACTACCGGAATTGTCGACATTCATGAAATACTACCCTGTGTATCATTACTACAAATAGCACACACACTCACAAAGTCCATCTTATGCTCTTGTAGCTATCATCCTGGCAACTGGGTCATATTTGTAGTACTGCTGATTAAAGCATTGTGAGGTGAATGAAGGACATAAATCTATCTATTCCGTTCTATTCATCTATTGGGATAAAGCCCAATTATAACAGGTTCAGATAAATCAGCCGGTCCTGTTGAAGACTCTTGAGAGTCTAGATAACTGTTTCTGACTTCTTGAAGGTAAAATAAAGGGGATAGAAAAGAGGACAGAGGGATTACTGTAGGATTAAGTGAGCGTATGTGCACGTTTGCATGTGACTGTGCTACTGGGAGAAGGGTGTCACCTACTGTGTGCAATAGTAGGTCAGGTTGTCACGAAGCAGCCGGTGGGATTTGCTCATATAGGACAATGACATGAAAGGGCAACGCATGTAGTGAAACTAGGAAACTGCTTCATACAGTACATCAAACAGTTTTTTTCTGTACACCGTCTTAATTAGGTCACATGATCATCACCAACTATATAATGTATTGTTTTGTTGCGTGAATTCTGAATTATGCCTATATAAGAATCTGATATCTATTCCTGGATCATGAAAACAAATTTATCCTGTATGTATAATAATCAAAAATGATTAAAATGGTAATTCAGTGCACTGTAGAGTGTAAAGCGTGTTGCATTAAACTACACAGGATCTACTAACATAGTTCTTTGAGATATAAATTGCATCCACTTCAACCCATTTCCCAGGTCAGTGAAAAGCTTCCCCTGAGAGCTAATCAGTGCCTCCACCATGTTCCTGCTGACGAGCAACACAACACTGGGGAGCCAATCAACGACAGCGTTCAATTACCCTGACAAACAGTGAGAGACAGAGAGGCACGTCAACTGTGACACACGCACTGAAAAAGGAAACATCTAATGTACAGTGGGTAATTCTCTCTTTTTCATCACAGAAGACAAAGATCTATATGTCAAGGGTATGTTCCACAAACATCATCTAGATTTTCAGGGTTAGGCCTGTTGGGAAAACTTCAGTAAAAAATAAGTTAACTGCAAGAGTTTTTATGTTTGCATTATCCAGAAATTAGATAAAAAAGAAAATGCAAAATACAAAAAAAAAACGTGTTCCTTCAGTTACCAATGCTAATAAGAAAAGCCCAGCACAACCACAGTTTGGCCTCAGATGTGGGACAGCGTCCCCCAGTAAAAACAACACTCTCAAGCAAGGATTTGAGGGAAGCAAAATGTGTGTAGAAAATCAATAAACCACCCTTGAATTTCCTTTTCAGTCCAACATACATTCATACACCAAGCATCTTCAAAGATACTGATCCTGATAAGAGCTGCAGGATGCTGAAGCTCAGTCAGCACAGAAGGTTACATTCATCCTGAACAGGTCACCAGTTTAAGTTTAAACAGACTTCAGATGTAACATGTTAGGGATATACACTTTATATCACTATATGTAGGTTTTTTAGAGTTTAAAAAACCTGAAACAATATTGGCTCAAACACATCATGCTACAATGGTTTCTGCTTGATACAAAAGCAAAACTCACTCAGTTCTCACTTTCTGTGACTGGTCTACAAGAAAAGTCGAATATCCCATAATTTAGTCAGATTCAAGGGGATATTGGATGCATAGGATTGCTTGTGAGTGACACACAGGCTTCTGCATGCACAACAAACCACCAGTCAGTATCATTCTTGATTGATTTATCAGACAACGCAGGCTCTACTTTGGTTGTTTTTACCTAATTGACTCCCCTAGTCAATCTGGAGGAAACTCAAAATATCGCTATTTAAGTTTTGTCAAATATCATGCAGCCCTAATAAAAAAACTGAAGTTTTACATAACATAATGAGTAAAAGCTTCCTGGGGTTATATAAATACATTCCCAATGAAGCTTACTGTTTAAGTGGAGTGATGATGAAAGTCTATTGTTAAATTGTAAAATATCCAGCCACCATTACGTACACATTTTACGCTATTTCATTTGTATTCTATTTACTACTTAACTGCACTGGCCCCCAAAATCCATCTTACGTGTCACACATTTATTTGTATATATCTATACTATAGATCTACACCCTCTTCATATGGAGTTGCAGCCCTCTTCTAGGCCAGTTTGCTTCAAAGTCATTATTTACATGCCAAATTGAAAAAATAATGGATTTTACCTGACTTAACACATCAGCTCAGTTTCCCTGCATTAACCTTTCTACGTATTTTGATCTGTTGCCTCTGACATGACACCATGTTGCCTGTGAGTTTTAAAAGATGTATGCATTCCTCCTCTGAAATAAACATAGGAAAAATGCTAAAATTGAAGAGCAGCCAGTGTGTACTCAATATTGAACACTGAGGTTACTGCCCTGCTCCAGCAGAAGTTAGCAACCATTTCATTTCATACACAGGTCAGAGAAGTTGGACACATTTACTGAGGAGCCTCCTCTGCAGCAGGTTCAAACGAGCTCTTCCCAATTTGCCTCATGAGTCAAAATAAAGGTGCAACTATGAGTAAGCGTTTTCATCACATAACGTGAAGTTATGACAGGCGACAAACAGCTGTCTATGAAGTTTCAGGAAATTGTCCAGGAAACAATGATCTCACCTGTTCTGCCTGGCCGAACTGAGACCCGAGCTGCACCAGGTGATCGGGACGGATGTAACCGTCCGAGTCCTCGTCACACACGTCGAACACCTCTTTGAGTTTCCTCACGAAAGTCAGCAGATGCTCCCGCTCACGAGTAAATTCTTCATCCATCTCTCTCTCTCTCTTTTTTTTTTCTTCCTCTTTTGGGATGCTTTCACCCCGACGTGACGCTCGACGGCACCATGTTTGTCTGCGCGCGTGTGTCACGAGAGGAGCTCGTGGATGCTGCTGGTGCTGCGCGCGAGAGGACGAGTGATGCTCAGTGTTGGTGGACAGGTGACGACCCGGAAGAGAGGAGAAACAGCGAGCGGCAGCTTTTCATCACCAACCACGTGTGGAAAACCACTTCTCCTTCACCTCCCACTCAGTTTGTCATCACTTTTTCACCTCCGTTGAAGTGTTTGGAGAAAAGCTCGTTACCATAGCAATGGTTTGTAGTGATGTGGACCAAAATCAGGAGTTTAAACCACACACAGGCTGTAATCTGAGTGACACTGCCATGCCTTCACAAAACACCTGTCCTTACCACAATGAGGAAGTCAGGGTTAAACAAGGCCAGTGAAAAGGTGGTGGTGAACATAGGTGTGAAAAGTGATCTAGACTGTCTTTGCCCTCATTGAGTCGCTGACATTAGTTGAATTAAAAATGCACTTGAGGCGAGCTGTTGCAGCTCCTTTTAAAAGTAACACTAAATTAAACACACTGTTATGCAGGAAAGAGTAAACTGAAAACAATCAAACATCTTAAAACACGATTTTAACTCAAGCTTAAAGATGAGAGGATCTCGAGAGTACACCACTCCCTATGTCAACCCCATATTCAGCATTTATATGATTGGAACTGTGTTATGTCTGCATTCATTGTCTGTTAAACCACTTCTATATATGTATGTTTACCCAGATTAGGTGTTTAAGTTGTTGACACACATATCTGCTTACAAAGCCATTAAAGTGTGTTATACACCATTTGGTAAATATTTATTAAGCTTATAAATGCTTAATACAGGGACTTAAAAGTCTTACCTACCACAAACATGTCAGTGAGTATTCTGCTTTAGTGTCGTATTACTAAACAAATATGAATTTAACCCCACTGTGACATGGTCAAACTGGCACTGCTTTAATTTTTAACCAAGGTCTGCATTGCTGATGATGCAGATGTTCTTCTTTTGATTAATGCATCTCTTACATGAGCAAAACCATCTGCAGTTCTACTTGTGGCTTGGAGGCTCCCTCGTCCAAATCTGTAAATTGTTTGTGACAAAGAAATCTTATCCTAACAAATATCCTCTGCTATATCTTTAGGCGTTCCACGGATGAGCTCCTAATGCAGCTTAGAGATTTGCTGAAATATGTTTCACTGACAGGCCACTGTGTTTGTTTAGGTATTTAAAATGCCCCAAACAGGCCAAGAACAGGCCGGTTGTGATGTCATGAATGCACAGCAACAGCTGGATGTGAGTCAGTTTCGCGTGTGAACATTAGGTAAGATTTCTCTGGTAAACGGAAAATGAAATGGCATTTTATAGAGCTGAGGTAGTGGTTTTAAAATCTATCTAACTTCCTCCTTTCCATTTGGTTTTTGATGCGAACGCGTCTATGTTTCTCAGCACGCTTAATTTTGGCATCTTATCAAAGATGAAAGGTGAGCAATGTTAAAGGAGACATATCATGCTGATTTTCAGGTGTATCATTTTGTTTTTGGTAGATAGATAGATAGATAGATAGATAGATAGATAGATAGTTTATTTCGAATATGTAAAAAACAAAGTTATCATACCCTACTAGGCAGTCATAAAGAAAAAGAGAAAGAAAAAAAACAGAGAGAAAAAAAAAATGTGGTTACCAGTAGAATAGGTTGACATGCTTAAAGGCTCAAAAAACCCAGCAGTTTTCTTATACTGTCCACTGCTGTAGCACTGTGTTATCCCCCTCTCTCTGAAATGCTCTGTATTTCAGCCCACATACCCAGTCTGCTCTGATTGGTCAGCTCACACAAGCCTGACTCAGAACAGCAGATCAACAGTGCAGCTGTTCTATAATCAATTCTTACGCATCAGACTAAGACGTTAGGCATAAATGATGTGCTTGTGTGCCATGGTGACATAATGTGATGTCACAAAGTCACAGAATTAAAGGCGGGACTACTGACGAGGCGTTTCAGGACCAGCGTTTTCTGTGAGAGAGAGGAGCTTCTGTTGGTGTGAACTTTGACCTTTTTAATTTTCAAGAAGCAATATAAAACCCTGAAGGGAAGGGAAACAATGAGAAAGCAAAATAGGTCTCTTTTGATAAGAGAGTGGAGCAGAAAGCACCATTTCCTGGATCACATACAAGGTTCACTGTATGATGTAAAACTGATTTGTGAGGACATGCTGTGCTGCATTCTGTGAAAAAAAAAAATCCAAATTGAAATAATCCAATTTGTGTTGTACTGTGAAATGATAGTAATAATTATGATAATGAATCATAATCCACAATTTCTTTTGTAAATGACCAGTGTAGTGTTCCCAGAGCTAAACCTGAAGATTGTGTCAGTCTTTTTGGGTCATCATGAATGTCAACTCTAAAGAGACGTACATTCTTTTACACCCTCCCGTGAATCATCATGGTTAAAATGGGGATTTTTTAGTTTTGAGGAACAACAATTTTTTAGGAACAACAAATCATTTTACCACTAGTTGTTTTTCTCACTATTCATTGTGTTGGCTTCCCTGTACTTTAGCACTTACAAAATGTTAATTCTGAGAAGAGATTCCTCAGAAGAAAAAGGAACAATGTTGTTTCAACCTGATCACACTCGTAGTAGACTCACAAAGAATAAGTCATCGGCGCCAATGCCGCCAAAGGATCTGCACATGAGAATATTTTCAATGATAGATTCGACTTACTCCTCTATAACTGACTTTGATGTCAGTGAAATACTGTAGAGCCAATTTCCTTTTGGTGAATGGATAATGAAATCCAACTCCTCGCTTTCTCTGGGTGCAAGTGGAGTAATGTTCTCAGACTAATGTGATATAAATGCCTCATCGTCTTGAAGGATATTTACCACAATGAGATAAATTGAATGAATTATGTGCACTTTAATCCTCCTTTGAGCTTGAGATCGAAAGTACTTCTGCTTCACAGAGACTCAAATTTGGAGTTGTTGATACAGTTGATAAACATCTTGTTCCGTCTATCAATGACCTAATTCTTGGTCACTGTTATCCAATTTCTCTTTTCTTTCTCAATCATCTGCAGGTTTTTTGTTTTCATCTCAGAATTTTCTCTACACCAAAGAGCAGACTAATGTGCAGGCTAATACATTTATCTTCAGGCCATTTGAGACAAAGAAGACATAACAGGACATTAAAAACATTCCATGCTTTGTGTTTTGGGAAGTTGCTGGCCAGTTCCACAAATAACAAAACAATAATTCCCTAAAGTACAACAATCAGCATGTAGGGGTTATCAGAATATTCTGAGAACTAGAATGGAACTCAGTAGAGTGCATACCCCCACCAAGGGCAGAGTCACCTAGAAATCAAGCAAGTCTAATGTTGCTACATAGCCCTACCATAAATTTTAACAATAATCAATCTCACCAGATCTGTTACAGCCAACCACTACGTCAACAACAACTATGATGGAATCTACATTTCCATTGTCTTGAGGAAGAATAATCGATTTTATTAGGATCTGCATCAAATTGTACTCACTCATTGATAACATCCATCTAGATATGCCTGATTTCTTTCCTCAAGATTCATGCGTTACTCCCTGAGAAATTAATTGAAATGTCAAAAAAGATACAGAAGGAGTCTTGGATCCACACCAGAAGTTAATTGGGTCCATTCTGGCCCAAGGCCCATCCTCCATCCAACTTTCGTGGAAATCCATTCATTGGTTTTTTGGGTAATCCTGCTGACAAACCAACCAACCAACCAACACATGGACACAAGTGAAAACATAACCTCCTTGGCAGAGGTAATAAAGAGGACTATGACAACTAGAGTTTGATTTAATCAATGAAGTAACAAAAATAAACAATTTCTTTGAAGCGGAAACTGACACATTTTTAAATTCTCCCCTCCTATTGATTCCCTATGGTATTACTGTTGTCGCAAAGACAGTGTTAGCAACATAAACAACAGTTGTATTCATAAGTAGGCAGGTTTTGCTACTTACTGACAGAAAGAAACCTTGTTTTGAACCATCTTAGGTCCCAGTTACATGGGGGGGCAGAAATCATCCGGGTAACACACTTTCACCGTTACCTTGGGGTAGCGAGCAGGGAAAACAATGCCACTTCCTGTTTCGGAGGTGCAATGTCAGACTCGCCTCCTTTGAGCCTTCATCCATCGT
Organism: Diplodus sargus; assembly: GCA_903131615.1. NCBI lineage: Eukaryota > Metazoa > Chordata > Actinopteri > Spariformes > Sparidae > Diplodus > Diplodus sargus. The sequence continues at coordinate 1,450,857 of CAEMYA010000032.1, forward strand.
TCATTTTTTTCATAAAATCCAGCGTGATGACAGGAAGAATTACATAGTGAAAGCGAGGCTTATGGGTAATCCATATGTGAATGGTGTCACTTTTTTTTACAGCCATTACTTTGCTTTTTAATCCAAAATGATAAGCAGAAGCAAAGTGCTGGTTAATTGTCAGCTGCCTATGTCGGCAGTGAAATAATCTAAGTAGAATCAAAACATCTCCATCTAAAACTTGACTCACAAACATTAGAGCACAAAAAACTTAGTGTCAGACTTACATATTGTATCACAGAAAATGAAACCAATGCGTCAGTAACATCTTTGTCACCAGTGTTAAATTTCAGCACAACTTTAATTCAATAGAGATGACAGTGGATTTGTTTCAAGAGATCTTTAAAGTAGCTTATTACCAAGCACATCTATCACATCCTGACGGCACGAGAAGACTGTTCAAGGAACATTCTGCTTTTTCCATCTTTCAGTTTTCCGTGTCTCGATTAATTTATTGACACAGTAACATTTTTTAATTGTGGGCTCATGAGACGCAGGCCTGCAGCTATTTATTCTCATCATAACATGTTGTGTGACCCGTGGACTCCAAAAAAGGAAATGTGTTTACAGGTTCCACTTCCCCCATCGTTCTGTCTTCAAGAGGATGTCATACGTATTAAAAAAAAACAGAGAGGGGTGGTGGGTGGAGAGAAGGAGGGATAGAGAAAGAGAGAGCGTTCTTACTCCTACCATTCAGTCTACTTCTTGTGTCGAAGATGCAGGTTGTAAGTGGTGGGCAATCACTTTGGATATACACTCTGCTCTTTTATTCCCTACAACTTTGCGGTGAGTATCATACTAGAGCTGTTCCTATACATATTCTATTGTTTTGTGTTGTCTCAGAGCTAAAAAATAATAATATTGTAGTACAATAATACAGTTTCAACTACAAAAATGTGTTTATTGATGTTTCTGGCATTAAGAAGATATAAACAGCGGTGAAAATGGCAATGAACATGTAACCATTAACGGAAATATTTCTGGCTGTTGTAAATGTATTAAATATTTACTGTAAGTTACAGGCAACATCTCTATTTCGGGTTTCATGTTCCTTTTTGATTTTCGTCATCAGCTGCAATCACCAGCTTGGTACAAATTGAGCGTCACCACATGTAGCAATAACAGCTGCTTCACAGCTGCACTGTTGCTCCAGCTCAAACGGTATTTGGGAAACTCAAGTATGAGGCCTATGTTATACCTTTCTCTCTCTCGTCTAGGAAGACTATCAGCTTCCACTTCCTCTCCCCCTCCCCCGCCTCCGGCACCTGAACTTAACATCTATTCGAGGTCAGGAGACTCAGTGGTTCTGGTGTGCCGGGCACCAGAGGGCCACCATGGGGTTCTGTTCAGATTGTACCGATACAGAGACATGGTACTTTAACCTCTTGAGGACATGTGTTTGTTTTCTGTCATGTTTCGTATCCTGTGATTGTATTTATTCTCCATATTTCTCTTCATTCATTGAGGTGAACTCTCAGGAGCTGGAGTCTGGTGCTGGGGAGTTCCAGTTCACTGTGAGGGTGAACGCAGAGGTCTCAGTCCAGCGTGAACTCTACTGCTGTCAGTACAAGAACCAGGAGGATCGTTACAGTGCCGTCAGTCCCTATTTGGAGCTGGAGCATCAAAAAGGTGTCGGTATTACATGCATTTCCTAAATCTAAAATTAAAAAGAAAACATAGCACAAACCATTATACATTTATTATACCATTATTACGGGACAAATCCGGGAAGAGATGTGGTATAAACGTATAACTGTTTGTGGGTTTATCTGTTCAATCTGCAACCAGTCGAGATTCAACATGTGGTGTAAAACAATAAACACTCCCATCCGCTCCTCTCCAACCCCCAAAACACACGGCTGCATGCAGGTGCTCTCTGTGGTTTCTTATTGTCCTCCACTCTGCTGGTGTGTGCAGTGGTGTTACATCCTGCCCTTCATATAGAAACCACACACCCACACACACACACAGAAAACGACATCAAACACAATGTGTATTGGCTTCCAGTTGCTGACGGTTAGTATGGGAAGTTAGGCTAGCATCTTACAAATGAGTTATAAACTCAAATTTGATCTTGTTTCACCTCCAACTATTTGTGTTCCAGTCAATTCATTTGTTTTAAAATGTTTACTGCTGATTCTTTTTTTTTTTTTT
>CAEMYA010000032.1:1453093-1465157 GCA_903131615.1 Diplodus sargus
TTTTTTTTTTAAGTTTTCTATTTGTGTTTTCTGGTGTCTGTGACAGTCTGTCAATTTTTCCACCTGCACATATTATAAATAAGGTCTCTAACTAAATGTATTTCCAAGTTTAAATGCGCAAAGAAAATTTCATTTTGAAGTAAATCTTGATTACAAAATATAATGGCATTTAGATTGGTTCCCTGTTGATCCTGTTTTCACAATGCAATTCTGTCTGTCACTGGGAACTTAATCCCCCGGGAAAGCGTAGGCTGAGAGGCATAATAAAATAAAATATTATAGAATTAACTATCTAATTTTCCTCTTCCTTTCCTGTACTTCTCAAGATCCTGGCCCTACTCGCTCCACACACACTTTCCCTCCTCCGGTCTTGTCTGTTCAGCCCTCGACTGGTGTGGTAAAACATGGGGACATGCTCTCCTTCAGCTGCTTGGTCCCCACCCTTCCTTCCCGGCCTCAGTCCCAGTCTACCTCTAAAAACAAACCAGAGGCCTTCCTTTTGCTGAGGATGGCCGAGGGATCTGGGACGACATCCATTATCTCAAAGCCGAACATCGAACCCCAGCCGGGAGTCTTCACTGTTGGGCCAGTGAGGGGAGGAGAGGAAGGCCAGTACACCTGCCTCTACCAGATCACCAAAAGGAGAGGACTGGTTAATTCAACTGTCAGCAACATGATTCAGATCACTGTTAGAGGTGAGTATGTCGCACTTAGAGCCCCTACCCGGTGCCGTGAATAAAATGTTGGCAGCGTTAGTTTCTGTAAACCAAAGATACATTGAATGTTTATGTTTAAAATGACAACACAGGTAAAGGAGCATAGTTCAGGTGACATCTATATGAGCCGAATAGTTGAACAGTTTTGACAAAATACTCTGACAAAAATAAACTAGAATAGATTGTGAGAAGTTAGAACTAGTGATTGTTCTTTTGCATAGAGTTTACCTAAATGATTAATTGATACACACGGCAGCGCATTTCACTCGCTTTCCTCTTTCCTCGCCAGATGTGGTGTTGCCAGTGCCCACCCTCGTTCTCCAGCAGCAGACAGACGTGTGGCATTTGCTCTGCACAGGGTCTCCTGCCTACCCCGGTGCTGTCTTCTCCCTCTACCAGGCCGATAATGAATTTCCTGTCGCCACTCACCCCGCCACCTTGATCCACCATCAGACCACCTTCCCAGTGCCAGTCCAGGACACTCCGATGGCTTTGTACCGGTGCCAGTACAGTGTCCACCTGGGAAAGAAGTGGAGCAGCTCTGAGCTCAGCCTCCCTTTGGCTGTCACCAGAGGTGCAGATTTAAAGTTGTTCTGTATGTGTGTGTATGTTTAGGTAATCTAACAAGGAATGTGACTGTTTTCCTCTTTTCTCAACTTTCAGGAATTTCCCCTCCACCATCGAAAGGTAGTTGACAATTGCACATCATTATTTCATGCGATATTTGAATTAGTGTGAATAATGAGTGGGAGGAAGTGAAAGACGGGCACACTTTCTGATAAGCTGTCTGTAAGGAAATCAATCACTGAACAACTAAAATAGCTCCTCGAATCACACTTGTGCATTCGAAATAAAAACAATATTATGTGAATATGATCTCTCTTTTGTATCTGTGTGTGATGTCTGCAGATGTGTCTGGTGTTGACTGGCCTCTTGTTCTGGGCTCTTTCTCCGCTGTGGTGTTGTTCCTCTTTTCGGTGGCACTTGTGGCTGTGGTTGCACGCAGAAAAGGTATTTCGTATGAATCTCTACTTCCTCACTGACACACTGTCATGATTATCTTCCCTCGTGAAATGTTTCATTTCCTATCTTTCTTCTCTTGTCACCCTTCTTTACAAGTTAAAGCAGCAGCTGAGGAGAAGAAGAAAAGGTATTGTCTTTTGAGTGCTTATTAGTCTTTAGATAGTAAGTAAAGGATCACTGTGTTTGTATCTGCAGAATCATCTTGTGGTCAGTGAGTGAGATGTACTGAGAAAGCCGTGAGACATGAGCAACATTTAGAGGCAGCATTAACTGCAGATTTTCCTCAAGTTGGCAACACAACGACTGTTTATAACAGCTCAGACTTTGCTTGAATATGATATTTAGTTTTAAAATGTCTTATAGCCAGCAGTGAAACAGAAGATGGGCTTTATGAATCCCTCTGCCACAACCCGAAAGCTCTGATGCTGCAGTTATAAAGTTAATTTTCACATCATTTCGCACATAAAATACATTACTGCATTGCCACATTTATGTTTTGGAATTAAATGTTGCTGTGCTGAACTGTTTTAGACAGGATGCAAAGTTCTGGACCCAAGTCCACGCCAAGGACCATGTTGTTGGTGAGTTTACAATAATATTTAGCGCTAGTTAATTGTCTATTCAGTCAGTGTCATTTATTTTCTTTGGGATTATTTCAAAAGCACTGCAGTGTATTCAAGTTAAGAGATACACTGATACCAACCGCATATGTGCTTTGTCGTTTTGTTTTGCAGACCTTACACTCAGGCGTACAAGCTTCAACCATCAGGTAAATATTTATCAATACATGATTCTGCAATTGCTAACAAAAAAAACATGGATGATTCACCAATACCGAATAAGTTAGTAATGGCTTCCTTTTCCAGCTAAAGGCTGGCTGAGGTTTTGTTTCTGGGTTGCAGAAAACATGTCTAGGAAACGTCCCAACATCTTAATATATCCAGTTGTTTGGCGCTCACACATGTAGGAACGCAAAATATTGTAAAAATGTTGACATGATACATAAGACTCGTACAAACGTGAACATATCTATGGTTTGCAAAAACGATAAAATCCCAACATTTTATTGTGGTGACTGGCCATCAAACTCAACCCCATTGGTTCTTACGGAAGGCATAAATCTGTAAAATAGGTTACCTGTTCCATCTTTAAAGCAACATTATGTAGAAATTGACATTTTGTGTGATATGGCGCACCCCACAGTTTCTGAGTGCAACACCACTGTCTTGAATAAAAATCTCAGGTCTGAAACAATTTGTCAGACGTAGTGTAGGTGCTGACTACAAACAAAACTCCTTACATCATAGCAATGTTATGTGTTGAAAACTTGTATGTTGAAGGTAAACATGTACAAACATGAGACACCATCCACCCTGTTACAAGACACTGGATCATCACAATGACTTTGCAGTTGTCATTTTAAGGTAAAGAATTACACAATATTGCTTTGTTGTTGCCGCAAACACCTGAACACAGGAGTGTAGGTGAAAGTCCAATAGGAGTAAGCGGCACATTTGTTGAAGACTTTTGAGCTCTGGATTAAGAGATCAGAGAGATTTTATTGTCACCCACGTCTATACAGTTTATTATATTGCATTTACAGGAGCAGGATGGTTTGTATGCGATTGACTCAAAATTAACTGCATTGTCCTTGTTCACCCTAATGAAGGAATCAGGCTCTGGACACACAATACCTGCTAGTTGGATCAATTCATTGCTGGTTTTGGTCTTTTGGGATTTGGAGACAATCAGAAAAATAGGATATCACCAGAATTATCCTCTTAGCGTGTTATACCTCGCAATAGCATTAGCCTTCATTTTGACACGGAAATCCGTTGCTTAAGGCCAATCATGTGCAGTCTTCTGACATTAGTCTCCTCTTCTCTTCTTCCTCCTCTTTCCTCTGGTATTTCTGGTATTTCTCGGGCCTCGATGTTTCTCCTGTGGATTCACAATGACAAACAACTGTTGACTTCCCTGATCCCTTTGCTGTAAACACACTCGAACACACGTACGTGGATGCACACAGATGAACACATGCACACAAACAGCGCACTCGCTGACAATCACCAAGCACACTGTGAACCCACACATCTTCCTTATTAGCGCTTGTGCAGGGTTTGGATCCACCTCTCATTAGTTGTAATCACTTTCATTAACGTGCCTGATGAAGGGCTCTAATTAGACTTCAGGCTCTCTCCTTCCCTCTGTGTTCCTGAACAAACATCTCAGAGGACAGAGCGCTGGTGTATCCAGCTGATGGCAAGACTAACCAGCTGTCATGAAAACACCCAGGAACTGAATATCATCTGATGTGTCCAAGTCTTAGCTGTGTCCTCTTTTCCCTGTTCTATTCCTGTCCTGTGTTGATTCAACTCTGTTGATAAGAAGCATTTTCATTAAGAGTATGTAGAGATTGGACAGGATCTCAGGAGTCTGGGTGCTGGTGGTGGTAGAGTAAAGCCTTCGTGTAGTTGATGGAAACGATTGGTTTGAATCTACTTGGAGTCTCCATCTCCGTCTGAAATGCTCTGTATTAGTTCCTGTCTCTTTAAGGACCGCCTCCTGAATACTTAGTCTCCTCTGATTGGTCAGCTCATGGATGCCTAAGCCTGCACCCCTCTATGTGTCTCTGGTCGGATTTGTCCCTTTTTTAGCCTCCAGTTAGCTTCACTTCTACAGTGCATATAGGCATAAAGTATGCAAATGTCTGACATGGCAACGTAGTGCGATGCTAAGAAGCCATGGCATTAAAGGCGGGACTGCTGATGAGTTGTTTCAGGTCCATCAGGGGAGAGAAGAGCTCCCTTTGGTGCAGACTTTGGGCTTTTAGACTTTCAAGACCATTTACATGGACGATAACCTACGCAAGAAGTGATAATAAGAAGCATAATAGTTCTCCTTTAAAAATGCACAACTTTTGCTCTGATGCAGCATGAAATCTGCAAAGTAACTAGTAAATGAAATAGATGCAGAGGAGTACGATTATAACATTTTCCCTGCAATTTGTAGTGGAGTGGAAGTAAACAGTTGCAGAAAAGGGTAATACTGCTACTTATACTCAGTAAAGTTGTACCTTAAAAATGTGCTTAGTTATGTTCCACTGCAGAATTGCAATGATATTTAAAGTGCAGCACAGACATAATTTTCTAAAGAGGGATGTTGACAAGGGGGGCAAAGAGGAATAAATAGGTAAGGCGAGAAGAGGAGGAAACCCACTGAGGAAAGCGTTCACCTCAAAGCAGTCTTTCATCTTCGGATCAATCATGCTGGAGACCACACTCGTGTTCCAGGAATGTCAGAAAATGAGTATGTATCGATAGTGATGAAAGTCATACGAGATTATGAAATACTCTCCCACCAAGAGCGATATGAATTACGCCACATGACAGTATACTTCAACTTCTCATCACAAGTCAATAAGAAAACAACACGAGAAATGAAATTACTCGACAATACATGTAAAAGTAGACACACATACGCTCGAACAGGTTATGATGTTAATATGAGATGGTTGAGGTTAGTCATTTTAAAAACAGAGCTCATACAGCACAACTCAAACAGAGAAGTGGAGATTGATGGGAAATCCAATCCTAAATCAAGGATTGGTAAAGTAACATGCACCAAGGGGACATAAAGGACTGAGATCTGAGATCTGATCTTTATCAGCTTGTACCTGTGTGTTTATGTGTGTTAATGTGTGTTTATGTGTGTTTACATACAGGAATGGGCCAGCGGAGATACAAATACTGAGACAGCCTCCAGATCCCCTTTATGGAACTCACTGTCCACTTTCACGACCCCGATCCATCCGATCCATTAGAAATGTTTGTTTTCTCTCTCTCTCTCTCTCTCTCTCTCTCTCTCTCTCTCTCTCTCTCTCTCTCTCTCTCTCTCTCTTCTGTGTTTATACTTTTTATTCCAGTTTATCAGTGTAGCATCAGTTTGATGTTACACAGCAGGACAGGAAGAGCTATTTCCTCAGTTCCTATTTCATGTGTAGCAGTAAAATTGCACAATTTGACAGGACACAGTTTGTTTGTTTTTCCATGTTAGTGAGCCAGTGAATCTAAATACATACTTTATCATTATTATTATTATCGTTAAGACCTTGGAGAAAAGCAGATGACAAAACAATCTCACCAGAAGGTCCTTTATAGTAGATTCTATCGCAGGATCCTCATCAGCTACCAAATGGGCTTTAAAGTGAGTTTGGTTTGTCAAATTATTTTCCTATCTAACTGTTTTTAACTGATATTAGAAATGATTTTGTTGCGCTATTTACAGATTTGCAGCACATTCCAGCACCTTTGCGACGTGATGTAAAACCACTCTGCACAGTCTTTAACTCTGTCTGGAGCTTTGAACATTACATCGAACATTGTAGTGATAATAACAATGTGAAAAACAAAAGAAAAATCCAAGGCAGTCCTCTGGTTAAAAAACCTTTAGACAGCAGAAGTCTAATTAAAACATGAGGATCGCCTTAGATTTTTCTCCTTCTCCTTCTGTTTTTTTTTTTTTTTTTAGCTCCAGTGTTTCCTACCAAAGAGCACCATCATCACATTTAGTTTTAACTTCCTCTCCAGACTTTTTCTTCCTGAATAATAAAGTTTATTTATATAGAACTCAGAGTATCAAACCAGTTTGCACAGTTTTTTAAGGAAAAAAGAGAAACACATACTCAACATCTACACATATATAACACACAACTTATTCATTTAACATATGTGTTACAAGTTACGGTGACCTACCAACACACATAAACGCACATATGCAAACAAATTACCCAAATAAAATGAGGGGATTAAAATAGTGATTTCATAAATACACTAGTGACCATCTTGAAGTTGGAACAAATCCTTTGTTATGAGTATTTATTTTTCTGACAATTTTAGACTTTTACACTGCTACATATTAACAAGAATATCTGTACTTTGTACTCCTTACATTTTTAAAACAGGCTTGCCACTTTGCTTTTGATGCATTTGAGGTGAATTAGCAATTATGTAAATGTCTCATATCTGACCATGCAGCCCTCTACCTGGATGTTCTTATTTTCTCAGCTTCTTGCTGCTCAGGACATTTTACCAACCCAATATGTCAGTATCTGACATCCTGGGAATGAGGCTCCGACTTCTACCAGAGTCTTTTTTTTTTTACATAAGTATCTTTGGTAAATAATGTATGTACTTTGCCCCCCTCTGCCCCTTCACTACCAACTACTTCTTCCCTAGTTCTGGTCGCCCTAGCTCAGATGCCCATTCAAATCCAGCCTTCATCTTAATCTCAAAGGGTCTATTCCTGGTCAATTAAAGGTCAAATAAATATAAAACAAAAAAATATATTAAATACTATAAACTGGAGCCAGGACATGAGGACGCATCTTACATATTTCACATGTTCTGCCATACCTGTATTGACACAGCGTGTAGTGATTTGAGGGGAAAGACAGCAAACACCACTTCCTGAAATTTTCCTGCTGCAGTTCTGCTAAATATTCTGCAGAGGGCACCCTTTCGATATAATCTGAATGCTTAAAAACACACCTACAGTGCAGCATATAAAGCAGGTCCTGTGCTCGCTGGAACAATGTGACTGTGACGTGCATGAAGCCAAGCAATCGGAGTGTGACCACAGTGAGACAACGGCCATCAGCAGGTCCAGGCTACCTTTCATCATGTGATCATGGGAAAAGCACCAACCCCAAGGACCCTCATATCTACATTTTCTTTCTGCAGTTGAAATGAATGGGCTGAGACTTGAATACCATGTGAAAGTCAAAAGGTAAATGGACTCAGGAGGGAGATGCGCCTCACACCTGTTTATGTGGTTTTTATGATGGACAATAACTCAGCAGAGGACTGTCATTGTACTTCAGGAAGCAGCAGAGGCCAATTCTGTGGTAGCACTGAGCTTTGTTACATTTTACTGGCCTCTGTAGCAGCACACAGGCCTCTCTCTGTAGCACACAGGGAAGATATTTATTCCTTTCTTTTTCATATGCACAGACAAAAACAAGATGAGAAGCGAGGGCAGACGTAGGTGAACTCAAGGGTTCGCGAAGCCTGCATGATGTCCAGCTCATATTCATGTCTGAGTCATAGTTTGCTCTTCCTGTGCGGTCACACGCAAGCACATGCACACACAGTGGAGATATTCAGCTCCAGATAATGGCATTTGGCAGATCTGTTGGACTACGAGGCAGAATAATGATAAGAGGTTCAACATGTCGACGAGTTCAAGTGGCACACCGGCTTGTGGCAGCCTCACCCAGTGATTCTCCGTGTGTGCGTATGAGTCAGGTCTGTTAATAAATGACAAAATCTCAAAATTAATTCTACTCTTATTGCCCTTTTTCACTGCACCCCATGCTGTGTCCATATGCTAAAGGAGTAGGACATGAGGTCTAAGACTGTAGGAGGCGTTGGCATTTCATCCACACCCTGAATATTTTATCAGACAGGTTGGGTTCATAATTTAATCTGATGCAATGTGCTCCAATGATTTACTAAATCAGGACTAAAGTGAGGATTTAGGCTGGGAAGCTAGTCATCGTCCTCACTAGATTATCACAAGGTGGTTTGTCCATGTTTCTGACCACATCAGACACATTAGCACATCAGCTTCCCTGTCTCTGTCAGCTGCTTTACAGGAGCCTTCAGTAGTATAAACGAGACAACCTCCTATTTTGAAGGCAAAAACCAAGTTAATGTGTAATATTTGTCTTGCAAATACAAAGCGTGAAATGTAAGTTGTACAAGTGCTTTTGACAGTTTTGCTCCCTTCGCCGCAAAGGTGACTGTACGTGCAAAAACATTCAGACAACACAACGAAACATAGAGCCTACATGACAGTTACCAATGTGGTTTTACACATTTAACAAGTGACTCCAGAGAAGTTTTGAGATAAACCAAGGGCTCTTACAGTGGCGGACTCAGGATGTTCGAGGGCAAGGGACGAAAAATAAAAAGGGCACCTTATGTACGGAGAAAGTAGCGATGTATTTATGGTGAAGAGAGGACACTTCACAATGTTTTGCCCACTGGAAGGACATCCAAGAGGGCACTTTTTCATGTTTTATCCACCATAGGGGCAGATAAAACACGCCTTATCTATGTTTTATCCACTAATTTATTCCGTTTGATTCAAACATGAAAAAGCACTCAAGCACTGACTGGTATCTTAAAAGTATCAGTGTGAAACCTGGTTAAATAATGGCAGACTCAGTACATCCAGTACAATCATTGACAGTTTGGAACGTGTGCCGGGCCACATGACTGTTGGCTCTGACACGCAGAGGTAGACGATTATGAATATCGCAACTACCTCCATCTTAGGGAATTATTCTGTTTGTCATTGAGTCTACTTACTTTTCTTTTCCAAATATTTAAAGTGTATTTTGTTAGAACTCAAGAAATGCCACATTTTCCGGAATTAACTACATGTTTTATAATTTCTCTTGATGTCTGGTTTTGTTTTATGATGATTCTGATTTCCAGATTTTTTTTTAAGGACATACCGGTAATATTTGACAAAACACCACATTAATAGGCATGTACCGGTGCCGGTGGGGATTTGCAGTGCACTAGTGTTTGGTCCTCTCCTCCTCTTCATACAATGAAACACAGAGTGCATAAAAATCCGCTGTCACTGATTTATGTTGATTCTCTGTGACTCAGCTCTGCCATTTTATTCCCCCTTGTCCCGAACATCAAAGCTGCACACCCACAACAAGCATTGCCATTTGCAAAAAGGCTCATGTATGAGGAAATCAAAAGAATAATCTCTGGATCTCTTCTTTTGTCTGTTGACAGCACACATTTAAACTGGAGACGGGGAGGCCTGTGTCTGTGGCATCAAACATGCTATAGTAACTGCATGCATTGATGTCGCACATACATAAAGGGCTATATTCGATGACTATGTACAGAGGCAGTGGAAGTATTCAGATCCTTTACATAAGTAGAAGTGACAATACCACGATAAAGTCACTCAGTTACTTTGATGCTGCCAACTTTCACTTCTCTATCTGCTGTTGGGTTGTTTCTTTATCTCAAATTGGGACCTGATGTCCAAAGCTGTTTCCCCCGTGGGTGACACTCTGAGCATGAAGCGAGTCAATTAATGGGATCCTAGTACTATTACCTCTGGAGTCCCTTCATGAGCAGGTCTGCTGAACGTGCAAATGCAAGGTTTTCGATGATGCATTATTGGTTCATCAATATTTACTTGGGTTTGATTTCAGCTTTCATTTCAAGGAAAAAAGATAAATGCTGCAGATATTTCTCTGCGAAATGTAGTGAAGTAAAAATAGTATAAATTGGCACTACTTAAGTACCTTAGAATTATACATAATTACAGTGCTTGCACGAGTACACTTAGTTACACTTTGACACTACGATGGAGAGACAATTTTCTACACGCACACGCACACACACACAAACACCCACACACAGTCACACGCGTTCATCTGGATACACACAGGAACATTTCCTGCACTCAAAAATCAGCCACATATTACAGTAAATCTAGGAACGACACAAATGCGCACACGTACACATAGACACGTCTCCTTCACTTCCTTTCATACTTTTGTCCTCTTGACGAAGAGGCATTACAAGACTGGCTGCTAATCCTCCAAACACAGTCTGTCTCACACAATGCCGCCTCGACGCCTCCGTGCCAGCAGGACATTGGAAGAAAGTGATAATGAAATATCATGGAAATGAGTTTGGAGCTGAGCAGGTGATAAACAGGTGTGCAGGCTTCTGTGTTGGTCAGCACATCAGGCAGCCAGATTAGATAGGAGAGAGGGAGAGAGAGAGAGAGAGAGAGAGAGAGAGAGAGAGAGAGAGAGAGAGAGAGAGAGAGAGAGAGAAGTTGGACAGTGCAGGTTTTCTTGAGCTGTCTCGCCAGGTCGCTGTGTTTGAAAAAAACAAACAATTATCTTCATCTTCGGCTCTTGACAAAACAGAAACAATGAACGACTAAACATCACCTGCTGCGACACCAAGACTTTTGCTAAAGCTCCATTAGGCCTGGCAATGCGGCCAAATGAGGGTAGGTGCCTCATGAGGAATGGAGCTTATTAATAATTTTGAGCACCTAGTTGCTGCACCTCCACCATAATAATGTACCGGCAATGTCACTGGGCTGCGTCCAGTCAGAATGAGGCGATAAATTATTCACAGGAGATTGGGAGGTCACTAAAGCGTGGTCTGCTGATCTCTCTCTCACACACACACACACCCACACCCACCCACACACACACACATGCACGCACACACACACACACACACACACACAAAGGTCCACCCGGCCATTTATGCTGTTTCTTTCTAGCGCAGAGTTGCATCCATGGTGACACATCTCTCTTTGACCACCGAGTCTGATGGAGCCAAATAAAGACAGAGCATAGAGCATATAATTGATGGGGGATATGCGGCGTTTATGTGGAGGCAAAAACATCGTGACTGTGCTAACAGGTCAGGCCCTGATGGAGACAAAGAGAAAGTGGACTGACTGGCTCCGCGCATGAGCTTGTGGAAAAACACTGACTGCTTCACAGAACTGTATATTGTGTCTGACTCAGTCAGATCCAAAAGCAAGGAATAGATTAGAACAATGTTCAACCATAGAGCAGCTATCACTTAAGATTTAGTGGGCATTATGTAGCATTATTCAGCCCTGAAATAGTGATTAAAGGTGTTAGTTTTAGCTCAGCATTTTTCCCTATAAATTATATAAATGACATGTTGTTGATGTGCAGTTTTTGTTTTGATATTTTAGAATGAAGGCAGCTGTTAACCTTCCCTGACCCTAACCTAACCCATGCAGGATGAGACTGTTATCTTAGTTGTAGCTTCTCCAAATGAATGTTAATTATACTGATGTTACCTCCAGTTCATTTGAAAACGTATGCTGGGTATGCATTCAGCAGCTAAAAGTGCCATTCTAGCTCTCCACTTCCATTGCATTCATGTCACAACACCGCTGTTGTTCCAATCATTGGTGCTGCCAGTTTGGTGCACTAGCAACATTTGCGAATGCTAGCTAGCAAACCTTAGGCCGGTATGCTGGCCGCATACTGCAGAAGTCAGCCATTTTTTAAAACTCAACCTCATGTCGATGAAGAGACTTTTTTTTTTCAAGCGCTTTTTAACATGAATTCTTCAATGTATCCGCCAAGCTAAAAGTGTGCACCCAGCAGTCTTAATGTCTTTTAAAACTTATTTGGGAATTAAGAGATTATGAAGACTTGGATTACACTGGAGGGGCTGTAAATTGCCAGTTCATGTATTTCGTTCTTGTGTTTTTTTTTT
>CAEMYA010000032.1:1465182-1477579 GCA_903131615.1 Diplodus sargus
TTTTTTTTTTCAAAGAAGTCCCCATCTACTTTAGTTGTTTAGGGGAATGCTGCGACTCTGTTTCCCTGTGAAGCTCCAGAAATGTGCTGTGAACTCTTCATGGGCAAGAGGGTCAGCAGATAATGACTGCATTTTCATTTTTGGGTGAACTTATCCTTTAAGTAACAATGAGATGAATTCTCCTTGTGACACTGGCTGTAATGTGTCGAGTGTTGGTGCTGCACTGGAGTCCACTATGCTGAGAGGTGTTTTCTAACTTGATGTCCCTCTATATGTGTAAATGGAGTCAATATAAGAGACAAGTTTCAGTTTAGCGCAGTCAATGCAACTGCATCCCGGCCTCTGAAATGACCACACAGTTGACAGAGTCAATAAAAACTCAACCGACTGAGCTGTATGAAAGGGTGGGATTTATTGCATGGCTATTGTGCGGGATTGCAGTTGATTGTGTAGGTGTAATAAACTTTGACTCAGTGTAGTAAGTCAGTAAAGGCATGAAAATGGTGATGATACATAGTATTTCTATCAGTTACTGTACAGATCTAAATCTAAAAACAAATAATAGGTCATTATTAACTCTGACATGGCATTCTTCTTAAATTTACATTTTTTTCAGTGCAGCATTAGTATCATTATTATTAGTGTCTGCCTTTTTACATTCATTAGTCTCTGAGTTTCCCAGCTTCCAGTGCTTATCCACTAACAGGTAGCCCTTCTCCTCCTTTTCTCTGCTCCTCGCTGACGGACTCTTCAGGGTTTTTTAGTCCACCACCAATCCTTTTCCTCGCTCCCAATCCTCCTGACCCCCTTTGTAGCCTCAATCCCTGACCTCGTTCTCACTTCACATTTTCTCTTTCCTCCTCTTTTGTCACAGCTCCCTCCTCTAGTCTGTTTCCACTTTTCTCATACCGTCCTCCTTTCTTTTCTTTTTTTTAATGACAGTCTTTCAGCCCTCCATTTCAAAAACTATAGGTCTGGGTGAGCCTCTTCCCCCCCGTCCTTCAGTTGGAAACCTCGACATCTCCTCAGTCGTCTTCCTCATTGTGTCCGTTGACCAGGCCCGACTCCCAGCGCTGTACCAGAGGGGTCTTCTGCCTGGGGGTCCGGGGACTGTGGAGGACCTGGGCGAAAAGATGGGAATAAGCAGCAGTAAGCGGTGACTGCAACGTAAAAGAAGCAGGACGACAGAAATAGAGAGGGAGAAGAAAATGAGGATAAAAAGCAGAACGATCAGATGTGCGCGAGTAGGAGACCAATAAGTCATCACAGGAGAAAGGAGGAAAAAGATAAAGAGTGGGATGAATTTCCTCCAAAGGACATCTCTTTGGATGAACATCATTAGCTCTGTTAGTCAGAGGGAGGTTAATGCGGCTGTGATCCGGGCCCATGTTCAGTATGACTAAGTCAACAACTGAGGCCAATTTCTCCCGCGATCCTCCGTTTATTCCTTAATTGTAATCAGGGACAAGGTCTGTGCAGAGAGCAGATAACCAACCGGCAGAGAGACGGGAAGAGAGAGAGAGAGAGAGAGAGAGAGAGAGAGAGAGAGAGAGGGAGCGCGAGGGAGCGCGAGGGAGTGAGAGGAGAGGAAGCAAAATGTTACTAATGCTAACGTCAAACTGAGCCGTGGAGCTGATACCCGGCATGTCAATGCCAAACTGAATTAAGGAGCTAAAGCCACGGAGCAACACTCCACTCTAATCAGAGATACCACAGTTTCAAAGAGATGCAAGACCCACAAGGCAGGTAACGGAAATCAGTGGGATTCTGAATTGACTTTCCTCTTTCTCCGCTATTGACTGCACACACACACACACACACACACACACACACACACTCCTGCCCGCACACACAACCCCACTCTACAGTCTTTCCCTCCCTCTCTGTCTCAGGGCTGTTTGCCTTTTTCCCTTATCTGTAAAGATAAGCTCCTTACTGTGTGTTCGGTCTGTTATCAGATGTTTGTGGCCCATATTTGGCGCAAAGGAGATGCTGACATCCTCCCAGCAGCCTTTCTTCATTGGACCGTTTACGATCTGGTGCATTTTTAAAACATGCGTTCACAATCATGCTGCTGAGAGACTAATTGATCCCCCAAAGCAACATTGTAATTCACGTCAACTCTCAGTTAAAGAAGTTTTATGGTTGTGGAACCTGATATCTTGTTAGCTGCCTTCGAGGGAGAGTCAGGAAGGTGATTTGCTTACATTTTCATGTTCTATACTAAGAGGGTGGGGTCAGTGTGTTAATTTACCGAGGAAAAAACACTTAATAAATGTCATTTAAAGGCCTGGTATTTTTTTTCCATGGTCAAATTTAGCAAGTAGTTAGTATGAAGGGAACTGTAATCGCTCAACTTCATTGCAATAGGACGGCGGGGATCGCTGACTCACCTCTGGACGGTTAATCTTCTCCTCTTCAGCTTGGGCCGGGGGCCACAAGCCGAACTTGCCAACTGACTGGCGTGCTGCAAGAGACAGAGAGAACAAAACAGTGGCTGAGGGCAGGATGAGCAAGAGCAGCGCAGAAATGAGGCAAAAAACTATCTCTGTCATTTTGTTTTTGCTCCACACTGTGAGCAACGAAGCCTCCTTGAATAAAATTAAAAGTGAACACGGTGAAGCAGCAGAGAGAAATGGTTGGAGACAGACAGCAATTGCAGAGGGAATTAGGGAGAAGAAATGTACTTGATGAACATGAAACAGAAACAAGAAAGTAGGCGCCAGAAATGAAAGGATATGAAAAAGTTTTTATGACTCATAGTCTATGACACATGATTGCTTGATCATTTCCCAACAGTCATTGTCATTCAGGTGCTGCAGTGGCACGCCCTGGTCAGTGTGCCACACAGTTGTTGGTCACAATTTCATTCATACAAGTCCCAAAAATACACTGGCAACCCTCCCTGCCAACAAAACACACACAAACATGCACTCTACACTGCCCAGCTGAAGTATTCAAAAAACTTTATTGACGCCACCAAATCATGTCCAAAATGTAACAATTTAAATTGAGAAACTGGTTGCTATTTGAGAAGGTTATACAATAGCTGATGTTGCTTCATCCATATAATTTTAGGACTGTGATTTTGCATTCGTGCTAGCCTTCACTTGGAAGATATGTATTCATTGTTTTTAGCTTCAGCTGATAATCAATGCTTTTCTTATTTTTTCACCCTTTATCGACCAGGTTTGGCTGTTAGTTATCCGACGCTTTCAGCAAGCCAGTTCAACCATTCATTCATCAAAGCATAATTTTGAGCGAACTACCTAGCTACTCAACTCATTCAGCTGTTAGCTGTTTATTGATTACTTTTAATTAGCCTCCAAGAATCCACAAGGCTACTAGTAGGCTACTTACACCACTATGCTTTTGCGATTTCAAATGTTTATCCCTCTTGGCTAACTATTTCGACTGTTTATCCATTAGGCTAATTTAAGCTATCTATTTTAAAATATAACCTTTACTTACAGCTATTTCAACCATTTATCTATTATCCTAATTTTAGTTTATCCCATATTTTTAGTTAACCATTTGAATTGATTATCCATTACTTATAGCTAGGCCTGTCTTTTCCAAAACATAGCCTACTTTAAGCTATTTCACTCAATATCCAAAGTATATATATCCAAATCCTACTTTCAGCTAACTATTTTATCAGTTCCATGTAGCTATTTCAAGTGTTTACCAACACTTACGTAGTCGATTTCAACAGTTCCTGCATTACGCTAACTGGCTATTAAACTGTTTATCTCTCACATTTATCTAATGACTTTAACTGGTTATCCATTTTTTAATTAGTCTACTTCAAAAAGAATCCATAAGGCTACTAGTAGGCTACTTACTCCATTACTCCTTAGCTATTTCAAGTGTTTTTCGGCTAACTATTACATGTTAGCTTGTAACTTGTTACACTTACTCTCACACACTCCCCAAATGGAAACTATGTTCAGCTGAACATAGAAATGTCTTTGTTGAATCAGAATTGTAATTTACTACACACACATCTATATTTTCATTAATTGAGCAACCCCACAATCTTTCCATATTCCCCTTGTAAGTGAGGTACAAGAGAATCACTGCTCTACAGTACATGTGCACCATTGCAGCAAAATTGGAATGACATATACATCTCCTCTCAGCAGCCCTGTATTTCACATTTGCTCTTATTGTCAATAGTTTCTATGAGTCTCACCACAAGAACTAAAAACACGTTGTATGCACTTTTTGAACGCTGGATTCAGACCTCTGATGAATATCGGACTCTCCCATCACGCTCCCTTGCTGACACAATAAAGTGTCGAGACACGACTGTTCCTCATCTCAACTTTGCAATTAATATGACAGATGAGGCACTTTATTTATTGTGGAGTTACAGAATTTTATTTTCTTGTCAGCCAGCTTATGGTCTCCGGTGCAAAATTATTGCTCATAACCAATAACACTGGTTTCGAAAGCTGATTGTGGCTTCCCACTGACCATGAGAAAAATGAAATAATGTGCTCACTGTGCTGTTTCAGGGGGTTTTCATCATCTCACCACAGATATAAGAATTACACACAGGCTCAGACACAAGCAAGCACACACAAACACATTGTCTGTGTGTGCTTGTGGGTGCAAGCACAGTCAATTACACCCTCCTCACACACTTTTATTCCTAGACCAACACTCGGTGCTATACACTTACCTGCTGGGGGTCCAGTTACCCCCCTGGAAGATGAACCAGGGGAATCAGGAACAGCCAGTCCATTCAGTGAAGCAGAGGACAACACTGGACTCTTTCCCTCTCTGCTGGCTGGCCTCCCTCCTCCTCCCCCTCCTCCCATCCCCCCTCCTTTTGAACCCTCCGTGCCCCCGTACAGACTAATCCTTTGCTTGTGAAGCTCCTTCTCCCTCTCCTGAGCCTCCCGGATGTCCTGTTCCACTTTAACTACATTGGTTGAGGAGCGCAGCTTGAAAAAGGGGTTCTCTTTGGGTGCGACCTCTGCCTCTTGTTCCTCCTGTTCCTGCTCTCTATCCTTAATCCAACCATGTCCTCCTGTCCTTGATGATGCGATGTTTGGACGTCGAGAGTCAGGTACAGTGACAGGCTTGGCCTCTGGTTTGGTGGGGTAGAGCCTCTGATCTGGGACACCCAGGTTATTCTCCAGGATGATGACCTGACAGCCTCGTCCCTCAGAGAAGCCTGGTCCTCGGGGAGTCAGAGTAGTGGAACTCCCTCCTTTCGCTGAATTTGGGCTCTGTGTAAGACTCCTCCCAACACTGGAGCCTTCTACGGTTGATGAGATGTCCTCCCGGTTCTCTAGGGTTGAAATGTCACTGGCAGAAGACCAGGACGTCACCTTACTCCTCGTCGACACAGTCAAAATGAAGTCATCGGGTGTCTGAAAGGCCTCAAAAAGCTGCTTCTTCTCTTTAAGTTGACGTACCGTGCCTTTGTCATAGATGCCCGGAACTTTCCCAAGCTTGACCAGATCTTGTTCCCTCCGAACCTCCTCGTGGATCTCATGCTGCATCTTCTTGCCTGCAAACTGTCTGTCTTTGCTTTGACATCTTTCAGGGTTAGCAGTTAGCGACTGGCAGAGAACGGTTTTCCGCAGAGGGAGCTCTACATACTCTGGTGTGGTGGGTGGATTTGGTAGCCCTCTGGACCTTCTCAGGCTGTGTTCACGCTCAATAGCTCGTCGGATTTCCCTCTCAATGGGAGTCTCTTTGAGTGCCGCTGCTGGAGCGCCCGTAGAGATGGTTGTGTTGCCCTCTAAAGTGCTGCATGGGGAGAAGTCCGCTGAAACTCCACTGTCACTCTGGCTGTCGTCATACGAGTCACTCTCCATCCTGGTGTGTTTAGAAGACACAAATCTGTATCTCTCTGTCTTAAGCTCTTGTGTTTTGACCGTTTTGGAAATTCTTAACAGTCCTCCGCCTTGTTGCCGCTCAACTGCCTTGTTCCTTTCAAGTCCACCCTCTATATGCCCTTCCTCCCCACCTGTTTGCTCGCGTTCTCCCTCTGTCCTTCCCCCCTCCCGGCTGTGCCTTTCTCTCACAGCTACAACACAGCCAGAGTCCTGAGAAGCCGCCCCGCCCCGATCGCACAGCTCCATGGCAACGGTCGACAAAGGTGGAGAGCCCTGGCCGAGCACCTGTCGCGCAGCTTCCTGGTTTGCTCCCCTGGGGGCGAGTTCACATTGACTCTGGGTCAACAGCTCCTCCCTCTGTTTGACCGAGGGAACTGAAGGCGGACGTGAGGTTTGTTCGATGCAAACTGAACATGAGGGCTGGAGAGGCTCGCTCCTGATATCCAGCGTGGAACATTGCTGCTGACAAGACATAATGTCACTACTCACTTCCTCTTCTTCTTCACTTTCATCAGCAAACGGCGGGGAGGACACAGTATATTCATCATCCAAATTGTTTCTGTCATGGGGAGAATGATGAGTTGAATTTATCACAGAAGCCGCAGCCCCTGACATATTATTTTCAGGTTCACTGTCACCATCTGGTAAGAAGTTCATCTGCGTGACATTCTCCCCTTTCATCATAGTATCTCCTGTCATCTCCTCAGGTGTAGAATCCTCTCTATCTAATGGATCAGTGAGAGGAGGCGCATGTGGCCAATCTTGACTATTCTGGCTGTCGGGGGACATGAGGTCCTCTGTTGCGTCTGACATTATCTCAGCATCGCTGATCCACTCAGCCACCTCCCCCTCTAGACCGGAAAAGCCCTCTGTCTCAAAGCATTCTTCTGTTGATAAAGCTCTGACGGGAGGAGGAGGCGGTAAAACATCCTCACACAGATCAACAGACTCCTCAGATTCCCTACGAGTCTGTAGTGTTTCTGATGGTTGGGCACCTTGTTCTGATTCTGTCACATCCTCTTTTGTCTCCCCGGGGGTGCAAACACTAATTCTTGTTGGTTCATGATTTTCCAACTCAATAACATCAGCTATTTTGGTTCTTGATGGTGTTGGGTTTTCTGCCAAAGTTTCGTCTTCAACTCCAGGCTCCAGGATGTCAATGTCCTCTTCGGGCTCTGCCCTCGGTGCCTTTCTGTCTTTCAGAGGGGAGTCGTGGCTCACGACTGCACCCACTTCACCTCTCGCCCAGGACTCATTGACCCACTCGTCTAGTGAGTTGACAGGACCCTTTTCCTGCCAAGCCTCAGGCTCTGATGCCATGGTGACAAATCTGCTGATGTAAAACCGTTTGGAGCAGTCAGGATGTTCGGCCAGCAGCCAGTCAGTCTGAGTGAAAGCAGAGGAACACAGAGGGGCAAGGGGAACAACAGAGTGATTAACGCAGTTCAACAACAAACACGGCCACCCATTTCACATCCCATTATTACAGCGCAGATTAAATTACTTGCTATAGTATTAACAAGAGAATGAATCACCGTATTCTGTTTACAGTGACATTTACTGTGTAATCGTTTTGAAATGCTAAGTATAATGTTTTCAATTTTCTTCCGTATACTAAAATTAATAGAAAGGAACTCGCATTTCAAAGGAAATGTTAAAAACAAATAGAAAATAATGCAAACAATTGTTTTTCATCTTGCTCAGACAACTGGCATTTGCAAAGTGCACCCGTCTTAAACTGTATCCCATTTACAGGCTTGTGGTAGCCCCTCACCTTACCAAACTTTATGTTGTATTTTCTTTTAATTCATAAGCCACTGGATTTGAGAAAAGAAAGAACTGCATACGGTAGCTTGTGCGGGATTAGAGGCTTTTTTTTTAATGGCAGATGCTGAGTGCCGGTGTTGTGTTGTTGTGCGACTGGAAGTCTGTTTATAACTTTGAGCTCAGCTTTGGCAGTAAGGTAACAGCTACTCTGCTCCACTGTGCAACGTATAAAGTTTTCTGCTGAGTGCACCTTTCTTTAATCAGCTTACAGGCTGGGGAATGGCTCAGCACCACACACACACTCACACACACACACTCACAATCTGAAATAACAATAGTGATTGTCCGCAGGGTAAACGGGCTAAAGGGGAGCCCAGCCCCTCTAACATCTTTTTCTCTTTTCCATTTCAAACCTGCCCTGTATCACACTGTTATTGCCCTGTCCGCCCCGCTTTTATACACACAAATACACACAAAATCCCTCTGTCATATTCTGTTCACCCCACAACTCCCATCACCGTCCACACCAACTCTTGCCAAGTCAACATGGCTGGACTCCAAAACTGTGATCATTAAGAGGAATGTGGATCCCCAGCACTGGGGATGACTAGATTAATTGGGACAGATGGACAGATACTCGGATGGATAGTCAGATAGTTATAGTAACATTTCCCCCCTAATGTAGAACTAAAAAGGACTGACAGCATGACATGGCCGAACGAATGGCGGACACTGTAGTAAAAATAATGGCAGAGCATGTCGGCATCATGGCACAACAACCTGGCCCGGTGTGAGTAAATCGGGATGAGAACAGTGAGTCATGAGGGCCATGACAGACAGTTTACAATCAACAATGGCTGGTTAGGGGAACCACTCACCAGCTGCACACTGTACTGTCATTGGTTAAATTTTGTACTGTAGTAGTACTAACATTTCAACATAAAAAATAAATGTATACATTTTAATTTAAACAGCTTATTTACTGTCCTACTCATGCAGAACAAAAGGGCTTATTAGAGTGGACTCATTCATTCAGTGCCCATTATGAAATGTACCCTGCTGTCAGACTGGCTGTTTTCTCGTGGTGCGTGAGTGGGAGGGTGAACGGGACGGTTGGCGCAAATTTGTTAATGTGTCTGAATGAGACCGAACTTCGGCTCATTATTTCAGCGTATGCATACTGCACCTTTACAGATTACCAGACAGAGAAAATAACCAGAGGTGACTGTTTGTTTTCAGGTACTGTATTACTTGGGTACACTTCAACCAGCCCTGTTGTACAGCACACTCACTCTCATGAAGTTTTCGTATGGGTAGCATAATACGTCACTAATTTACTGAGTTCTGTATGAGACTTTTTTTTGTGTGA
This sequence comes from Diplodus sargus, assembly GCA_903131615.1. NCBI lineage: Eukaryota > Metazoa > Chordata > Actinopteri > Spariformes > Sparidae > Diplodus > Diplodus sargus. The sequence continues at coordinate 1,474,174 of CAEMYA010000032.1, forward strand.
AATGGAGCACGAAAGCGGGTCTTTTGTCACAGTGAGAAGGTGTGTGTCGCGAGGGTTTAAACACTGGTAAGAAAGTCTCGGCTTAAATTCCCTCACACCTGCTCATTCTGTCGAAAATCCTGCTGAAAACGAAGCAAGCTTAAATTGATTAATACAATAGAGGAACAATCCCCTCATTTATATTGTGGCATGCTAATGTAATCTGACTACCCCGAGTGTAAACGCTGGCATGCCCTAATGAGATATTTCCCCCATTCACATTTGCTTCAACAAACTAATGGCATTATATATCTAATATGACATGCTGTTTAATTTTATTTTCTAAGATGCTCGGAGTGGCTGGCAGAATTTAACTAGGGGTTCTCCAACTCTCTTTGGGTAGGGGTGAGGTTGCAAGAGATTGCAGATTAAAACCCTGTTACATAAGATACTTGTGTTTTGCTCATTATCTACAAAGGGGGCTCGCTTTATCAAAAGAACAGCAAAATCACGATCGTCATTAAAAATACATCCGCGACAGGCTTTATAAATAAACTTGCCCTCCTTTTTTGGGGTCAGCATTGTCCTGAGGTACTTTAAGACCTAAGGGAATTTGACAAAATGCAAATGAAGTTAAATCAATGCCGCCAACTTCATCCCTAATTGGAATTAGTTCTGTTTCCGTCTAATGATCGCTGACATCATTCTTTGCACATTTTACAGCCACTTACTTTGATATGCTTTAGTCATTGTGGCGAAAGCAACACCAAGTAAAGCTGCTCTCTGTTTAAATTATTGTAAATATTAAGCTGATAGAAATGTGATGGAGGTGTAATGTACAAGAGTTTCAAGTTTCACAAAAGCAAATCAGGAATACAAAAACATATAGTTGCACATACCTGTTAACAAAATGCTTTGAAGACGCTGCCCAAATGATAGACACACATTTCTGAGCGTGCTCACTTGTCTCGTTTCAGGTCACTGATGCCCAGTCAACACAAAGGAGTTCTCTTTGCTTGCAGCTCTGCAGCCGCGCTGGCTGTCTCTCCTCCCTCGAGCACACATGAGGCCCTCAGCACACCACTTGTGCACGCCCACATTTGCATGCCACGCTCACATTAGGAAACAAGTCACTAATACGTGCACAAGAATGAGCACGTGTGCATGCTCAAACACACAAACATGTGATCGAAGCTTAACCAACCGTTGTGGATTTGAAAATGTATAGTACTAATCCAATTAGTGAGCAACACACACTGATTATTACACCATTCAAGTGAATGAAGAATGTACCAGAGGGATAAATGAGTGATTATATCACAGCGTGCATATTTTACATTTTGGTAAGAATTAGAGGCAGGAGTTAAGTGTGAATATATTCAGAATGGAAACTCATTGCCATGAATTTATCTGTGTACTTTAAAAGTAGTCGAATCAAGTCAAGTCAATTGTATTTGATACAAAGTGATACAAATCTTAATTCACAAATTTGCCTGAAAGGCTTCTACAATTATTACAGCAGACAACAGCCTCCGTCCTGCAGCCCTCAAATCCAGAAAATTCCTTTTCCAGTGAGACTTAATAGGCAACGAATGCAAGCATGCAGGTCAATGATTATACAAACAGTCTGCTGCACTACGTCAGACATATGTCTCCCAAATGACAACACAGACATTACGCAGAAAAGCACATTGTAACAAAACAAATGCCATCTTGCCACGCTGCCATGCCACGTGTTGGCAACGAAAAAAAAAACACTCATTGTGTTAATTGCCCTGTTCTTTAAGATATTTAGAGGAATAAGGAATGAGAGTCAGCGACAGTCCACAATCACATAACTTGGCTTTAGGTTTCCAAAAATGTGTGCAGTAAATACATCAAGTCCAGTCTTTTGTGCAGGTGATATGCCAGTCCTCCCTCACAAGTTTAGTGGAGAAGTATAACACACATGAAAAGAGTCAGGTGAGCGGGTATGAGGGGTGACGCAGGGTGAAGGGTGGGGATGGACGGGCCCAACAAACACAGGATTGTCATGGTTGAAAAGGTTGTGATTAGCAGTTCGGTGTGCTGCAGTGTATTCTGGTTGTTGCAGGTTTTCTATCCTTTGAGTAACAGTGAATACCACCAGCCCATTTTTTCTGTTTTTTCATGTGCAGTGGATTTTGTTGTTTGTTGTAACTTGGCAACCCAAGTCATCTGTCTGTGGATCTGCTCTCCACTAATGTTAATAGGACAGATGCGAAAATTGGACTTTAGTGTATGCATGCGATGTCTAGAGTTGTGTTGTATGTATGTGTAATACACATTTTTTCCATACTGTGTTACTGAATATCATGTTCCAAAGTCCCTCATCCCTTTATTTGCTCCATTGTCTCCTCATTCTGAGCTGCTGCTGCTGCTGCTGCTGCTGCTGCTGCTGCTGGATGGCTCTCGGGGTCGCTCTGGACAAAGCTCCTTGGTAGGATCCATCACAGCAGGTGAAGGCAGCTGATAACACTCCAGCTGAGCCCTGAACTCTTCCATCTCGTTCTGCTCCACCTCCCTCCTCTTGCTCAGCAGGTACAAGTCTAATGACACCCTCTTACTCGACTCCACAGCCCACTTCATCACAACACAGTCTGGACAAGACGTGTAGAGGAAATATCCAGTGAGGTTGAAGCGATTGCCCACATCAAAGGTGAAAGCGCTGCCTACCACTGAGATGTTGTAGGGCAGGTACTGGCATTGATCGGCGAAGCGGTTGATTTGGGTGTAAGAGAAGTGGGAAACGTCGCTGGAGTTGGAGAAGTACATGGTGATGCTGTCTCTCAGTCTCAGGGCCTCCATGGATGGCGCGTGGTTTAGGCTGCCTGCGACTAAAGCCCATCTGCCCACCAGGTGATGAGGATCCAGTTGTTTCAAAGGATGGACCAGTTTTTCACAGACTGGAGGAGCTGATTGGCTCGCAGACACCAAGCAGAGGAGAGTGATGGAAAACACAGCAAACATGTATGAAGGCATAATGACGTCTAGTCGTTGCCTGCCAATCTGTGGTCTCAGTTGCTCTACTACGTGATTGAGAGGGGAGCTGCATTGAGGCTGAGTTTTATAGTACAGATTGCATGAAGAATGCCCAGTGTTGCAACACAGCGCAGGTTCACGGCCCCTTATCTGTATGTGGATGCCATTATTGAGCAATGAAAGGAAAGTCTGATTATTGTTTGTTTGTTTTGTGGTCGTCTCCCGCTTGAAATGTTGTTCTGGGTTGTATGATTTTTTTAAACATATTCTCTCTCTTCTCTTCTTTCTTTTGTCTAATTGGAAAAAACGGAGCACATGCATTTCGCTTCAGGTTTTGGACTCAGTGATTCTGTTTATGACATTCGAGGACCTTCTGTTCCTCCCTCTGTGGAATGAAATATGGCTTTGGAGACTTTGGAGATTTTTT
>CAEMYA010000032.1:1477610-1504716 GCA_903131615.1 Diplodus sargus
GATGTTTTTTTTTTTTTTTTTTAAAGATAAGACACATATTATTATTTAATTTCTCAAATCTGATGCATGAAAGAAAAATATTGATAGGCGGGGATGTGTACGGGATGAAAACGTTAATAATAACACAGAGGAAAAGAGAAAAAGACACACTCCCTTTCCAACTGTGGCTCCTGAAAGTGCAGACTACAACTAACTGAGCATCCAGTGTCCTGCCCTCCCCTACAGTGACCATTAGAAAACGCAGATCTCCCTCTTTAGAGTCCATGTGGGGTTTGTCTGTTCGAGGCTACTATAGGTAGGTTATGAAAACACAACAATTTTTAGCTTCAAATGATCATACACTAATGAAGAAAATCATGCTTAAATCCTACACACTGTGCCTTTAAAACAATAGAGAGCCTTAGAGATGCTGAAAGGGTTTGGATTTGGACAGAGCCTGGCTAGCTGCTTCCCCATGTTACCAGTCTTTCTGCTAAGCGAAGCTAGGACAGAGAAATCAGAAGGGTACTTCTCAAAATGTTAAACTACTCCTCCCTGCCTGAGAAACTTGCTCTATAAACTCACATTTACAGGAAGGTTTGCTTTTTAAAACATAGAAAACTGGTCTGAGTGGCAAGTGAAGACATTGTTTTCTTTCTTCTTGTGATATAAATGGTTTTTATCTCCTCTGTTTATGACTTGAGACATGGTGGAAAAAATCTCTCAAGGTCCTTACACGCATACATTATACCTTAAACCCTTGAGGGTGTAAGAGAAGTTGGAAGATTCACTGGAGTTTGAGAAGTACACGGTGATGCTGTCTCTCAGTTTCAGGGCCCTCAGAGGTGGCGGCTGGCTGAGGCTGCCTACAACTAAAGCCCATCTGCCCAACAAGTTACGAAGATCCAGCTGATCAAAGGCCGGATCAATCCTTCACGGGCCAGATGAGCTGAATTGGTCAGAGACGAAAGGCAGAGAGTGACGGGAAACACAGCAGACATCTCTCTGTATGTTGAGATCATAATGAGTCTGTGATGATTTGTCATTATTTGTTTTTTTTGTCTCATCAAGACTAGAGCTGAATTCAAGTACAACTCGCATCAGGAAACCATCCAGCTGGACGGGACATTCTGATATTGTGCAACGAATGAAGTTTTGAAACGATCAGTGTTTGCTTTCGACTAACTTGGACTTTGGACGGCTTGCCTACGTTCAAAGAGAGATACACACAAAGCAACGAGCAATGAAGTTTAGTTCTGTATCATCGTGTTTAGAAATACAACAACAATTATTATTCTTTGTCAGTTGTCGAAAAAAAGCCAAATTTAGTGTAGAGCGGCATCTTCAAATTACTGACCCGAGGTCTAAAACCTATGAAGATAATCAGTTTATTATCGTAGAAAAACACAAAACCAGCTAATATTCAAGATTGGGAAGCTGCATGGAGTTTATACCGGGGGAATTTTTACATCAAAATGACAACAAGCCAATTAATCAAATTGTATCTGATTATTTTTCTGACCTTGAGAACTCAAAACTAGGAAGGATTTAAAAAGCAAAGCGTTTCATGGGCTTTGTTTACTACATCCTGGTGAATTCTAAAGAATGAAAGTAACAAAATAATTAGCACGATAAAACGGCATTGTTAATTAATTTTGATTCTGCTGAGAGAACAATGCATAATTAATCACTCCTTCGGCATGAACTTGCACAAAACTCTGCCAAAAAGTAATAAGAATCAGTTTTCATTCATTCATTCATTTTTGACCCCGTGCCCCTTAAAGGGAATCTTTGCACGCCACTGCCCCATGTGATCCCGCCTCTCGATGATAATTGACAGAAACATCGACATGGCAGATTGTACAACAGTGCATAAAAAAACAAGTCCTCTTTGCTCCAGGTATTCTGTAGCTCACACAATGAGGAGGACAAGGCACAACAGCACAACATGCCGCAGTGTGGTGCCAGAAACAGGTTATGGTTGCTGAAAGGTGAAAAAAGGTGTGAAGATTTGTCATGAATCAGGAGAAGTACGGGAGAATTGTGACTCCAAAAGGAAGCTGGGAGACAGGAATTTAAAAAAAAAAAAAAAAAGGATTCTCTCAGGATAATCCCGGAGGGTTGGCAAGTATGAATATGTGTACGAAGGAATGTTGAAAATGACACTGGAGAAGTGTAGATGTACATTTATATTTCAAACACCTCATTGACAATTAGCATATTGAAGAAAACATTAATTGTTGTGTATTGTTGTTGTAGACATTTATTAAAGAAATAAAAAAACTTCCTGCAGTTTGTCTAGCATGCTACATAAAAGGGTCGCTTCAGTGAGTTTACGTGTCAAAGTCAGGAGGAGGACGACCGCCTGAAGGAAGCTTTATCAAGTTTGAGAAAAACTGACTTGAGCAAGTCCCCCAACTTTATGAAAGTGCAACGATAACTTGCTAAGGTTCCTCTTTAGTGACTTTGCTTCAAATGCAGGAGAGAGGTATGCAAAGTTTCAGGCCAGTCAAGAATAAAATGAATGTTTATACATGTCGTGTTGATGTTCCTACTGCAGGTGTCATATCATGTTTTGGTTACATGTGTTAGAGTATGAGCAGAGCTTCATGTCAGCTGGAGGAGGGGGTGGTGGTGGTGGTGGTGGTGGTGCGACTGCCTGGTGAGGTGGCTGGAGACTTTAAGCAAGGAAGTTCGGGACAATTTCCAACCGTGTTTGTGGTACCAGATTCATGTAAGGCAGAAAATGATCTTGCCGCAACTGAACCACAGTGTCAAAACACCAAACTGGAAAGTGAACATAAGCAGACGTAAGGTTTAAACACACAGTATCTGCAGGAGGTTTTATTCCGGTGATTGAGCTGAAATACTCAAATTCCACAACCAGTTGTATGAGAACTGCCACATGAATCTTTCTTAAACAAATAATATTCAGTTATGAACTGGAACGGCTCCATTCGACAATGAATACAGATATTATGCAAGAATATGGACAGCATCCAACACTGCAGACTGGCATTGTCTTAAACGCGTCACGAACACTCAGCCAATAAATGAATCTTATTCTCAAATCAAGACACATTTTCCACTTAAAAAAAAGGCACAGATATACACGTAGCCCAATGTCGTGAACAATCATGGACCAAAGTATCTCCTCAGCGTCGTCCCGTCTCAGTCGGAGCAGGTGCTGATGGGCTGGTGCTCTGCTCCGAACAAAGTGCCTTGTTAGGATCCATCACGGCGGGTGGAGGCATGCTCAGACACTCCGCCTGAGCCGTGAACTCCTCCATCTCCCTCCGCTCCACCTCCCTCCTCCTGCTGAACAGGAGCAAACGCTCGAGCTCCTTTGACTCGTTGTCAAAGCGCATCAGCACACAGTCTTCGCAGGACGTGTTGAGGAAGGTCACGGTGAGGTTCACCTCGTCCCGCACATCGAAGGTGAGAATGCTGCCTTCCAGTGACACGTTGAAGGAATTCAAGTAGCACTTCCCGCCAAAAAGGACGCTGATTGTGTAGAGAACGTTGGAGGCGGCACTCGTATTGGAGAAGCTTACGCTGGAGCTGTCTCTACGTTTGAAGAAGGCCAGTCGTGAAGGATCACTCAGGGTACCTGAAACCAAAGACCACCTGCCCTCCAAATGACGGGGGACCAGTTGATCCAGAGGTCGGGTGAAGTCTTCGCAGGCCAGGGGGGCTGAGAGGCTCGCAGACGCCAGACAGAAGACGGCGATGGTGCACACGGCAAACATTGCTTCTGTGTGCTGAAATGATACGAGTGTACACCTCAACTCACTAACAGAAAAGGTGGCTGCTAAAGAGTCTTGTCAGGTTTTATAATCAACCTCCAGTTTCATAATAGTGGAAACATCAGAGAACAGAGTCCCCTCACCACCTGTGGATTCTGTGATTGGGAAATAAGAAAACACTGTGACTGATATTTGCACTGGGGCTTGACTTTTTTGTACGTGTTATTTTGTTGTGAGTTCACCGTTTGTCAGACAGTGTGGAGAAAATGCAGCCAACTGTTTTGATATTTTCTTTTTCTTGAGGTTTTAAAATAAAACCGCAAACCAAAAATTTAGTGTGGAAAAGTCACGTTCCATCCTTGATAGACAACGTTTGCACGTTACTACAGCCAGTTTACGACTGTTATGACTCTTTAAGCCACTTGGATTTTGAGAGAATGTAGCTGGAAACCTTGCGGGGTGTTCTGGCAGGAACAAAGATTCTGAACTTCATGTGCAATGTGTGTTTTTGTTTGTGAGTCCTGTCAAAGGCAAAAGACTTCAGACCTCTTCTGTAAACTGGCTGTACTGACAAATTCCCATTTTTATTTCATGATACGGCTGCTACTGTGATTATGCATTACGTGTTTCATATATTTCACCAGTGACATATGCATTGTGTGATCAGCACCCGACTACAGGTCTATTTAAGGAACGAGTTGTCATCGTTTGATTCTTCTTTCAAGTCACGCCTTGACGGAGACCCACTGTGGGTTGAAACCGATCTGCATTTTTTTTCTCCTGAATTTTAACTCTGAGATGTCCCAACAAAGAAAGGCTTTTAAAAGGCAGCTTTGCTCTGCGCGAGTGTGATTGATGAAGTGAGCCCACATTCTTCCTTTTTCTAAAGAAAACTTTCCGTTTTGATCCAATGAGGAATAAAGTTGATCTGGATCTGATTGTTATATGAGTGGTTTGAATCACTGATCAAAGAAATCCTCCAGTGGTTTACATCTTAATGCAATCTGTATGAAAAATGTTGAAATAGGATCAATAAAATGCAAAAAGTGAATGATGTCCTTCTTGATAATCATTTTGCAAATCCAACTTAAATTAATAGATTTTTTGATTAAATATAGAGACAGACGTTTGAAGCAAAATTGGAATTTACAACCTACATTTTTGGATTCATTCATAACATTTTCTAAATGTCAATAAACAAACGCTCAAATCGGTGGTTTTGATGATTTTCTTTTGCAATCTGTCTCTAGTTTTATAGTGTGTCTTCAAGGAATGATTCTGTCACCAAGTCAAAACATATATAAATGATCGATATGTTGCATTTTTATTAGACTGCATCTTGAGGGTTTCTCCAAATGACATGCAAAATATAGCAATGTTTTCAAGAGGTTACATTTAAATGATTACAATTCGTGGAAACAATTAGCTATTAGCAAACAATAGCACATTTTACTGTTTGCACAAAGCATCCATTAATAAATAATTTGGGATTTATTCAACCCGTGCGGCAACGTGCCACATCTCTGTCAGGCTTGTTGTTACTCAGTTTTCTCGCCAGCTGGAGCCTCCGCATCCTTGGACATCTGTTCTGGACAGAGCGGCTGTGTAGGATCCTTCACAACAGGTGGAAGACTGTTCAAACACTGGGCCTGGGCCGTGAACTCGTCCATCTCCTTTTGCTCCACCTCCCTCCTCCTGCTGAACAGGTACATGCGCTGGAATTCCTTTGACATGTTGTCAAAGCGCAGCAAAAGACAGTCTGGGCAGGACGTCTGGAGCAAGGTCACGGTGACGTTGTACTGGTGGAAGTTGAAGCTGCTGCCTTCGAATGTGATGTTGGAGCTCAGATACTGACAACTGTCGTTGGATCTGAAGGCGCGTAAGAAGGAGGTTCCGTTGACAAAGCTGATGCTGGCAGAGTCTCTCGTCTTGAATTTCTCCGCATATTCAGGAGAGGTCATACTACCTGCAACTATACTCCATGTGCCCTCCAAATGAGCAGGATCCACTTGATCCACAGGCCTGACCAAGTCTTCACAGGCCGGATCAGCAGAATGGCTCAGAGACACCAGGCAGAGAAGAGCGATGGCACACACAGCAGACATGGCTTCGGATTATGCAGTACTTTATGTTGTAAGGTCCGCAAGCATCAACTCTCAGTTGCACTGTAGCGTCGAACTGGAAACCCAGCCGCTTTTATAGTTGTGTCAGAGTTTCGCAACGCTGCCGGCGCCAAACAGCAAAGTCCTCCATTCCATCTGAGGGTACTGTGATTGTGAAATGAGGGGGTGATTTAAGGACTATTTCATTTCAACACTGGCGGGCTCTCTCGCTCTGTACCTGTGGCTTTTCTGATGGTTCACTGATACGCACACAACTTTTAGTCAAATACAATTCTGCATTTCTCCCACAATGTTGTGGAGTGAGGTCATGACCTGCAAATTTACAGAAGATACATGCTGTCAGCTGATTTGCAGGGTTGATTTAAAGAAATGCTTAGATTTGATTTTCCCCGAATGAAAGTTGTCTAAAGACATTTTCTCACAGTGTGTCAGGTAGTTTTTGTATGGAGCCTTGGAGGTGACATGGATAGGTTTTTTTTTAATCTTGCACGCGCCAGTTACCTGGACACTCATCATGGATCCATGATAATAAGCCTGTATTTAACTGACTGCACTGTTTAATTTTGACGTAATTAAACAGTGCATTCGGTTAAATGCGGGCTTATTATCATGGATTGAGACCATCTCAGAATTTTAATTGATCAGTTAATTGATGAAAGTTAAAAAAGTGTCTTACTGTTATTGTGTAACGTTAAGAGGTACATGTAATAGGTATTTTGATGATCCACGATGAGTGTCGAGGGGTAGGTTTTATTCGCTATTATGCTAGTCATGATGATGGAGGAGTTGTCAAGGTAAAAGTTTGGTTATAATTAATTTATGAAATAACGTTGCACACAAGGGGCCGCTGTTGCATAAGACAGGTCATAGTTAACACGCTGCACGTAGAGATGTCAGAGTGCAACAAGATGGCGACTACGTACGATACGACGCTGCTACTGAGAACAGTGTTACTGTATAAGTTGTTGAAGTAAACGGCACTTGTTCATGATTCCAGCGTCCCTTCATTTTTGAGTTAACACTTTCATTGTTGAGTTTACACTAAGTAAAAAAAAAAAAAACAACCTATCCATGTCACCTCCAGGGCTCCATATGTTTGTGATGAAAACATCTCAGCAAATAAAAGACAAAAAATAAAGAGAATCCAGTTGCTTCTTTGCATCTGAAAGTGTATGTTCACAACTTGCACAAAAAAAAAAAAAAAAAAGTGGACGAAATATGGAGCTGTGTGTGACTCAAGAAATGACTGGATTAGAGATCAATTTAATTGTCACAATCAATGACAGCTGCATCAAAAAGGAATCTCTGGAATTTATTTCAAGACCATAAGAGTCACAGAGAAAACCTGATGCTTGTACAAAGAAACTGCATTGTGTTTGGTTGATGGCAAAACAGTTAAATAGAAACGGTTCGTATTTGTATTTGTTTTGACTTGGTCTCAACCCCTCAGTGACTTGGGCTTGTCTTGAACTCGATATACGATATGTATGATTTTTGAGTCTCATTCCCAGCTCGTCACATATGTGTCTTTGAGATGTCCTGCGCATGTCCTGTATATTAACAGATTTAAGATACACAATGAATTGTGTCTGTTTTTCTAGTCAGGGATATACATTTTGCTGCTCTCTTTAGTCTCTTTAATGTTTCAAAGATGTTCAGACTCTCCTTAAGAGGTTGCATTCTTAAGGACAAATTTGACTTACAGATAATCTAAAAGTTAAAGAGTAAAAGACAAATTCATTTGACATACAATTCATCAAACATCCTCTCAATGTCTCTCAGCTCCTCTGTCCTTTTGTTTTCTCCTCAGTTTGAGCTGCTGGATCACCGGCTGTCTCGTCTGGACAAAGCTCCTTGGTCGGGCTCATCACAGCAGGTGGAGGCAACTTCAGACACGCCGCCTGAGCCGTGAACTCCTCGATCTCCTCCGGCTCCAGCTGCCTCCTCCTGCTGAACAGGTAAAAGTGCTGCCTCTTCCCCGACTCGACATCAAAGCTCAGCAGTACGCAGTCACGGCACGATGTCTGCGTGAAGGTGGTGTTGACTCTGCGGTTGTCAAAGGTGAAGCTGCTGCCTTCCAGAGAGATGTTGTAGGATGCGTAGTGGCACTCGCCATCCAAACGCATGCTGCGTCTGAAGGAGATGCTGGCATCACTGGTGTTGCTGGAGAAGCTAGCAGTGGCACTTTCTCTACTTCTTAAGCGCTCCATGAACGGTGGATGGCTCAGGCTGCCTGCAACCATAGCCCATCTGCCCTCCAAATGACGAGGATCCAGTTGAGCCAGAGGCCGGATCAAGTCTTCACAGGCCAGCGGGGCTGAGAGGCTCACGGGCATCGAGCAGAGGAGAGCGATGGCACACAGGACAAGCATATCTGTTTTTGTTGAAACCATAATGTGCACTCTATCGTGACGTGTGCACGCTGCTCTTAAATGTGTTATATGGGTGTTTTTCTGGTTTTATAGTTGTTTCAGGGAAGTTAGGTTTCACAATTCTGGAATTAGCGTAGAGCAGAGTCCATCTTTCACCTTGTGGTGTGATTGTGAAACAACATTTTTTTGGGGGATTATTTACACTGGATGTTTACCTGCTGGCTCTCTCTCTCTTACCTGTGGGCTCATTGTTAATCAAAGGCAACACTATTTTAATGGTTTTTGCCATGTACCGTGTTATCACTCCTTTATCTATTAGCATACAGTATCAGCACTGATCAGTTTATTGGTATATGATCACTTTAAAGTGGGGCTTATGGCATTTCAATACAAGAAAACACATCACAGACAGTATGAGAAAACTGATGTGTTTCTTGAGGATTACAGTATTTAAACCTGTTTAAGTTATAAACCCCCAAACAACAATGAACCTGGAAATGAGCATCATTTCTCAAGTTCAGTTAACTTAAAATTTGCTTTCAGAGAAACAAGGAAGACTTATAATATTTAAAGCATCACCTGAACCTACAGGCTGAAGTTGTTACAGCCCAAAATCATTTCAGTTAATCATCAGGTGGATAAAGGACACTGCCCTCTAAAATCCACAGAGTTGCAAAACCGCAGATTATTGACCCGACCACGCATTTGCACACAGTCCCACAGAGAGTAAACATCTCTAGCACTAACTTTATGCATCTACAATATAACAGTTTATATGACTGTAGTATACAGATATATGTTAACTTGTGTTTGCCAAAGTCCTTCATTGTCAGAGCAGAGTCTCAGACAGCTCAGTTTGATTTAATGGCTAATGATTTTGAATCATCAAATCAATTTGACCTTGTATTTCTGAGAGGAGGGACTCTGACCTCTGGATTCTTTTTTCAATATTGTGACACTGGAAGTTTCTAAAGCAGCTATAAAACCAGCCAGACTTCTGGCTGTAGTATACAGATATATGTTAGCTTGTGTTTGCCAAAGTCCTTCATTGTCAGAGCAGAGTCTCAGACAGCTCAGTCTGAAAGCAGCGCATAGTTATGTTGTTACCCTTTGCTTCAGACGTCAGTTGACTGTTTGCAGTTCCATGAATGAGAGATTTACCCTCTCTGCTTTCCTACATTCCACAAATTTCTCATTAACACCTCATTAATAATTAGCATATTGAAGAAAACGTTAATTGTTGTGTATTGTTGTTGTAGACATTTATTAAAGAAAGAAATCAGCAAAAAGAAAAAAAAAAACTTCCTCCAGTTTGTCTAGCATGCTACATAAAAGGGTCGCTTCAGTGAGTTTACGTGTCAAAGTCAGGAGGAGGACGACCGCCTGAAGGAAGCTTTATCAAGTTTGAAAAAATCTGACTTGAGCAAGTCCCCCAACTTTATGAAAGTGCAACGATAACTTGCTAAGGCTCCTCTTTAGTGACTTTGCTTCAAATGCAGGAGAGAGGTATGCAAAGTTTCAGGCCAGTCAAGAATAAAATGAATGTTTATACATGTCGTGTCGATGTTCCTACAGTAGGTGTCATATCATGTTTAGATTACATGTGTTAGAGTATGAGCAGAGCTTCATGTCAGCTGGAGGAGGGGGTGGTGGTGCTGGTGGTGGTGGTGGTGGTGCGACTGCCTGGTGAGGTGGCTGGAGACTTTAAGCAAGGAAGTTCGGGACAATTTCCAGCCGTGTTTGTGGTACCAGATTCATGTAAGGCAGAAAATGATCTTGACGCAACTGAACCACAGTGTCAAAACACCAAACTGAAAAGTGAACATAAGCAGACGTAAGGTTTAAACACACAGTATCTGCAGGAGCTTTTATTCCGGTGATTGAGCTGAAATACTCAAATTCCACAACCAATTGTATAAGAACTGCCACATGAATCTTTCTTAAACAAATAACATTCAGATACAAACTGGAACGGCTCCATTTGACTATGAATACAAATATTATGCAAGAATATGGACAGCATCCAACACTGCAGACTGGCATTGTCTTAAATGCGTCACAAACACTCAGCCAATAAATGAATCTTATTCTCAAATCAAGACACATTTTCCACTTGAAAAAATTACACCGATATACACGTAGCCCAATATCGTGAACAATCATGGACCAAAGTATCTCCTCAGCGTCGTCCCGTCTCAGTCGGAGCAGGTGCTGATGGGCTGGTGCTCTGCTCTGAACAAAGCTCCTTGTTAGGATCCATCACGGCGGGTGGAGGCATGCTCAGACACTCCGCCTGAGCCGTGAACTCCTCCATCTCCCTCCGCTCCACATCCCTCCTCCTGCTGAACAGGAGCAAACGCTCGAGCTCCTTTGACTCGTTGTCAAAGCGCATCAGCACACAGTCTTCGCAGGACGTGTTGAGGAAGGTCACGGTGAGGTTCACCTCGTCCCGCACATCGAAGGTGAGAATGCTGCCTTCCAGTGACACGTTGAAGGAATTCAAGTAGCACTTCCCGCCAAAAAGGACGCTGACTGTGTAGAGAACGTTGGAGGCGGCACTCGTATTGGAGAAGCTTACGCTGGAGCTGTCTCTACGTTTGAAGAAGGCCAGTCGAGCAGGATCGCTCAGGGTACCTGAAACCAAAGACCACCTGCCCTCCAAATGACGGGGGACCAGTTGATCCAGAGGTCGGGTGAAGTCTTCGCAGGCCAGGGGGGCTGAGAGGCTCGCAGACACCAGACAGAAGACGGCGATGGTGCACGCGGCAAACATTGCTTCTGTGTGCTGAAATGATACGAGCGTACACAGAAAAGGTGCCTGCTAAAGAGTCTTGTCAGGTTTTATAATCAACCTCCAATTTCATAACAGTGGAAACATTAGAGAGCAGAGTCCCCTCACCACCTGTGGATTCTGTGATTGGGAAATAAGAAAAAACACTGTGACTGATATTTGCACTGGAGCTCGACTTTTTAATACGTGTTGTACGTGTTCACTTTTAGTCAGACAGTGTGGAGAAAATGCAGCCAACTGCTCTGATGCTTTCTTTTTCTTGAGGTTTTAGAATAAAACGGCAACCAAAAAATCGGTGTTTGTACTGGAATAGAAGACTTTGACAACAACCTGATTTCGGAGAGGTTTAGTGAACTGGCATGACATTTAATAGTAACGTGCAAATGCAAACTGCTGTCTCACTGTCCTTTTATATTTTTTTAATGTAGATTAGAATCGACCAATGGAAAAGTCACGTTCCATCCTTGATAGACAACGTTTGCACGTTACCACAGCCAGTTTACGACTGTTATGACTCTTTAAGCCACTTGGATTTTGAGAGAATGTAGCTGAAAACCTTGCGGGGTGTTCTGGCAGCAACAAAAGTTCAGAACTTGCAGGAGGGTTTCCATGGCTGAGCAGCTGCATCTAAGCCAATACTTCAGCAAGTGCAATGCAAAGCATCAGATGCAGTGGTGTAAATCACGTTGCCACTGGACTCTAGAGCAGTGGAGACACGTTCTCTGGAGTGATGAATCACATTTCTCCACCTGGCAATCTGATGGATGTGTCTGGGTTTAGCGTTTTTTTCAAGAGAATGGTACTTGTCTGACTGCATTGTGCCAAGTGTAAAGTTTGGTGGAGGGGGGATTATGGTGTGGGGTTGTTTTTCAGGAGCCGGAAGAACTCTGAATGCTTCAGCATACCAAGAGATGTTGGACAATTCCATGCTCCCAACTTTGTGGTAACAGCTTGGGGATGGCCCCTTCCTGTTATAACATGACTTTACACCAGTGCACAAAGCTGCTCCATAAAGACATGGATGAGAGAGTTTGGTGTAGATGAACTTGACTAGCCTACACAGAGTCCTGAAAAAAATAAATAAATAAACAAACAAACAAACAAACAAACAGCTTCATTTAATATACAAGGCCTTCAAAGTGCTCTCTGAAACTAGGCCTGGGGTAGTGTGTGTCCATGAAACGAAAAAATTAAAACTTTCACGTGGAGCTAATGCAAATACATCATTGGAAAGGTCTCGACCTGGAGAGTGACATATGTCAGTATCAAGATTCATGAAAGCTCCTGCTTTGAAATGCTGACCTTTGAACCTTGATCTTGGTGCAAGTTCGAATGTTTATAATTCAGCAAAAAAAGGGGCTACAGACATATGGGAAACTGTTTCAGAGAACTCTTGGTCTCAGCTATCACGTGAGTATAGTCAGCAACTGGGGGCGCTCTCAAATATGGTTAAAATTAATTTTCACCCATTTAACAATTACATATTTAAAACGTGATTTCACATATGTGTTTACCACCCCCTTAAACTGCTTAATATACTATCAAATCAGTATTTACAACTTCCAATTATTGGAAAAACACTCATATTGAAAATAACTACAATTCCATAGAGGCACGCCATTTAGTTTGATACAAATCAGTATCATAGTTGCAATACTTCCGGTTTCTGAAGTAAGGCTGTAGATAGGGTCGTATAATGACATAGCTACTGAATATAGGAAATAGCTAGTACAGCCGAACTAGTAATTACACTGCATTTAGATGATACTTGTCGGCTGTTGTCTTATGTGCAGACACCCCTGGGCGTCGAGCCTTCTACATGCATGTGTGCGTGCGTGCGTGCGTGTGTGTGTGTGAGAAGGGGGCAACTTCATGAACACACACAAAATCTTTATTAGTTTGAAATAAATTACGGATAACAGTTAAAGGGATAGTTCGGGTTTTTTGATATGAGTCTGTATAGCATCCCTGTCAGCGGTGTTGTGCATCAACACTGACTCACCCCCGACAGCGTCCTGTGCGCCGAGTCCTTGCCTGCTTTTGGTGCTGACGAAAGTAGTCCGGCAAGTTGTCTGGGGTCATGAAAATAAAGCCTTTTTTCTTCTCAAAACAAATGTGTTCAAAAGAGTGATACATTTGCATCACAAAACCGTTGTCCACAAAAAGTCAGACCTCATACTCGCTTGGTGCTATTTTCTCTCGATTCGTATCACTGCGCGCTGCCACCAGCTGACAGCCGCGCACGAATCAGTTGTTTGGCAATGTTTTATGTGCTTGGACAAACGACCACAGCGACACGAGAGAGCTAACGTGAGAGCTAGCTCGCGATAAGTTTATAAGCTGTGGCATGATGAGATCCCATTCATGGCAGCAGTGGCACTCCACCCCTGTGGGCATTATTTGACACTTAAAACAAGTGCACCACCTGTCTGTCAACCGGTCTCTCACGACTCCAGCTGTGGCTCCAGCTTCAACTTGTGCCACTTCTCTGTCCCTCCGCTCTCTGCCCGTTCTAGCTTCATCTGGCCAAGTCGAAGTCTTCATGATCGTCGGTGTCGTAGTCAGACATGTTGTTAACTTTCTGAGCAGTAAACACAGTCAAACAGGCTGGCAGCAGCACACAGTGATATGAGTCGAGAGAAAATAGCACCAAGCGATTATGAGGTCTGACTTTTTCGTGGACAACGGTTTTGTGATGCAAATGTATCACTCTTTAGAACACATTTGTTTTGAGAAGAAAAAAGGCTTTAATTTCATGACCCCAGACAACTTGCCGGACTACCTTCGTCAGCACTAAAACTGGGCAAGAACTCGGCGCACAGGACACTGTCGGTAGTAAATCAGTGTTGATGCACGACACCGCTGACAGGGATGCCATACAGATTCATATCAAAAAACCCGAACTAGCCATTTTATACAGTCTATGGTAACGTTAACGCATAGCGGAGTCGCGGAACGCGTTCGTCTCCATAGCAACGGTGGCTGAGGCTCATGGGTAATTTTTAGTAATAATAATTAATATATGTAATAATAATTATTAGTAACTTAGCTTTCCCTGTCCAAGGAAGTGAAAATGCCATTCTGCATATAGATTTTGATTATTGGCCATAATGTCGTAACCATTCAAAGTAGACTTACCACGGGTTATCAGATTGTCAAACGATGATATATGACCCTTTAGAGGTCACAAGTTGGTATGATATCAATCTTGTTTTGAGAAAAACATGTTTTATTCGTGATGTCATGGAGAAGTACTACATTACCCACAATCCCATAGTGTAACAGCGACGTCTCTGATTGGTGGAGCTCGCTGTTACCATGGAAATGTTTACCAAACCTGCGAATTTCATGTTAGCTAGTTACTGCTATCACTGAACTCCACGATCATTTACCACAGAGCGACCATGATTTCACTTTCTGACCTACTGCTTTTATTTAGTGATGAGGAGAAGAGCTTATTAAGGGTTCACCCGAACATGAAATTTGTGGGTTCGGTCAACATTTACCTGGTAACAGCGTCCCTCTTTAGACGCCGCTCCGAGCGTCACATATCGCCGCGGAGGGGAATGCATTGGAATCAATTGAGACAGAGACGTTCTACTATTGTAGAGACAGACCACTCTGATCATTGTGAATGGGGAAATCTGCGACGCCAAAGATGGCACATATCCCGCCCCTTTCACCAACAGCCAATCACCTGCGTTGTCACAGCCAAACCGGGAAAATTATAGCCCAATCATGTTGTTTCACCAGCGCATGCGCACAAGTAGTTTTTTACAACAGAGACCAAAAACATTTACTGCTTTCAAATATTTATCTAATTTATAGAGTGAATGATAAGAAATTATGTATTAGACATTATCTGGTCCATACATCAATGGTCAGGTAGAGCAGAGCCAGAGCACAGCAGCCGGTACAGATCCAGCCGTACAATGGACGTCGGTGTCGTAGATCCGTGCGCATGCGCAGTGGAGTTCTCCCTGGAGGAAAATGACATTTTAAACATCATTTCTACGGCATGAAGGACTTTGATTGAGATCCCCCTGCGTCGAAATTAGGTGCTGAGGGGCACCTTTGGCGTCAGTGCACAACGCGAAAGGGCCCTGACCAAGCGTTTTCTCATCAGGGATATAAAGGTTGCTGTACTATCTCTTTAGACTCTTTAATGTTTCAAAGATGTTCATACTGCATCTTAAAGACAAGTATCACTTACAGATACGTTAAAAGTTAAAGAGTAAAAGACAAATTCATTTGACATACAATTCATCAAACATCCTCTCAATGTCTCTCAGCTCCTCTGTCCTTTTGTTTTCTCCTCAGTTTGAGCTGCTGGATCACCGGCTGTCTGGTCTGGACAAAGCTCCTTGGTCGGATTCATCACAGCAGGTGGAGGCAACTTCAGACACGCCGCCTGAGCCGTGAACTCCTCGATCTCCTCCGGCTCCAGCTGCCTCCTCCTGCTGAACAGGTAAAAGTGCTGCCACTTCCCCTGCTCAGCAACAAAGCTCAGCAGAATGCAGTCACGGCACGATGTATGCGTGAAGGTGGTGTTGACGCTGCGGTTGTCAAAGGTGAAGCTGCTGCCTTCCAGAGAGATGTTGTAGGATGCGTAGTGGCACTCGCCATCCAAACGCATGCTGCGTCTGAAGGAGATGCTGGCATCACTGGTGTTGCTGGAGAAGCTAGCGGTGGCACTTTCTCTACTTCTTAAGCGGTCTATTAATGGTGGATGGCTCAGGCTGCGTGCAACCATAGCCCATCTGCCCTCCAAATGACGAGGATCCAGTTGATCCAGAGGCCGGATCAAGTCTTCACAGGCCAGCGGGGCTGAGAGGCTCACGGGCATCGAGCAGAGGAGAGCGATGGCACACAGGAGAAGCATATCTGTGTTTGTTGAAACCATAATGTGCACTCTGTCGTGAAGTGTGCAGGCTGCTCTTAAATGTGTTATATGGGTGTTTTTCTGGTTTTATAGTTTTTTCAGGTAAGTTAGGTTTCGCAATTCTTGAAATGGCGGAGAGCAGAGTCCATCGTTCACCCTGTGGTGTGATTGTGAAACAACTTTTTTGGGGGATTATTTACACTGGATGTTTACCTGCTGGGTCTCTCCTCTCTTACCTGTGGGCTCATTGTTAATCAAAGGCAACAAAAACACTATTTTGGTGGTTTTTGCTATGTACCGTATTATCACTCCTTAATCTATTAGCATACAGTATCAACACTGATCAGTTTATTGGTATATGATCACTTTAAAGTGGGGCTTACGGCAGTTCAATATATAAAAAAAAACACATCACAGACAGTATGAGAAAACTGATGTGTTTCTTTAGGATTTCAGTATTTAAACCTGTTTAAGTTATAAACCCCCAAACAACAATGAACCTGGAAATGAGCATCAGTTCTCAAGTTCAGTTAACCTAAAATTTGGTTTCACAGAAACAAGGAAGACTTATAATATTTAAAGCATCACCTGAACCTACAGGCTGAAGTTGTTACAGCCCAAAATCATTTCAGTTAATCATCAGGTGGATAAAGGACACTGCCCTCTAAAATCCACAGAGTTGCAAAAACCGCAGATTAATGACCCGACCACGCATTTGCACACAGTCCCACAGAGAGTAAACATCTCTAGCACTAACTTTATGCATCTACAACATAACAGTTTATATGACTGTAGTATACAGATATATGTTAGCTTGTGTGTACCAGTCCTTCATTATCAGAGCAGAGTCTCAGACAGCTCAGTTTGATTTAATGGCTAATGATTTTGAATCATCTAATCAATTTGACCTTGTATTTCTGAGAGGAGGGACTCTGACCTCTGGATTCTTTTTTCAATATTGTGACACCGGAAGTTTCTAAAGCAGCTATAAAACCAGCCAGACTTCTTCATCAGCCACATTCTCCATTCGGCTCGACAGCGTGACCGACAGAAGTGTCCCAGCAGCTGCCTTCAAACGAGACACAATGTTTGTTGCTGCAACTGCCATCGCGCTCCTCTGCCTGGTGTCTGTGAGCCAGTCGGTTCCTCCGCCTCCTGGGGCCCTTGAAGACTCCGTCCGACCGGTTGATCAACTGGACTCTCGTCATTTGGAGGGAAGATGGGCTTTGGTTGCTGCCAGTATGAAAGACAAGTCAGCGGCGGACAGCATAGTTGTCTATTTCCACAATTCCTCATACACCCAGGTCAACCATGTCGGTGGTGAATGCCGGTACCGGCCTCACAACATCTCACTGGAAGGCCACAGCTTTCACTTTCAGGAGAGAGCCTTTAACTTTAATGGCACCTTCTACCGAACATCCTGTCAGGACTGCATGCTAGTGGGCCTTGATATAGAGTCCCCAACATATAATTCAACAGACTTCTACCTGCTGAGCAGAGGGAGAGAGGTAGACCAGACTGTGATGGAGGAGTTCAAGGCTCAGATGGCGCGTCTAAAGATGCCGCCACCCTTCATGATGGATCCGACCAAGGAGCTCTGTGCAGAACAGCCCGCGAGCAAACCAGAGGCTCAAAATGGACAGCAAGCAGAGGGGCAAAAGGCTTAAGAGACTCGATGACCTGAAATGCGCTCACACATTGTGAATAAATGTTGATGCATTATCAGCGTGTTTTTAATGTCATTCCATCAGACAAAATTAAATCATGTTTTCCAAACTCGTTTTGGGTTTTTTCTTTAATGCCAGCGCAATTATCTGACAGTTCTGACGACTAGTTACATTTCAGATTCATGTTTGATGAAAGCACATCTTTATACAAAGTCGTTGTAATAAGCTGATAAAATAGAACACATTTGTCAAGCTTTAATCAGTTTCTGACATTTTTGACTTGGTACTTGATTTGACCTGCTTTGAGTAAAAAAAGCAGCGCGTCGTTATGTTGTTACCCTTCGTTTCAGACGTCAGTTGATTGTTTGCTGTTCCATGAATGAGACATTTACCTTCTTTGCTTTGCTACATTCCTCAAACCTAGCCTAACCTTGACAAGCACATACATGAATACATCAGAATACATCAGATAATGTCATTTAAACCAGTATGTAATAGTTTTGCTCTGCAGAATTGTACTTTAAAGGATTTTATGCTATTCTAGGATTCTATTGTTTTAATGTGAGATATATACAGCAACAGCAAAACATGTTTAGTTTGGTAATTATAGTGTAGTAAAGTATTATAGTATAGTATCTCTTCAGGGATATGTACATATTTATATGTATGTATGTCATATTTATGCAATTACACTCTAGAAATAAGGTTTCCAAGAGAGTTCTTCTTGGTTCTACCCAGAGCCATTTGTTTTTTTTAAAGAGTTTGTCCAGGATTCTTTGTAAGACTGAAGGTTCGGTAAAACAAAATCTCCCATTGTCTGTGACAATCATCAGAGAGTTTCCCCTGATTATCCACCACTGCTCCGAGATTTTTGATTAAATGTTTTGCTTACTAAAACTATTAAAACTATTTTTCTATTTCTATAAAAAACCTTTGAATATAAAAGTTCCATAGAACCCCTTTGGATGGGTTCAAGATGAAACCCTTGAAATATCCACAAAAGAGAGTCCCACGGGGAGATAAACAGCTGTCAACTGTTTTGTGTCTCGTCTTCATGTCTGTGACAGAAATACTGCTGTAAGACGCAGTTAAGGTGTCGACTGCCTGCAGGTAATTTTCAGGTCTATTTTTCTTCTCACGCGTAGCCTTATAGTTTATGTTGGGTTCAAAAGAAACCTATATGGTTCAAGTCAGGACTTTTATTTCTAAGAGTGTAGGTTCCTATCTATATGAGTGTCTGTGAGCATTTGTACAGCCACAGTTCGGATAAAAGTTGTGCACCTGTGTCTATCTAGATATGTTTATGTCCTGTTTTGCCTATCAATAGATATTTCTAAGGTTCTAATGTCTTGATTAGATGATAAGTGAACAAAGGTGTCCTACGGAAATGTGATATTTTTGTGCTTATGTGTGAAACTCTCAGTAAAACAGATTGTTATACATTATATGCATATTTTAAAAACATAAAAAAAAAACCTCTCTCTTTGTAAGTTTTTCATTCAATTCACAATAAAAAGGATCAGCAGGATAAAGGACTCTGGAATCAACAGTGTTGCAAAAGTGGAGTTTTTTGATCCACCGACGCATTCGCACACACAGTCCCACAGAGAGCAAACACACCCTTTCCACTACCTTCACGCATGCACAATTATTGCACAAATGCAATGCACAAATCCTGCCGTTGTGTGCCAAAGCTCTTGTTCTGGGGGATCCGTCATTTGCAGAGCCGTGATCCCAGACAGCTCAATGTGAATGGAAAACAAAAAGAATTTCAAATCAGAAAAGCGAAGAGAAAGTTCAAAGTGAAAATCAATTACAGTTTTATTCG
The DNA here is from genome assembly GCA_903131615.1 of Diplodus sargus. Taxonomy (NCBI): domain Eukaryota; kingdom Metazoa; phylum Chordata; class Actinopteri; order Spariformes; family Sparidae; genus Diplodus; species Diplodus sargus. Next base: position 1,496,999 of record CAEMYA010000032.1, read on the forward strand.
GCGCAAAGCAGTCCCATAATGTAACGACACAAACACGTTAGTTGCAATATGAATGTCAAAGTTGTTTCTCAGTCCCTCTGAGACTCTGAGATAAGTATAATAAAACACAGTGAGAAAATGAATGTGTGCAACTTGCATTCTTAAAGCATTTAAGTTTTAATCTGCAGTTGATTCATGTAATGCCAATTTCTGCAGAAATTAATTCCAGGAGAAGTAAAGAGGACAGCAAACAGTGTACCCACAGCATTACAAACATTACAACTCCACTGTAAACAACCAATAGTCACACACAGTCCGATCAATTCAATGTTACGATCACTGAATACACAGATGCAGAAGGGACTCCGACCTCTGGAATTTTCAATATTGTGACACTGGAAGTTTCTGAATCAACTGTAAACGCAGCCAGGCCCAATCATCAACCACAGTCTCCATTTAACACTGCAGCGTGACTGACTACCTTTCAGACAAAGACAGAATGTTTCCTGCTGCATGCGCCATCGCTCTCCTCTGCTTGGTGTCAGCGAGCCTTTCGGCCCCCCTGGCCTGTGAAGACTTGCTCCGGCCTGTGGACCAACTGAACCTTCGTCATTTGGAGGGAAGGTGGGCTTTGGTTGCGGGCAGTCTGAGCCATCTACCGTACCTGGAGCGGTTCAAACAAAGAGACAGTGCCGCTGTCAACTTCTCCAGCAACTCCACTGAGATCAACGTCTCCTACACTCGCAGCTTACGTTCGGATAACAAGTGCACGTACAGCTCCTACAACATCACCCTGGAAGGCAGCAGCTTCACCTACGATGGGACGGATAAAAGCAACGCAAGCGCACGCTTCGTCCACACATCCTGTCATGACTGTATGCTGATGCACATGGACGTGGAGTCAGGGAAGAGGCAGCACTTTTACCTGTTCAGCAGGAGGAGGCAGCTGGAGCGGGAGGAGATCGAGGAGTTCACGGCTCAGGTGGAGTGTCTGAAGATGCCTCCACCGGTTGTGATGGACCCGACCAAGGAGCTTTGTCCAGACGAGACAGCCGCCGCTCCAACAGCTCAAACTGAGGAGGGAAACAGAGGGACAAAAGAATTTAGAGACAATTAAAAGAATGTTGACCCCATAGTGTTGATAATGTTATGCCAATAACTTTTGGCATAAGTGTATTTGTTTTTGTGAAGATGCTAAATCACCAACAGCAATATGCTACCATCGGAAACTGCTGAAAGACTTGTTTTAATCTCTAAACGTGATGCACCACACCTGTATTTTGCTTTCGGCAAATAAGTTACTGAGAAATAAAGATATTTTCAAGATGGCACAAGTGTTTTCAGCTCATTTCAGATAATTCTGACTTTCTTATGACTCAACAGGATGGCACAGCAAGGTTTACATTCTACATTAAAGCAACTAAAACCATCAGACTGAGCTCAGCCAGGCCCAGTGAGGGTAGGCACGACCATGGGGTGTGTTTTCAGTTCCCTCTCAACTGGCTTTTGGTAAGAGTTTGATGGGTGGGAGCGCTCAATGTTAGCTAAAAAAGAGTTCTAACTAATTTTGTTTTAACTGATGTTATATTTTTCTCTTGTGACAACTCTGTGGAGCTGGAGATGTCCTAAGGTGTCCTTTAAAACATCCAATGGTGCTTGCTGGCTTCTAATATGTCTAATTTTTCACATCATGTGAAAGGTTTGCTAACAAGCATATAATGTGAACGTGTCATCCCGAGTTTTGTACAAATGTTAACCTTGGATGTATCCGTGGTTTGCAGTAAGGTTAAGTGCCAACATTACATCCTGGTGACTAGGCTGGATAGACAGCAGAGATGGGGATTCGAGTTTGCGCCTTGGACTCGAGGCACCACACACAGAGACTTGAGAATTGACTCAGCTCAGACTCACGATCAGGTACTCCTGAACAATAATGTCTGGGGAGCTGACTGACTCTGTCGTTCCCTCCCTCCAGTTTGACAAGCACGCAAACACAGGTGATGACCACGCTGCAGCAACAGCACAGATCAAAACCGCACCATGGCGAGCACGCCTGTAGCTGGTTTGCTGTTTGTCATCACCCGAAGTTATTAACATACAGAGATGAATCAATAACTGTTCAGTCAGACTGATAAACAGTATCATCAAATTCGACTTCCCTGTTCCTTCCCTGTGTATTTTCTCTGTTGCAGTTCTTTAAAGCGGCAGTTGGAGCTACTTTCCAGCATCGGCACACAAACAATAAGTGAAACTGCTTCCAGGTAATTGTTTTCAGTTGTGTGGGTGAGGGTGAGTAGACTGCATTCAGAACTAACCTTTAAAAACAAACAACTTATTTTTAAATGTATTTAAGACACACGCCAATGTATTTTGGCATTTCTGTGATATTTCATATGTCTTGTCATTTCCTGAAAACGCTGATGAGCCATGCTGTTCACCAAATATATTTAGGAAAATACATTTTTGCATAAACCTAAAAAAATTAAGCGGTTGCCATAATGAAGCACTGACGTATGCGTGAAGTCAAATCTGGGAGTCATCTGTCCTCCTCCAAGCTTGTGTGGGAGTGTCCTTAACGACTCGATAAGGACACTCCCACAGAAGCTTGGAGGAGGACAGATGACTCCCAGATTGTGTGAAGACATGAAGACATGTGTGAGAGCCGTTAGGGCCACTTGTGACCCGTTGACCCAGCGGGCCTTCATGTGCGATGTTAGGGCTTGGTGAGCTCACATGTGAGTGGTTGTTACTCAGAGCTCACACTTGATCTAAATGACTCTGTAAGAACTATTCCCATACGGGGTTTAAAAGACTGCTACACCCGTCAGGTTAATTGGAACTGAGGAAGCCTCTTGAATGAGAGGTGAAACGTCTTCAAGAAACTGAAACAAGTCCAGCTGCCCACGATACAGCACCTAGAGTCTTCGGCGCTGGGCTAATTAATTTTAACAGCGGGTGTTTTTCAGTCTATCTTAGCTGTGGTAGTGTCAGTCAAATATCCGTGATCAAATAAAATGGGGAAAAAAGTTTTACTGTTTGAACTTCTACTGAACTAAACTTCTGGAAATTCTTAGCGTTTATATTTTTCTGCTGGTAAACACAGATAAATGATTGATGAATGCACATCTGTGTGTGAGAGGGGAGAAGAACACTAACAACAGCTCACCTCTACTTTGTTTAGAAAGTGCCAGTGTGTGGAGATTTAAGCCATCAATCACTATAAAACTGTTTCAAACTAAACATATTACGACTGCATAAAGTGGTTGTGGCCACGTGCATTTATTGATTTTTACTGAAATGTGTTTTTACGCAACGGACCTCGAAGTCCACAGAGGCAGCCCTCACTTTACCTTCAGACAAACCTGGGCTGCAGCAACAAATCTTATATCTCATCTCTGAGAACAAATAATTCAAACGAATTTGAACAACAACAACATCAGAAAACCAGAGGCACATTTTGTTTGGTCTTTTCTTTAGCCTATATCATTTTTCCCCTTCACCTGCACTGTCCTTATGAAAACAAGGGACAATGAGGAGCCGAAATTCAACTATAAAACAGCTATTTGGCAGATAACAAACATGCTTAAGGTTATTCATGAAGTCTCACGCTCACCTAGTTGCAGACAATTTACCATATGCACAAAAGCAGTCACAGACGCCGTACGCTTTTCAATCATTTTATTCACACTGCCAACAGACATCAACAGCTCCTAAGCCTTTGGATTCTCTATTTTCTCCTCAGTTGGAGCTACTGTACGGCGTTGGGGGCACGGACTGGACAAAGCCTCTTGGTAGGATCCTTCACCGCTGTTTTAGGCAGCTTCAGACACTCCGCTTGAGCGGCAAACTCCTTCAGCACCTTCTCGTCCACCTCCCTCCTTTTGCTGAACAGGCACAGTTCCTCGGACTTAAAACGCGGTGACTCCACTTTGAAGCTCAGCACCACGCAGTCCGCGCAGGATGTATGGAAGATGGTGCCAGTGAAGTTAGCCATCGGTCCCACCGTGAAGTTATAGTGAGCGCCCTCAATCAAGACGTCACGGGAAAGGTAATCGCACAGTTCACCATAAAGGTTGCCTTTGGTGAAGGTTGAGTTGTGGAAATGAAGACTGACGCTGTCGGGTATTTCAAAAGGCTCATCCGATTCAATCCTCAGGCTGCCTGCAACCATCGCCCATTCGCCCTTTAAATCATTGGGATCCAGTTCATCCAAAGGCTGGAGCACGTCTTTACAGGTCAGAGGCTCTGAATGGCTCACAGACGCCAAGCAGAGGAGAGTGATGGCGCACACCGCAAACATGTCTCTGTATGTTGCAGCCATTTGACTGGTCACCTGGACTCTGAAGTCGTACTGCAGCGTCCGTCTGAAAGTGTTGCCAGGATCGAAGCTTGTCTGGTTTTATAGTTGCAACACTGAGAGAGCAGAGTCCACCTGTGCTCTATACCTGTGACGTTAAAACCAGAATTTAAATAGCGTGAATCGTGATTATTTACAATTCTCTCACTTGCGTCGTATTACCTCATACTTCATATTGCAAACAGCAGGCAATGAATCTGCTTTAATCTCATTGGCTCATGCTTAGAGCCACAGTTTCATTGTATGTATCGAGTTTGTTGAAATCGCTGTGAAACCAGACGCACTCATTTATTGAGGATATTCTGACCTACTCTCTCCCTGCAATGTTGAAACAACAAGGATTGATTTCCACTAACGCTCGGAGTTATTCAGTGAATCTGGGATCCAAACCAGTGTTTATTTCCAGCCTTTGCCAAATTATCAGCCAAAGTACCGGCGTTGTCTTTACAGTCACTGTGTTTATGTTTATAATTAAACACACTGCAGAGAACCACAGACATTGTTTACCTCACAGTTAGCACCCCTATTGGAAGTATTTATCTTTTTGCTTGATCAAAGAGTTTAAAGGGTAACTCCACCAATTTTCCTGATTAAATTGCACTGTGTTGGAGTATTACTGCACATGTGGAAAATGTAGTGTAAAACCTTTTGTGGCTCCAGAAGAAGCTGCATGTAATGTGATAAAATGGCCCCAGCGATGTCACTCAGCGGCTCAGTTGCATTGTGGGTGATGAAGGCGCCAGGTTTGGAAAATGAAGAGGAATGCAAGGAATGCAAAAATCTCTGATTCTGCCGTGCCGACTTTGATCCATTTGCTTCGTTAAGACTTCCCATGATGAGTCCCACAGTGTTATAGGAGTGCAATGCGAGAACAGTGGACTGCTTTTCAAAACCTGACGATTACATTACCCACAATGCAACTTAACCACTGAGTGGCAGCAATGAAGGCAATTTATCAGATATGTGCAACTTCCTGTGAAGCAGCAAAAGGCTACTCTTTTTTCACATATACAGTAGTACTCACCAAGACCTGTAAACACACTTTAATCAGTATAACTGGTGGAGTTACCTTTTAAGAGTGTTAACCTACCTTCAGAGTAAATGTGACTGTTTTTGAAAGCTTTTTGCTCTTCCCTGACACCCGGGTTTTAAAGACATGTGCATGAACTTCAGCTACATTTAATGCTAATTGAAATGAGAATGCTTGTACAAATGTGTCATTCAGGACAAGGAACAGCAAAATATGGTCACCTGAAGCTCATTTTCTGCAAAAACCTGTGAGCTTGTGTTGGAAAACAGCCGTGTGTCTATTAGTGTGCAAGTTCACCGAGAGAAACAAAAAAAGGGTCACATTCTTTATAAGTGTTCACACGTTTGGCCAATAAAGCTCATTCTGACGGAACAATAAGAAGCTGTGAATTCTTAAACATGAGTGCTTCACCCACATGTTCAACCCAGCAGCACAGAAGATCTCTACAACGTGCATCCAAGATCAGTGTCACCAATTCAGTATCCAACCAAATGTGAAATATGGTCACCGTCTCCCCTTCTGCTCCTGAGCTAAGGTGTTGAATGATGTCCAGATATTTGGATATAAAACATCATCACTTCATCATTGTATCACGTTAGACGTGTGTGACATTTTTGTCATAATTAGCGTATGAATTCGTGAGTCATGAAAACCAAAAAAAACGTGTTTCTTTTGGTCATCTTTAGGTAACTTTTGACCACTCAAATTCAAGTGACGTTTGTGCCAAATATGAAGTAATTCCCTCGAGGCGTTCCTGAGAATTTGACGCAGTATGTACGGACAACCCGAAAAAAAGAATTGCGCCTGGCCAGGCCTGAAGGCATAAAAAGAATGAATTAATGTGTTTTAATGTATCAAATTTATCCGACTGCAAAAAAGCCCTCCTGAGAGCTCTCAGCTCAGCAGGACTTATTCTCACAGCTGCGGGACTCATTCCTGCGTCCCCGTCCCCCGGGACATGCAGTTTGGTCCGGCCCTTGAGATGGCTTGTAGTCACTGAACCATCACAAGAGCTGTTAGAGACACTGCCGGGAGGTCCCTGTACTCCATGTCAAGGATTTTTAAAAGTGTTTTCAGCGAACACCAGGTGCATCATTTCATGAGCTCAGTCCCAGAGAAACTGCTTTTTTTTTTGCAGAATCTCTCAAAGATAGATCCTGTTAGTTCCTTTCTTCTCCTCAGGGGACTAATTACCACAACTTAAGCGCTATGATTAAAGATGGCCGAGTTGTTTCAGGCGGACTGTGTGCTCCCACTCCAAGTGTGGCTGGAGACATACCACAGGCCTAAACCACTGCTCCCTGCTGAAGGAATTAGAAAGATATGCCGACACAAATAGTTAATATTAAATATTATCCGGTGTGCTTTTTTTTTGCGGGGAAGAGTGTTGTGGTTTTTGGACACATTCACTGTTTGAAGAACAGAAGTGCTGGATGAACATCAAGTACATCAGGCAGCGTATCACAAATGTCAGTTTAATCATTAAATCATTCATCAATCATTTCAAAGCTGACATCTCAGACACTCTCAGTTCCACGTGTTTTTGTCTACAGTATGTACATCCATGCGCAGAGCTATGCCAGGAGCTCTGGAGCCTCTCCTCAATAGCTCATCTGGTAAAAATACAAAATTCATACTTTCAGGTATTTCAAAAATAATTGCTCTTTTAAAAACAGCCCACGAAATATTCAGTGGTGCACGCTGTTGTTTATAAATAAGAACATTTGATGGAGTTGGTCTGTGTACTGTCAAACCTGTATTACAGAGCTAATAAAAATGTTCAGGTCCTATACTTGGATTAAACATATCTCAAATCAAAAGACCAAAATCAATAAAATAACGCAGCTTTAAAGTCATTAATTCAGATCCTCTCTGATCCCCTCTGCACCTTTTCCAGTTCAATCTTATATTAAGATCATGAAAAATGAATTATACATGAAGATACAACAGCTTAAAATAATATATCTTTAGTCTGTTTTTGTGTTTAACTGCGTCTAGTATTTGGGTTGTATGATCCTTTATAGATTGTCTGGTTCACTACACTAACCGGTAAAATAAAATCAAACTCAAAGAGTGTAAAAAGCCAACACCTCGTACTTTGGTCCGCATTGTGTGAGGAGAATTTAAAAGTGTAGTCATGGGTTGAGAGCTCCTCAAGGCACTTAAAAGACTGACAAGTCCAGTCTATACCTCCTCTGTCTTCACACTGGAGAGAGCTCATTTCCTCTTGAAGATTTAAAACTCAAGAGTGGGACAAGGATGTTATGAGGGCAGTGGGCAGAGGAGGAAAGGGAAGCCGCTTGTGAACATACTGATTTGAAAAATGATGGGTGCATAAAACAAAGAGATGGG
>CAEMYA010000032.1:1504851-1516864 GCA_903131615.1 Diplodus sargus
CCGCCTCTGCTCCCTCTGGTGACGTTGCAGCTGCGCTCTCAGCCTCTGGCTCCGGGGTGAGAGTGGACTGAGAGTAGACTGGCACCGAAGCCACTGTGGTGCCCTCCAGAGCATTGGATGGGGCCTGCACCTGCACACAGGCGAGATCCTCCGTTTGGTTGTCCTGTCCATCAGCTTCTGTCTCTTGATCTCCGTTTTCATTTGTTTGTACCCCACCCTGCACGTCTCCGTCTGCATTTGCTGGTTGTGCCTCTGCAGTGGGTTCGACTGCCTCACTGCACGCTGGTTTTGTGAGGGTTTCCAGAGCTGCTTCTGTTTCTCTTACTACCTCCTCCCCAGCCTCCCCTCCTTCTTGGCCTGCTTCTAGATTCGGCAGAGGGGTTTCCTCTGACAGCGTGGCCTCCTGTTGATCTTCCTCAGGCACATCCTCCCCTTCATCTGTGATGATCACACGCTCTGCTCTCATCACCAGGGTCCCTTCCTCCTCCTCCTCCTCCTCCTCCTCCCCCTCGTTGATGTCGACGTTTGGAACCTGACCAGGCGCCGCCTCAGAAACAACCACGCTCAACCCCGGTTCCAACTTCATGCTAATAACACCCTCAGAGACTACAACTGGTCCGTTGGTGGTGGACTGGCTACTTTGCTCTGAAGCACCGTGACTGGTGTCTGCCTCTAATTCCCCTCCACCATTTGTTAGGACAGCTGCAGTTTCATCCACCGGTGAGCTTTGGTTTGTCTTCTCTTCAACTTCAGTTGTTTCTGGAAGATAAACATGAAATAAAGAGCACTGTCAGTGAAGGAGGATTATTCTGTGCACTTGGATTAATTTGAACAGTTAGTGCTACTCATGCATTTGAATGAAGTTGAATGAATTTGCAATAAATATGCCGACAAACTTTCATTATCACTATTGGTTAGCTTTCATTGTTACTTGATTGCAATTTCAGTACGTCATTGCAGTCAAAACAGCTAATATATGTTTTGTAATGCACTTAACAAAAGCTTTTGCCATCTATGAATCTTAATGCCTTACACAGAAAGGTCAGTCACCTCCGCTCTGGTATAAAATGCAGAGGCTGATAAAGACCACGTTTTAGCCACAGACCATGAACTGTATAATAACAAATGGAGGCTTCTATTGCATTTGTTTTGGAGCAGAAAGAAACAAGCAGTGAAATGAAATTAAAAAAAAAGGAGAAATGTAAATTATCATAATCATTTCAAGGATTTGTCATGGGAGGGATACATGACGGTTGATGAGACGGTTGGAATAAGATGCACAGAGAATGCATTAGATGCAGATTTAGAGATACGACAGTCTGCGTTTATAGACCCTGGATGATTTAAATACTAATGGAGGGGTCACTTTCATTTTTTAAGACTCTCTTGTGCTCTTCAACAGCGTGAGCAGCGTACCCACTGACACGTCCACATCCCCGCTGCCCTCTAAAAATGCAAGTTCTGCACTTGCAGGGCGTATTAGCATAAATATGCATGCAAAACCTCATTCAACATGTGTAAATATTCATCACAGCATGTATGAACTTTTAGTGAAGTATAGGTATGACTGGGTCACTCCTTCCTTTATAATGCAAATTTTCTTAAGATCAGTATATACAACACATACTGGAATGTATTTCTATAGGGGATTGTATGGTCTTTAAGGACCTGGTGTTTGATATGAATTGACATGAGGAAGAATGGCGAGGAGATAAGACACTGACGTCAAAAAAAGGCTATGGCTTGCTTTGCATTCCGCACATGAGCATTATGTGAGTACTCTGATGTATATCTGTGTGCATTTTATGACACGAGTGAACTCTATACCCACCCAGTCCTGTTGCATTGCTTTCTCCGTTCTGCACAAGTGCATCATGGACTATTTCTGTGGAGGAAAGAATCATACTGTATGTACCGCAACGTAAGCAGGTAGCACTTTTTTTTTCCAGAAACACAATGCAGAAATCATGAATCACTACACAATTGAGCACTGATTTCTCCGAAAATGAATCCAGTGACCATATAAATGTTACTTTATATGAAGATGTTCAGACTAAGATGCAACACTGAAGACTGGAGCACAGTGAGATGTAGCCCACACAGCAGCGCTTCTTTGGATAACTTTTTGTTGTCCCTTAATATCTGTCTTTTACTCTTGCATTTATTCATTTAATTCGTTTTTATATGCCACTGTATTTATGCCTCTCTTTTCATTCACTCCATAACATCCTGTCCATTGTCTATCTTGTATTTCAAATTTTAGCTACAACACATCGTTGTTAAAAGGTGCTTTATGTAGTTTTAATTAATCAGAAGAGAAAGATCTTCATCGACTGATGTTTTGTGCCTAAACACAGGGAAACAAACTGACCTTAAAGGACAACACAAGTCCTTTTTTAATGGCAAACAAACCCAGAAAAGTGAGAAGGAGTCCAAACATTAAACAAATGAAACCTAATCAACATGTACAGATGTGATTAAGTAGGAGTGGCAGCAGAGACAAGACTTTGGCTACCAGGTGCTGGGAGCCAGAAAAGTAGTGTGTCTGCACACAGTGGTTAAAATGATACAGGGCTGTGGGGTTGACACTTATTGGACAGAATACAGTGTTTAAACAGTTTAAGGAAAAGCTTGCAGATGGATGACAGCTCTGCACTCTGCTACATACTGTGGATGTTAGGGCTTGTCAGATTGCTCGAAAATGCTGATGTTAACTTCTCTACAGTGTGGAATTTGCATAAATCTATCACTTCCTCTGGCACAAAACTAATGGAAATGCAATTTTACTAAAAAACTGTCTGTAACGGCTGTAATTTTAACATTCCTCTGTGCCAAAAGGTTCTTCTGAACCCACTTACCTGCTCTGGCCTCTCCTACTTTCACTGCCTCCTGGTGGGTAAGAGAGAGACAGGGGGGGAATTAAAATGACTGTGACTCAACCGCTGAATCGGTTTGTGTTGTGTTGCCTGAAGCTCTGGTGTCTTTTGAAGGGAATATAAAAAGACAACAGATGAAATGCAAATGCGAGAATTGAACACAAGTTTTATATGAACAGACACAATCCAGAGCATTTCTATTAAACATTTCCCCTCATGTTGTCTAAATAAGTATCTACCCTCCTTTCTAAACAGGGCAGACAAGCACAACCTGTACTAAACCACTCAATGTGTCGACTACAGTAATTATTTAAGCTGTTCCACAGACATGAAGGCTATGACGTTCTGTCTAATCACAAGGGGGAGTGATTGAGCTTTAAAGCCCGACATAACCCTTGAAAAGTTCTCCCCTCTCAGCAGTTTGGTAAAGCATGTATTTAAATACATCACATCTGCTCATCTTGATGATGTTTATGTGCGTAGCTTATAATCAAAAGCCTGCTTCAAGGACCTGAACATATTAACACATCCCTGGTCTGATTAGAAAGCATTAGGGAAAGAAAATCATCGAAAAAATCTTCTTGATGTGCCTTTTTGAGCTGCCAGGTGTTGGCTGTCACTCACTCTCAGTCTGCACACTAAATCAAAGCTCTGCTGGCACAGCCTGCTTAAGTGCTGTATTTTCACACAGATGATAAGGTCATATAATACATTCAGAGCCTCCTACATCACAGCCAGCAAGTCTATCAGCTCTAATAGCTATAAAAAAATGGAATCCTCTGTTTATGTTTTCAGTTGATCTCCTAAAGCCAAAGTTAAGATGAATATATGATAACTATGAAAAAACCTTGCTAACAACCCCCCGAAGCAGGCGGGAGAGGAGGAAGGACAACTCTTTTGTTCTACTATGAAGACCTTGGGTGAGGTGGGGTAAACATACTTGCGCTTGGCTTGAGGCAAAACAATAATTCGAGAATGGATCGAGTGCTGAATTGTTTATGTAACAGAGCAGTTTCCATTCATAAAGTTCCTGCTTTTGAACAAGAGGTGCTACATCAAAGGTACATTAAGAGAGGAAATGCATTATTCATGGCAGAAAGCCACAGACAGAAGTTGTGGGAAATTTTCTTTCTAATGGAAGATGATTGAGCAAGCTTGTTCAACACATATTCCAACCCGCTTTGTGTCCACAGAGAGTGAGTGGGCGATTGTGTGTGTGTGTGTGTGTGTGTGTGTACGAGTTCCTCACTGTTTGGCCATCTTCCATCTTTTCCTTCAGCTTCTCTTCCTCCTCTGCCAACCGCTGAGTCTCTGACTGCAACCTGACAAGGACGCGCACACACACACACACACACACACACACACACACACACACACACACACACACACACACACACACACACACACACAAACACACAAAAAACAAACACATCATATCTGTCCTAACAGTGAACTCTTACTCTGATTATGATGCTTCAACATATTCATGTGATGCTTAAATATATATTTTCATTCATTTTTTTTGACCAAATCTAACTGCCGATTCTGGAGGCACATATTTTTTTCTTAATTCGCCTGGAGGCCATATGCTGTGTGTGTTTGAGAGACAGGAGTCTTCTTGAGCAAGACAGCGCTGTGTGCAATAATAAGATTGGGATGTTGGAGTGCAGTCTTCAGGGACTTGACAACATTGGCCAGTGCAATAAAGAAAGGCCTCGTCCTATCTGGCAAGTGTGCAGGCTGCATCACCCTCTCACTATCACTCACTGCCTGCGAGTTCTGTACTGGCAGAATTAAAACTCAACTTTGCCACAGCATACATAATGTATGACAACAATAAAAATTACAAGAAAAACAAAAATAGAAAAGGGAATGCTGCAACTGTCAATAATACATGAACTTCCAACTACGCAAATACAACGAAAAAGTGACAGTTCACTCATGCTCTGCCAGCTCTGTCAGCTCTGCTAACTGTCTCAGACAGTCACAAACTGTCTCCTTGTCTCCTAGTTCTAAATTGTGTGCACATACACTAACATAAATTCACAACGACACAGAGACAGACACAGACGCAGGCGGTGGCTGTACTTGTCAATGCGCTCTTCCATCTCCTGGGCCTGGGATCCCCACAGAGGTGAGCGAGGGTTCTGGTTGTCTTGGGAGGTCGGGGACAAGGGAGGTCCTTCCATCAACCACTGGTCTCTCAGGGACTTCCTCTGGAGTGAAAAGGACGAGAGGAAGGAGGAAAGAGAGGAGTGTGAGTCCGACTTGCATTGGTATTGTGTTGATATTTCAGTACAGTTCATACATTGATAGAACTCCTGTTTGACCTGTTACCTAATCCATTAACTATTTTTCACTATTTTTTCCAGAAATCCGTAAGCATATCACAATACACTTATACAATATACTTATATCGAGATATAAAATGCCATACAGGAAAAGAGGATTTAATCTTTAATGCACATTGAACATGTAGTGTATGTGACCTTTTAAGTTTTGACTGGGAGTAGTGTTGTTGTAATACTGTCAGCAATTGGATAAACAGTGCAAATCTAGTGACAGTCTGCCCAGTATGTGATGTTTGAGGCTAATAAAGGTATCAATATTTGAGAGCTAAAAGAAAAAAAAAGAAAATCTTTACAATGTTTTGATAAGGCTCCTTGAAATGTGCTTACTACAGAATTGTGACAAAAATGTGCTCAGCAGGACAATTAACTGTTTTAAAACTGGAGGCTAAGTTAACCATACAGACTACAGATACAGATATATTGGTCATAAGTTAATATTGGCCAATAATGTTGTACATATCCATATCTTACGAGATTGTACTATATGTATATATCTATAGTAAGATATAGATATATGGTAAAACAGCAATACAACGAACAAGACTTTACAATCAACAATAGTAGCATTGTTGTATCTGCTCACTAACTAGCTTAACTGGATTCTCAAAGTTACGCTAACACTTAGTTACACAGGGCTACCTCTGTAACGCATCATGCCAGAGAAACTGCGTATGAGCTACTTTTTAATCTAGTAAACATCTACAAGAGAAATAAAATGCAAACCTTCAATGGTAGAAAATTACCAGAAAATGAACAGTTACCAAGCTATAAAGCAAATAAGTTAGCTAACAATGGTCAGCTAAGCTATTTTGTGGAAATGGAAATGGCTAGCCAGGGTAGCGCCGAGCTGATCAGAAGAACCTCTCGAAAGAACTAATAACGATGAACAGCCAATGGCCAAACGAAGGTATTTTGAGAGTAGATAGAGACTTCTGTCAATATTTGCCTGTTCAAAGAAAGATAGATGAAGCGAGTGATCTCAGATGAACTGCTACAGAACTGTGCCAGCACTGGTTGCTACCAGCAACAGACGGAAGCAGAGTGCTGAGAGACAGAGAAAGACTGTCTCATCACTGCTGATACCTGAGACATTATATAAATCCAACACCATTTTATTTAAGGGTCCAAAGTGTAAAACAAATGCACGATATAGTGGCATTAAAAAATACTTAGAAGAGAGCAACAAGGTCTTCAGCCAATTGGATTAAATTCAGGACAGAGGAGTTGGGGGAGGGTGACAGTGAACAGCAAAACACACCAGTACAGTAAAGGAGAAAGTTAAATGTATTCCCAAAAGCTTGTTTGTTTTCTGGAGCTGGGTTTTTGTGTGTGTATACCAATTGTTTTGAGTATAGTTGATTTTGTCCCTTGTCCAGTGTGACTAACTAGAGCCCGAACGCACAAGCGATTGGCTGATATGATTGGTTGATATCACCACGGTAGCAGGGTATATGTTGTCGATAACAACCAATAGGAAAAACTTTCTGATCTTAAAAAACAGTGCAGACAATCATGTTTGGGGTGATTTACTGTTATTACAGTTCATGTGTTGTTTATCAATGTCATTTTAGACAAAGTTTTTTGTTAAAGTGTAAGATATCCTGCCTCCATTACATATTTTGTGTGTTTGGTTACCACATTTGAGGGATCACTGCAAAAAAAAAATGTGTGTATTTTGGCCCCAAAAACTGCCCATCTGTTGGGAACTATGAAATGTGATTTTTTGAACGGCTCCGTTGTGTAAAAAAAAAGGCGAGAGGCGGAAAGACAGAAACACAAGTAAGTCCATTTCTTCATCTCTGCTGTCCAACTGAGAGATCACTAGAATTTACAGTATTGTGTGTGCTCTTTTTATTCTCATCCCCTTCCTTCACCACTCCTGTATAAAGACATGACCCAGTGAACAAAAGCTGCCTGAGGCAACCTACTCGTCCCTCCAAACAGAGCACCAAACTGAATACTTTCAACTTTTATACCGTGCAATTCACAGTTTGTGGCTGACTACTCTCTGAACATCTTCTAAACAGGCCATTACAAGTGTCTGACAGACTCAGTACTTCAAGTCTAATACTGCGTTTGCACTGCTTTGTTCTGTTCTACACTGTTCCAAATCCCCTCTGGACATCTAACGCTGACTCTTAAAAAGCTCTGTGTGTGTGTGTGTGTTTGCATACGTGACAATGAGTGACACATTAAACACAAGCATACACATTGTGTGAGTTTTACTGCAAACACAACAGTCCATCTCAAACTGCACAAGCCACTACAGATATCATGTTGTGTCAAGTCAGTTTCAGCAGAACTGATAAGTGCTTGCCGTGTAGATGCCTTCTGAGCTGACAAAGATGGACATATGACCATTTCAAAACTCAAGATTGTGTTTTTTTACTAATAATTTGGTGAGTTCTGAATGCTGAATTTAATAACATGAATGAATCAATCAATCAATCTTTTTCAGTGACAAAATAAAGTCAAGTAAAAATAAAGTATACTTCATGTAAACATTGTCCAGTTTTCATGAGCTGGACTACAGGAACGTAAAGCAGTCAACATGGACTAACAAGAAAAAAGACGGAAAGTTATCACTGCGCTGCCACTTCGAAGAAAATGTGTTCAAAACTCATGCTACATCCAGACCTCAAAACAAACAAACAAACCAACCAACAAATACGGTGACATACGACGGCACAATCAGAACCTTGGTGATTAAAGTGATGTGAAAACTATGTTATGATGATAGTGGTTACAGTGCCATTTGTCAGGCTTATCAAACCAAGGCTGCCATTATTTCCTCCACCAATCAATCTTTCCTTTTATAGTCAAATAAATTCCGTTCTAAAAAATTCCCTGCCAAAAACGAATAGAAACTCAGATGATTGCACGACGTAGCTATGAAAAAACTTCAGTGAAATTAATTTCGAGCCAGAAACTGTCAGGAGGAAGAAACATTTTTTCCCTCAAACATTATAAACCAGTTGTTTTCCTCTTGTTTTTAGGACTAATACACTCGCTGCAGGCTGACTTAGTAAGTATTAGAGCCGTGTTGCGACCAGTTGCCTTCGGCTCAAGTGCTTTTTTCAGAAAGTAACTGTGCAGCTAAAGTGCCCTTGAGCTGGACAGTAAACTCTTGTCAGTTCCAGGAGCAGTGGTCTCTAGCTGACCCTGACAAGCGGAAATAAACATAGTGCTGTCTGCAGGGAACTTTTAGCAAATCTAATCCAGCCAAATAGGCAGGCTTTTCATTTTTATCATAATTAAAAAGTAATATGCACTGAAATCCAGAGCAGAACACTCACAGCAGCGATACTTTCTCTTGCAGCATAGCTGATGTCTGCATCTGAAAAGTCTCACGCTCCTCTCCAGCCTATGGCCCCCATGTTTTCGTAATCTGGCAACAGTTAGCCAGTAGCTACCTACTTTACTATAAGCGTCACAAAACCATCTCTGTGTTTTCTCCTGCACTGCAGAACAAGTCCTGCTCTGTTCCCCTCTCCGTGCCCTTGGCTTGCTGGATGCAGCCCTCCCTAAACTTTCCCTCAGGTCAGGAGCTGTGTATAAGCCACTGCTCCTTCTTTATCACATCCTTACATCAACCCTAGGGTTAGAGTCAATGTCAAATCTAATGAATGTGCTAAAAGCTATGATGATATCAACTCCTGTGAGAGAGCGAGTGTCGAAATTGTCATTTAAAATTCATCTTTGAAGCCTCTTGCAGCTTGAATTTTGATCTCACAGATGCGAGTCATGTTTAGTGCATTGCACAAACAAACTTGGTAGGCATATGTAAAACAGTCTGCTGCATGAGCACTTGCATACCTGTGTGCACGCAAACACATGCTGCACAAATTTCGCACAATTTTAGGAATGTGCCCCAGGGCAGTGAAACACAGTGGAGTAGGAAGTGGGAACGCCAGTGTGGAAACGATGTGAAAACAATAGAGCAGCTCTGTGACTTGCAGTGTGTGTAAACACTCACATAAAAACTGATTTCAGCAAAGGAAGGCTTGCTTCTAACCTCGCAAGAAACGGGCAGAACCAGGAAGTGCGAAAGGTTGTACAGTTCATCTGTGTGTGTGTGTGTGTGAGAAAAGGAAATAAATGGGAATGCTAACAAACTGAAATGGGTCTGCGCAGGATGTTGGATGAGTGATATTGAAGCTGCATGTGTGTGTAAATATGTGTGTGAATGAATGAGACCGATTAGATCATCCTGTGTATGTGTGTCAGACCTTGAGCTGCTGTAGTCTGAGCTTCTCATCCTCCATCTCTCTCCGGGCCCGGTCCTGCTCCTCCTGCAGCCGACGCTTCTCCTGACAGACGGAAATTAGGACAGAAGGAGAGAAAAGCAAAGAAAGAGAGTGAATGTAGACATGTTGATGATTTGGTAGAGAGAGAGAGAGAGCTAGAGCAAGAGGAGTACAAATACGTTACTATTATACCAATAAACAGAAGGGTGGGCTGAGACAGGAGCCAGACATGTGAAGAAGCTGATGTAAATGTCTAACAGAGACAAAGCAAGGGAAGAGACGGAAGTGAATAAAACATTAAGAAAGAGTAAAACACCTGGTCAACCATCTGTCACGGGGACACTGTCACCACAGAGGTAAACTGTACATCCCATAATGCTTAGAGCAGCTGTCCCCATGGCAACCCAGTGTTGTTTTCATGGGACCAGGGACACCCTGGCTCACCACATTGCACATTCAATAAATTATTTAGGAGTTACGGACAGCTCAGAGAGCTTAGTCTCTTTATCTTCTCCTTCTCTGTACAGACGAACAAGACATAAAGGAGGAAATAGACAAGATTGCGAACACCTGTGATGGCACCTGCCAATGTATGACATTATTTGATCAGTGGTTGTGAATAGAAAATATAGCAATCAAATGTTTTAAAATAAAGGTTATGATCTACATTTCAAAGAAATGTGGTCCGGTTTTAACACGACTACAGACCAGCTGCAAGTCTTTTCTGTGCTGTATTATGAGTTGCTACAAGAGGTGAAAAGGGTGCGTGAAAAAACAGCTTCTGCTCCACAAAAATACTGTTATAGTCATTATCATTATTGATTTTTACAATCCTCCGTTAAATCAACATTTTGTAGAAATTGGCATTTTGTGCGTGGATACCAATCCGAGGTTTCTGTAAAAATGTGTCAGATGTAATGTAACATGATGTGCCAACTACAAACCACTCTGCACATCATAATAGTGTTTTGTCTTGTTGTAAAAACATTCATTCAGTGATCCTACCCTCTTACTGAAGTTGCATAGCAAAGACACACGTGATAGGGGGGCGGAGTGGCTGAGACAGAGACACCATTCACCCTCATACACTCTGAAGCTGTTAAAACCGACTGTTACGATGGAGAGAAACTGTACATTAGTGTTATTTTTGCCAGAACACCCTATCTCACAACATACATATTTTTTTTTTTTCGCAGCCAAGTGTAAATGTGTACAGTTTCTCACAACATATACATTTGCTGCTGGATTTGTATTGAGTGTGTGTGTGTGTGTGTGTGTGTGTGTGTGTGTGTGTGTGTGTGTGTGTGTGTACATGGACTCACAGCAATGGCCTCCAGTCGCTGTTTGTACTTGTCCGCCTCTTCCATCCTGCCACCTGTGACACAACACCACAGGGTTTGAAGGTTAGAGATCAGAGGTTAAACAAATACGAGACCAGTCGACTGAATCCAGTTACTTTGAGAGAATGAGCAGAGGCCATTAATTCACATATATCCAACCCCTGCCTTTTTTGTGGGGGGGGAGACCCACAATCCTCATCATTCCCGTCCTCGCCAAAACACATCTAACCAAAACATCTATTAATTCTTTTTGTGTCACACCCTCAGGCATCTCAAAGAAAATTAGCTTAGGCATTCGTTTTCCCCAAATGGGACAGTATTTGAGCTCCCCAAAAACTCAGTCACATGAGACAGCATAGACTAGAGTCAAACACGGCAGCCAGTTCACAGCAACTCAGTCATTAGTGAGTTTTTGCCATCACAAACCATAACTCTGCTTCGAACTTCTCAGGAGAGAGATAACACTTATTTTTGTCCCACATGCAATTCTGCACCAGCCGGGTTCCATAAAAAAAGAAAATAAAAAAAAGACTTTATATGATCAAAGTAATTGTAGTGAAAACGGTTATGAAACTGATTTTTTTTTACATAATGACAACAATAACCCCTCCAGTCACTGAAAATCCCGTGTGGCATGTAAAGAGCTCTGTCCTACACTAAAAAAAACAAACAAACAAAAAAAACCACATTCAGCCATTACAGCAACTGAGATCTCACATTGGGGAAGATCTGAGCAAGATGATGCCCTATTTCTGCAACAAATGTCACACTGTCAGAGCCGCTGTCGCTAATCGCCATCACAGAGTTTGAAGCCCAAAACTTGTCCTTATACACACACACACAACACACATTCGCAGCCACTTTCAAACCTGCAAAACCTCACAAACAAGCGATGGACATTAATGGGAAGATCAGACGTCACCTTTTACTTCAAACTAACTGGACAATGGCGCTTCAAGTTGGAACAAAAATCCTCACGAGCAAAATGAGCTTTTGTCACATCAACCCTTGCCTACATTACTCATTTCTCCCTAAGTGTCCCTCTCCATCCAAGCCTCACATATTCTACAAATGAGGTTCCTCAGAAGAGCTGATGCTAATGTTGTTGCTCCACCGATATCTTTCAGTCACATAGTGAGAAACTTCTCCTTAAAAGGTTTCTTTTGGTGCCCTCGAGGTGTGTGGAGGGTGGCGGGGTC
>CAEMYA010000032.1:1518148-1549955 GCA_903131615.1 Diplodus sargus
AGAAAGCACAGCAACCCACAACTGTCTTGTGGGACTCAACGAAAACTGCACCAAACAGCGCGAGTTAGTGAAATGCCAATCTGGCAAGCGGCCATGAACACAGCTTGGCTGCTACAGTATTTAATTACAGACACCGGTTCACCTGTAACACCTGTTACATGCCAGCCCAGATGGCTAAAATGACTGAAGCCTTACTTCCATTAGAACTGACAGTTTCTTTTTTTTTGTTTTTTGTTTTTCAGGGGAACAATTTGAGTCCCCCCTACACAAGCACTAGCCGGCTAAGCAGGTTGGAGGCCGTTTGACCTCTGTGGTATGAGCTGCCACACACCGAGTCTCCACCAGTTTACATCTTTCAGTCACTCTCCCTCTCCACACACTCACACAATGGGGAGAGCTGGCATGAATAAAACCCACTCTGAACTCTGAGCCCATCCACGGCGTTAACACTTTTCATGGAAATTAATCTTCAAGTCATTGTTTGAGTCCTCTAATAGGAAAATAAATGCCTGTTTTAGCTTCTAAATGTAATAATATTCAGTGTAATTCGGTTTTATTTCACTAAAGTAATTGGGGTTTTGGCTGGGGTTCGAAACGTTTTTGGCAGGCTGTTTAATATTAAAGCTGCAACTAATGAGTTTGACTCAATTTTTCTTTTTCTCATCCACTAATCTGCCAATTAATTCATTAATAGACCAAAGCTCAAACATTATGTAAAGTGTAAAGAATGTGACAAGTGGTCATTAATTCACAGCTTCTCAAATGATCAGCAACTACACAGACAATAGATTAGAGATTGGAGACAGGGCAATTTTTTTTTTATGACCCGTTAGCTGCTGTTAGACAGAAACATAGCAATTAACCTCTTGCTAGCTAACATTACCATTTGACAGTGATTCATATTACGATAGAAAAGCCATGAATGAACTCTCAAATATCAACAGACATCATGGATTAATTAATTTACCGTCAAATAACATATGCGAAAGTTAGCTGTTGTCTAACGGTAGCCAAATCTGTTGTTTTATGTTGAAATGTGACCCGGTGTCCCTCCAGATCTTAATTATCCACTCTGTTACTAGTCGCTGATTCATCTGGGGCATGGAAATGATAACTATTTGTCAGATCCCCTGCATACAACCTTATCCTTCTGTCAACAGCATTTAAGCTACCCACCCAGAACACAACGTCAGGGTGGTGTGTGAATATAGTCTATTACTCGGTCCACAAATGATCAGAAGATAGAAAAAGCCTATCACAATTCACTTTAATCCAGGCTGTCTAAACCCAACTCAAAAGTTCAACATTTTAGCCTACTCCTATAACATGGGACCTACAACCTTATCAGGATCTGACATCTACATTACCCACAATGCAACTCTGACTACCAACAGTTTGGTCAGAGATAACAGCGCGTTTAACCAATGTAGCCTCAAGCTATTGGCTATTTAGCATAAAATGTGATGAAACAAATAATCAGCTATAAAAACAGTTAGATTAATCGCACAACTATTTCAGCTTAAATTTGGTAAAGAGCTCAACAGAAAGTGTGTGTGTGTGTGCGTGCGGTTAACACACAACGGTCTAGGAACTCCAGCTGCCTCTCAGGCGTTCAGTTTGTTCATCAGCAAACATTCCTCAAGCCCGGTGCAAAAGAAAGTATATTTGCTTTTAGTGCATGTGTGCATGTTTATATAACAATGTATATTTGCCTAGCGGGGTGCCATGAAGTCTATATGCTGAGTGCTGATGTAGTGACATTAGCTCAGCGGGAACAGATGGAAGAACAGTGGGGTGTCTGGAATGAAAAACTATAGGAATCATTTAGTACCACAGTTCACTGCCTGTGGATTTCTCTCATACACTCTCACAGGAGGTACACAACTAACTGTATGTAAGAAAGAAAACTGGAATCTCAGGCAGGTACGACTCCTACTAGGCAAAAGGCTGCGGTGTTACATTTCATCTAAAGACCAACGACGTTGTGCACAAACTATTTTGGAGTCGAGCTACATCCAAGTCCCAGTGCATGAAATGTATGATTTTCAAACTGAGCAGGAAACCAGAAAAGCCAACGCATTAGCATTTCATTTTCTGGGGGCTTAAAAAGAAAAGTCCCTGAACAGACTGTGGTAGAGGCAATCGGTAGAATCAGTGTGATCTGATCGGCGGCCTGTACATTCCACCAATGCCTTCAGTTGCTTTGCGTTAGCTCGCATGTAGATTATAACATCAGTGTGGGAATATAGCTGCACCCAATAAAAAGATACGCTGGCTATGCAAAGCACATGTATCTGGAATTTAAATGCCATATCAAAATATTAGAAAAAATAAACTAGCTCATTCAAATGCAATACTCCCGATTCAACACAGATATGGGTGCACATTTTACTCGAAAGGAAAGAGAACAGGGATTTTGACTTTGACTTCACAGGGATGGATGCCGGCTACAGTGGAGCATGAAAGCTGTGAACTGTCGGTCACGAGACTACGAGCCTGTGTCAATCACAGGGCACCCTTGAGTCCAGGTATGGCTCGACTCCCTGAGGGCGATTGAGCTTCATCAGAGCAGACATTATATGTCTAGGAAAAAGATGCGATTCCCTCTTGAAAGATTAGATCTTGATGCAGAAATAATTCATCGAAAACCCAGTTCTCAACAGTATAATTCCCTGTAACAATTCAGTGAGACCGGGCTGTATGCTCCTTATAGCTGAACCAGTTGGGGGGTGAAACGTAACAGACGTAACCACGTGCATCTTGTCAGGCGAGAAAGTTTTGGTGAGGAAGGCTGATCGTGATCAAAGATAATGAAAGTACATTCATCTGTTTAACTTAACTGTTGATCATAAAATAAATCATGTATAGAGGTAAGAAATGTTGATGCATCTAAAGGCATCAATAATCATTTCATAATCAGAGCAAACCCCACTGAAGGAACAGTAGAAACATTTTCATTATGTAACATCCACAGGGATATGGTCAGCTTAGCTTTTGCTAAAAATCAAGATTAGGGATCCAGCTAACAATCATTTTCATGATCAATGACTGTTTAGATTAATTCACCTGAGTAATCAATTATGGCTGAAAGAGAGAAAGACTATTACAATATTTAACTTTAATTTCTTGTTTTTATTCGATCGACAGTCCAAAAACCCAGTTAACTGTGATACAAGGGACCAAATAGAAAGTAGAAAATTCTCACACTGGTAAACTGGAACAGGCCAAACGAGCTGTCAGAAATTTACAGTAGACAGATCAGAGAGTCTTCTGAATTGGGTGATTGTGTAAATACAGGCCACTGAGCACACAACGTACAGCGAGTTGCTAAAATAGCTTCAGGTCTGTATGGGGTGGGGGGCGGAGGGAGTCATTAAAAGGCCACCTAGTGACATTTTGTTTTTGTGCGATGATGCAATTACGCTGCTGTTCGACCGCTGGCCACACACTTTGAAGTTTCGGCTCCACTTCTTGTAGAGACTGGGGGGGAGGGGTAGTCGAGGTAGGGTTGGAGCATCAGATTGTGTGCCCTCAATTATATACAGCGCTGTCAGCACATTCGAGAACTAACATTAGGAGTTATATTAATTTCTAATACCTGTATTAGTGATGCTACGCTGGAATCATCTTTGCTTTGAAGTGCAGTTCATCTGCTAGAGGCTCATTTACAGAGCTGCTTCTATGTGTCCTACTATCCGTCTTCTATTCAACGAGGCTGGGTTTTCAACTCTTTGAAAATAGCCTGCCAAACTCGAGTCTAGCATGTAAACTGCATAACTAAAAAGAGCAGGACTGGATGAGATAGGTGATGCTTTGTTTCTTAAAAAACACATTTTGGGTTAAATGCTTGTAATGCTCAAGAAACATCACCTATCTCATTCCGTCCAGTGCTGCAGCATTATATTCCCCCTCTGCCTGAAATGCTCTGTTTTAGCTCCTGTCTCTTTAAGGCCTCCCTCCCGAATACCCGATCTCCTCTGATTGGTCAGCTCACACATGCCTGACCCAGCACTGCTAACAACAGAGCTGCTGTGCTTAATTAGTTCTTACGTGCCTAACTAGCTGCTAGGCATAAATTATGTGAATGTGTGACATGGTGGCATAGTGCAATGGAGTGCTTCTGTTATCCGGACTTTTAACTTTCAAGATCTTTCATGCACAATAACATGCAGAAGGAAAGGAAAAAAATGAAAAAGTATCATCGGACTCCTCTAAAACAAGATTCGGTTACGATTCAAACAGTTTCAGAATTTCGTGCCTGTGAGACAAGGACAGAGTATCCCAAGGCCACTAAGTTGAGAATATCCTTCCACCCATGTATTTGGGAACAGGAAGTGTGCAAACATCTCTGTACTCCAGACGATTACAGATAGACCATGCAATCGCAATGACCCTGACCTCTGAACTTGCGCATCCTCTGCTGTCGTCACTGGCCATTGCTCAGGAAGAGCCTGACCTAAACAGGCAGCCAACTAACTGTAAAACAAATTCCTAGATAGAGCTTCAATCTGGGCCGGGGCAATCAAAGAGCCTAGCTTGAAGGATGGACCAAGAGAACTGCTGTAAAGTGCTTTTTCATCAGCTATTGATTTTCAGTTGCTTTACAGACTCTGCAGCAGAAATTGCATTATTGGAGATGGATATGCCTCTTATCTACATAGAAATAAATCTGACACAGTGGGTGGATGTGTGTGTGTGTGTGTGTGTGTGTGTGTGTGTGTGTGTGTGTGTGTGTTTATGTGAGTGGGTGGGTGGTATGGTTGGAATTTGTGTAGCTTGGATGGTGCTGCTTCAACAGCACACAAGCCAAGTTTCTCTGATTGACAGTCGGGGTCGGGGGAATGAAAACACGGCATTCCACTGCTTTGTGTGTGTGTGTGTGTATGTATGCGTGTATCAGTTAAGGATGGAAGGTTAATGTGTGATACGTGTGTGCCTCCCTCGTCACAGAGCTAACAGTGTATTAGACTTCGGAGTGTGTTGAGGATTATCAAAGTCAACAACATACAACACAGATTTTCTCCAAGTCATGTATCACCGCTGCACTTCACAGGCATGACAGTCCAACTCTGGCCTCACCTCTGAAGTCACACTGCGGCCCGGATAATGCATGCATTTCAAGATGTCATCAACCCACCGATCCCATTTTTATATCAACGAGTATCAACGTTGCGGATACGTACAGTTAGCACAAATGATCACAAAGGAACACATACGCTGGGGAGCATCAAAGGAATGACTGCGAGGGATTATCAAAAGAAATCTTCCTACAGGTCCCAGTGTTCAGTGGTTAGACTAAAGCGAGTTTAACGCACTGACAATTTGACTAAATTGTGTTGCGAGAGAAGACTATGATGAAACAACAGCACCTCAAAGGAGCAAATTCCTTTGCTCTCATTTTGTCTCTACGTTGTACAGCCATAAAAAGGATTGAGGGGGATCAATGGTGTGCTGTCAGGTACCACACACACACAATAAAGTCTCTGTTCAACAGGAGGTAGGCTGGTTGTAGCCTTCGCCTGAGTCTGCCCACAGCATCTTGCATATACAACTCGCACCCACGGCACTCCATCTGATCTCTATTTGAGTAATGAGACATGGCGTTTCTAAGTTTAACCGTAAAGGTTGCAGGGGTCCTAGGATGCTTTCACACCTGCAGTTTGGCAAACGAAGCAAGTGGTCATAAAATGGTGTTATACGGGCTGACAGGTAACTCATTCATTGCGCAGTTTGGACTTCATGGCTCTTTGTGCAAGAAAATCTATTTGCAGTGATTCATGCTGCACTTAAATGTTTACTGTGCAGGATTTAAAGGCATCTATTGGCAGTAATCCAATATAATATTCACACTAAAGTGCTGTAGGGATGCATTTTTGTAGGCTAACCTGGAAGTTAGCATCGCCTTGGTTCCCTCGAAAAAAGCCTCTGGGACTTTCCATTGGATTTTGGATTAGTGTAGAAAATCTATGGCAAACCCAAGTTTACACGTCTGTTCAGCAAGATAATCTTCACAGATGAGCACCACTTCTGTGATTTGTGTGCGTAAATGAACCCGCCCGAAACAAAAGGCTAACATGAGGTTATAAAACTACATTGCAGTTGCATGACTTCAACATCATCAAAACAAAGCATCTTACTACACTATTGTATACACACTTCACCATAAATTGACCCAACTATGAGTTGTAAAGTTAGACTTAGAATGGAGAACGTGATTTCTTAAATTTTTCTCGAGTTTGACTTTTAGGTTGCTTTTATGACACTCTCATACAAACTGGACTTTTTAGAGGTAATTCAGACTAAAAACAGCCATGCATGCTCCGGTGGGAGGTGTGTTATTACAGGTACCAGTGAGACATGAAAAATCATCCACGCATTCCTGTTTGAGTAAATAAACACTGAGTTTAAAAGGCCAAAACACTGCCCAGCAGTTAAATACTTTGAGACAGGATATTTCAACTTGTAGCTGCAGTTATTTCATCTTTTGCCATCACGACCATCAGGCAAACAGCAGAGAGTCCCTGTTTCCGATCCAAAGTAATCTACAGTACCGGGAATGTGCACTTGTACACATTTGATTGGCCACTGAAGCGTAGTGTTGCAGTCCAGCAAGAGTTGAGCCAGACTGAACTTCTTTGCCAGACAGCCATGCATTGTTTTTGCCAGAGCCCTCTGTGTTGGCACCCCGGCTGTACCGCCGCACTGGCCTCATGCAAATAAATAGGAAGGCTGCTTATTTTCACGCTGGGCTAATGCCAGTCTGAATGTGGCCTTATTACAGTATGCAACACAGTATGTGCTTATTTATATTCTGTGGTGTCACAAAGTAGTAATTAAGCATTCAAGATTACTGCTGCACATATAGATACCTGCAATCTTGTGCTTAGGAGCCTGCCTGTTACTATGGTTACCAAACTTTTTGCGTAAATATATACATTGCTTATTCAGATTGCTTCCCATAAAAAAAAAAGGTCCCACCAATAGCAGATTAATTTTAATTTAAAAATTCATGTCAAACTCATGTCTAATATCACAAAATTGTCACCAACTAACTGGAAGGAAACCAAGTGGTCTCAGTCCAGCTATTTTGATTGGAGCACCAAATTTAGTTGGCAAAAAGAACCAAACCAAACAAGCAAATACAGCAGAGTTTCTCTGAACTGAACTGAACAGGTTAAGTATCCAACGAAAATCTTAGTACAATTCCCAATCCCAATCGACCAGACTTACTGTGCTCACTGACATTTTCAGTGTGTGCAGCCATTATATCATCAGTATAAAACACACAGATGGATGACATGAAGCTTAACATTGTATATAGCTTCATACTGCTTGATGTTTGCCCTCCGAGTGGTTCCCAATATGGGCAGGCTTCTGATCACTGGCCATGACAAAATCACCATCTGCTTCATACATTTAAAATATTAAAGTCTGGAAGGATTTTGGGTGAGAAAATCAGTTCCACAGCCATTAAGCTGAGCAGCAGATCAAAAGTGACAGCTCGATGAGGCCTTTGGAAAACCCTGTCATCCACTCATCAAATCAGCAGAGGGGCTTCAGAGATTAACACGGTCATCTGGAACATACATATGCATGGGGAAGCTGCACAGTAATGTGCTATGCAGCATGCATGAGTCATTTTGGCTCACTGAGTATAATTAACATGGAGGATCATCTATTCAATCCAACTGTGAGGAAGCCACATTGTTGCATTGGTTTAACGGCATGCATTTCCAAGAATGGCTCGGTTTTGGTCAGTCAGTTGAATTAAAACAGGCAAATAAACATACACGCGATAAACCTGGGAGTCCTGCCTATTATTTGACAATTTGAAAGGGATGAGTGGCTGAACTAAAAAGAAACATTCAAGTTCACTTTGAAGTGAAAAATGTGTTGTGTGTTAAATCATGTGTCATAAGATACTACGCAAAATATTATATGGCTATAAGTACAGTGCAAGAAATAATATTTATTGTAGAGTTCATCTTTCAAAGGGAAATATGAAAGAGATAGAGATAGATTTTTTTTTTAAACTAAAGATCCTCACAGCAGTGCTCCTCTCCTGGGGGCAGCTACTACAGGGTAAACCACAAAGGGCCCTCAAAAAAAGAAGGAACAAAGAAAAAGGAAAAAGAAAATCAGCACACACCAGGATATAGTTGACGCTTTTTTGTTTACAACTGCATTAAAAAACAACAAGGAGGAACAGAAACACAAAAAAATACATCTAAAATAAGAAAGCTGTTGCAAAATGTATTTTCTTATTAACATGGCATGTTTAATAGCTTCATATCCCAACAGTAATCACCGTTATGGAGTGTTTGGTCAGTAACCCGTGTCTCTCCTCCGACTGCTCATGCAGCAAAAAAGAGAAAAGACGTTGTCTTGCATCCCTGCCCATTTTATCCAATCAGGATGGCAGACTCTATAAAGAGGCGGTCCTGTCTGCTCGGGAATACGCAGAGTAGCAGGGTTAGCTACCAACTCCAGCGCTCCCGGTGACGGCTTATACTTCCTAAAAGAAAGAACGGGGTCGTGCAAGTGTGGTGACGTAGAGAGGAGGGAGGGGACTGCGAACTGCAAAATGGACAGACAGTTGGCTAAAATGGCGACTGTGTTTACAGCACCTTCGCTGAGCATATCTTTTCAATGCTCAAACATTGTTCTGTGCAGCCCTACTTTTTTTGAATGTTGCAGTGTTCATGTGCACTCCCTCAGTCACGTCCTCGTGTGACTTCCCAGCCGGAGACAATAGGTAATCAACTGTTGCCCTCACGCTGTTAGATCGCCTGACTTAATCACTGTGCTCTCAATGTTTTGGCATTCATGAACTCTTCTATCTACAGCTTTATCTCCTCAAACACTGGGCACAGACAGTTGAGGCACGTATTAGTGTTCATGATAAGAGGCGAAACAACAGCTTTTAACCCTGAGGTGGAATGCAGCCTCTATGTGTCTGAGACTGTGTGTGTGTGTGCGTGTGTGTGTGTAGGCTTTGCAGAGGAGTGAAGATTACAGGCTAGCTGAGGCTTCATGTGAAACAGAGACAGTGTGGCTGTGGGCATAGTTGCCTCTCTCCTCTTACCGAATGTCATTATAGCCTTTTTACATTATATTTAAGCTTGGTAAACAGTGCCGGTGTCATTGATGACACATGCTGTATATACACAACATCTCAACCTGTACCTGTAATTTTAGGGAATTTCAGAAAGTTTGTAATTAGTCAGGTCTCTGCGTGACGGCATCAAATGACGATGAAATTGGAGAGAGAGCAGAGGATAAACAGCAGAGGAAGTAGAAGGTCAAGACTGTGGACTCCTTCATAGAGTCCCTGTTCAAACAAAAACATTTCCAAGAACATGAACAGATACAACATTGAATCCTCATGACCTGTCTGACTTGCCTCACAGCAGACAAGTCATGAAGAGCAGGGCGAAAGCCTTCGCACAAAACGAACAAGAGGCAGATAAGACAGAGTGTTGTCATAGAAATGGAAAATCATGCAGGTTTTATACGAATGAGAGAGTGCGAACAAGAAGAAGCCATGTGAAGCGGGGGGGGGGGAATCAGACTTTGAGACACCTGTTCTGACAAGTCCTGACGAGACACTTGAGGCTGTGACACTACATAAACATTCTGCCAGCATCTCCACCGAAACCCAGCTCAAAGACACACATCAGGTTCACACTGCGACACCTGAAAGTATGTGCCAGTCTCCGTTTTGTCGGCGTCTCGCATGCAGACACATGCACAGAGGTTTCAGAAGGCTGGCTGTGTGACAGAAACTTAAACGGCAAAATGCACCGACAGTTACACCAGGAAAGAAAAGTGATTTCACAATCAAGTTATCAATTATTGCATATCTGAGAAAACCCGTCTCTGTTTGATGGAGTAGATACTGTTCTACAAAATTAGCTGTACAAACATGCCCGGCTTTATATTAATCTCTCTTTAAAACTGTGTAAAATCAGTTGGCTTTACAAAACGGCAAGAGAGAGTAAGAAGCATAAAAAAGGGCTGGGCAATATGTCAATACGTTGTTAACGTGATTTGAGCCTACTGATGGTCTTAGAGTTTGGTGTGCATTACAGTAACGTAACTTGAACTGACCAGACTGTTCAAATTCTCGCCTTTACCCCCTTAGTCATTATACCCATGTTACATACAAAGGCTCTATGTGAGCTCGCTGTCGTATGGAACTGTGCAACAGTACAAGCCCACAGCTGTTTAGTTTAATTTTAAAATTATGTTAAGACATGGACATTTTATTCAACTTAACTTGGAAATTCATTTCCTGCATAGGATATTCAAAATATGGTGATAATAGATTTTATGTGCATATTTTGCTGAAGTAAAAAGGAATGAACAATTCCTGACAAATCAGAAAGGCAAGTGATTATTCAACAATTGGGGCCATGTCCATGACTCCAGGTCAGGTTTTTTGAGCTGAATGGAAGTTGATATCGAGCCAATCAAGACGTGACCTCCAGATTCCAGAGCTGGGGGCTGCTGACCGGTCCCTTCTTACCCTACAGCAGTAGGATATACATCACAAACTGTACATGGCCACAATGTGCCACCTGTCCTTACCACTACAAGTAAATTGTCAAACCCTGGTGGGTACTAAAAGTAATGCCTTCAATATTGTCATAATACAAACATGTAGTTGATTTGAGTACAATTAACAACATTTCAAAATATTAAGAATTATATTGCCATGTCAAACATTTTCTGTTTCAGCTTCTCCAATGTGGAGAGATTTGCCTTTTTCTCTGGTTTTCTAATTACTGGTTATTGAATAAAGATTTGTTTGGTATGTGGACGGTTGGACAAAACGAGCAATTTGAAGAGGAAAATGTTTACGGGGTATTTTTTCACTGTAGATGCTACAATGTACTAAGTACCCAATTAAGCACCAAAATAATCAACACGTTAATGGATAACAAAAAGAATTGTTGGGTCTGATTTAAGGCTCAATGGAGGTAGGAGTTACTGTGGGACTAAAGACTTGGACAGACGCATGGAAAAACAAAAGTGGAGGTTCGGGTGCTGTTTTGTAGCACTTATGAGGCAAAGTGCACCTGCAAAATGCCAGTGACACAACAGCAAAGTGAACCTTTAAAAAAGCCTAAGTGGCTCTGCCCTCGAGCTACTCTGCGGTTTAATCACTCACCAAGCTGTGCATTCAGAGGAAGCTCAACTGTGTTAATGGAAAAATGGCTTTGACAGGTGGTTTATTCCCATAGCGTGACGGACTGCATTAAACAAACGGTGTGATCTGCATCCGGTTTACAGTCAACGCCAGTTTATTAAAAAAATGCCTAGTTTGTCGAGATTGGCGAGACACATCTTTTTATTCAAGTTAGCAAACGACAGTGTGTGAACAGCACAGAGAAACTGTCTCTCGTGATGCTTGATGAGTTGACGTTCAGGATGAGTTTTCTGATTCCTCCGCTCTTCGTGTACGGTAAGTGTTCTCTCTGCACTTTGAGCCATCATAAGTCAAGACATGCATTGGCTTGCTTCAGTGATTTCATTGTCTGTGTGCACAGGATTAGTGTGTATTGTGTATTGTGCGTGTGCGTGTGTGTGTGTGTGTGTGTGTGTGTGTGTGTGTGTGTGCGCGCGCGCGTGCATGTGTCCAACAGGTTTGGATAGGAATGCAGGACTGGCGTAATCCAGTCTCGGTACATTTTGGCTATTGTCACCGAGTCAAAAGGCTGTAGGCCTGTATGCTGCGGGGCCTCGTAGCTCAGTAGCAATTACACACATCATCTCACATAGCACACTGCAGCCAAAATCACACACACAGGGACAACATAGTGCAACATTACACATGTATGTGTAGTAGAGCCTTAAGTATTAACTGACTGATTGATTGGTCCATGAGAAAATCAGCTGGCAATTATTTTCATCTGTTATTTTTCAAGAAAAAAATGTCAAGCAGTTCCAGCTTCTAGAATGTGAGAATTTGCTGCATTTCTTTATTATTTAAGTTTCTGACTGTTGGTAGCACACATTTGAGCAATTTGACATCACTTTGGGAAACTGTAATTTTATAAGCCAAGGAATTATCACTTAATCATGAAATTCATGTTTAATTGCAGCCTAAATGTGAAGACAGGACAAAGCAATGTTGCTTTAAAGCAACATTATGTAACTTTACACTAAAATATCAGCTTAAAAATCCTTTTGATGGTACAGTGTCTTGTAATGAAGTGAATGGTGTCTCTGTCACAGACTAACTCTAACTTCAGTGAGAGAGCAATGGGTTTTGTTTGTAGTTAGCACCTACATTACATTACAGACCTGGGAATTGTATTTATAACAGTGGTATTGGAGGGAGGGAGTCACCAAATCACACTAAAAGCCAATTTATATATAAGATTGCTTTCAAATAATATTGAAATATGTTTCTGCTACATTGCTATACACACTACATATCTCTATATATAAATTTGGAATTCTCCTCAAAAGTGGACCTCGGACCAGGCGAGAAAATATCACAATACGGTTGGGTTTTTGTTTCACTTTTAAAAAAAAATTAACAAAATGATATGTTTGATAAAATAATCATAATTAGTGTGGATATAATGACTAAGTAAGTAAAGGCAATTATCAGAACAAGTAGAACAGTCAAGTAAGTTCAGAAAATGACGTCACTTTATCATAATGATGCCTTCAAACCAAGAACACTTATGCTGCATCACAATATAATGACCGACAATATAAAGTCTCACTTTATTGACAATATTGATACACTGCCCAGCCCTATCTGTAGGTACACCAAAGTAAACTCAACAGACATGATTCAGCATAACATTTCATATGAGTTTGTGTAAATCTAAACTGCATGGGCGACCAGTCACCTTGTAAATATCAAGTCAGGCACTGTGATGTTTAACTTTCCTCCTTCCTCATTATCACTGTAGACAAACAAACTTAACTCCAGTACATCATTACACAAATTAGAGACAACACACTCGTCTTTCATCCAGCAGCTGCTCACCATCTCTGAGATTATAGTGATTAGAGGCAATGAAGGATGAATTCAGGTCAAAATGACTTTCAAAAACACAAATGTCAGACATGTTTGATGCAGGACTGATGGCACTGAAGAATACTGATATAAGAGACGTGATCAGAATCCTATTCACAGCAGCATCAACGCCATCAATGCAATGATTTGACTTCACCTCCTCATTCAGCTCAGTGTCAATGTAGCAACCACTGGGGATGTCCTGATCCGGTCACGTGATCGGAAAGCGGGGCGGATCACGTGGTTTAAGACTTGTTCAGGGATCGGATATATATGTATATTTATTTTCATTATTTTTCATCAGGTCTATAAATATTTCAAAACAAATGGGAAAAATGTGTGTGCGCAACGCACGGGTCAGGTATTTCTGTCGGTTTAATATTGCAGGCGAATGGTGAATTTAGGTTGCACACAGTGAAAGCACTACACCCCAAGTTATCTTGAAATCGATTATCATTGTCATTACTACTTATTATTTGTATAATTTCTACAAGTCACCATTTAAGTGACTGAAATCCTCGTCATCCTATTCAAAGGCTGCAACAGGCGACTCATCGAACCGGGGTGAAGCTAGTTTCAGGTTGGGTATTCGGCAGATATTCACGGGTCCAGCTGCGACTTTACTGAGGTTTGCCCAGTGTCAGCAGCCGGAGGACGGTTAGCTCACCTCCCAGAGCCTCACGCTTGAATCACTGAAAACTGACCGTCATCAAATTACTTAGCATGAATATATTAATACAAAATGATTGCAGTTTTTTCGATATCTTCCATGTCATTTGTTGTATTTTAGTGCTTCCTCTATTTTATGTGAATATTAAGATGCAGAAATTGTGATTTTTTTTCTCAATAGCTTCCATGTCATGTGACCCACTGACTTCTTAAATAGATTGTTTCCATAAAAACATCTATAATAATAGATAAAAAATTAAAATAATGGTAAAAAAGTTCTCTAATGCTCAAGAGGTTAACATATTTTCACTCAGCAATGTTACCGACTAAGCGCACCGCTGCTACAAAAAATCGAAGGGAAACACTGTGTCCTAAGAATTTTGGACGTGTGGGGCGAACTATTTCTTTCTTAGCTGAAGCCGACAACCGGACAAAATGAATGTAAAGAGAGACATAGTGGAGCTGTATAGTTTCCTGCTTTTTTGTCCTTTGCCAATCACACCTATGACAAGTGTTAAATTATAAAATAAGGTGAATAAAATCCTTAATTTCTAACAGATCTGATGGTCTCTTTATAGTCACTGAGTCTTTATGAAGATACAGGGTATGCTATTTGATTGACCCCATCATCATCAGGTTTCCCCTCTTGCTCTGCTCTCGGCTGTCATTCATGTCTCTCTCACTTACATCCGCCCTCATCCACATCTCTGCCACCCAAGCTTTCTTTAATATTACTTTTGTGCCTTTGTTATTTTGTAACAGGCCTGTGTACGACTTTCTGATCTTCAATTGATTATTCAAAGTTTCAGCAGCTGAAATGTGCCGTGGTGCAGCCAGTGGAAACACGAGCATTGTCTAGAATGTCTGTGATCACTTCCAGTGGCGGTATAGTGGCCGTAACATGGTGGACGCAGGAACAGTGGGAACTAGGGTTCAAATATAAACCACTCATAACTGCTCAACCATATTTTAAGCTTATCAAATCTGGGATCTGCACCAAATTCAACTCACTCATAGATACCAGTCATGTAAATATGCCTCATCTTTTTCATTAAGATTCATACATTATTAACTGAGAAATGAATGAAAATGTCTGAAAACACCTTATCTGGCAGTGTTAAAGAAAGTCAGAAAATCATTCCTGGATCTGTCCCTTGACCTGGATCTGCACCAAAAGATAATTATGTCTGTTCTGGGCCAAGACCGATCCTCACCCAAGTTCCATGGAAATCTCTTCAGGGGGTTTTGTGTAATACTGCTCAAAAACCAACCAACCAACCAATGGACACAGGTGAAAACAAAACCTCCTTGGTGGAGAAAATAATGTTTGACAGAAATGCCTGCCTTTCACCAATTATGTACAAAGTACACAGCAAACTCTGTTCATAATTCACTTTCCTCTTGTAACAGTGGGAGTGCTTCGATAAACAGTAACTTGTTTAAATAGACAACTTAACATCAGATCTTCTATGCCAGCCTTAAATGTTGATAAAGTGTCTTAAAATGAACTGAACATATTCAATTATCAAACGAAACTAAATTTTTTTAACCATGTCTGGTTACAAATACACTTGTACACTGTGAGGTTTCAAGAAGCGGGTCAACAGCACTTCACACCACGGCTGAACCAGGGTGCTACATGTGTTCTCCCTCCGTGGAAACAAAATGTGTTCTTTAGGGTTTAGTCAACACACCAAGGTCATCAGCAAGTCTAGGCAACTCTAGGTACACTCTCTTGACCTGGTCAAGCAAATAATAGGCTATTTGTTCTCACCACTGGTTGACTGAAATGTGTCTGAAAAAGCACTGAGGGCACTTTACTGATCACAGATACAGAATGAAGCAGACTATAAGGCTGTTTTTCTAAAGTAGGGGTAGCTAAAAGTCTCAGTCAGAAGAATTACTGCCTGGTGTACAGCTAGAGCATGCACACTGAAAGCTGCATCCATGGCTTAAATCAAACACAACAGGAGTGCGACTGCAAACAGTGTTAAAAGCACACTTCAGATAACAGTGTGACGCACGTTTCTTAAACCATACCCTCAAAAAAGCACAGTTTTTTTAAAAAACAATGTCAAGGACACTTATGTATATGGAAAATAAGGTTATAACAACTCATGCTTGTTCCTTAACTTCTGCAAAAAAGTTATCTTAAACAGTCTGACAAGGCTTCATCTTATAGTGGGAAGCTTCCAATTATGGACTTATTGCTTCTCGTTGGTGGGGTTGTCATGAGATCAGGTTTCACTAAACTATTAGCA
Source organism: Diplodus sargus (assembly GCA_903131615.1). Classification (NCBI taxonomy): domain Eukaryota; kingdom Metazoa; phylum Chordata; class Actinopteri; order Spariformes; family Sparidae; genus Diplodus; species Diplodus sargus. The sequence goes on from CAEMYA010000032.1 coordinate 1,534,118, forward strand.
TTGCTAAAAGAAATCATGATGATGATATTCTTGTAAAATCTATCTGCACTATGGGTAGAGTGTCTCTGTCTTGTATGTTATCTCATCCAACATGATTCTGCATGGCAGTGGTGGCCACACACTGTGGTAATAGCCAGCTAGTTACTGCATCATCTTTTTTTCTGTTTTACGGAAGGTGGCAATCAGCTATATTGAAGGTGCTCTACCGCCACCCACTAGTCTTGCCATGATTGTTGGTTTTACAGTTGGTCCATGGTGGTCAGACATACATATTTTGGGTATAAAGCCAATGCAGATAGAGAACCTGATAATGCTAATGAGGGAAAGGATGTAGATAAAGCTGGTTATCTAGCTGAGAAGTTCTGCAGCTCTTCATCTGCTCGACAGCTCCTTCTTGTTCCATTACTCCCACAGATTGAAGAAAACTACTCCGACATATTTCAAATTGATCTGCTATCAACAAATGCCAAAAATGACTTGATTTGCTCTGTAGATGCATTTTTATAGTGACCATAGTGGTAAGTGCTAAACTCACTGAACAAAGCATTTCCTATGACTAACTTACCACAAAATACAACTCAGCTTGTGTTTACTTACAAAGTATCACGATTGTCGTCAAAATCCCTACCATACTCCATGGTTATGGCCTTTAATGTGTGTTCTACAAATGCATTCATCAGACAGTAAAGAATTGATTATATTTAATGATGATTAATATCACTGAAATGGCACCTTCTTTTTCTCCTTCATTAAAATTCTGTCTCCTATTTCACCGTCCAAGTCCATTCTCAGTCCATTCTCATCACACCTGTCTATGCTGAATATTAAGATTAGGATTGGCTTCCATCATCCTAAACAGCAAACTTCAACCATTCAACAGTATAATAGGATATTTACACTGCATATGCAGCTTGCATTTCTGTCAGGGCTAGGAACAAAACCACAGCTACCAAAACCAAACAAACAAAAACAGGCTTGGTAAATCAGGTCACTTCAGTGTGGGATGTAAATCTGCCGTCGGCAATTTGAGCAATTCAGTACCAGGTGACTGTCTTCCAAACGAGTTGTGAATTGGCAGCGATAACCATTTAATTGACTAGACAACAACATCACACATTAGCTGCAGCATTGGGAGGAGGTGGAATATTAGACAGCTTGCTGGCATCGCTAAATTGTGCAAACACCTCCATGTCTTCCTCTCTCCCACCACAAAGATACACACACACACCAACAGACGTGGGCCTAGTTCTGTCATCCATTAATGATTTGTTGTGTTCAATCAATTTGGTGCATGTAGCCTTAAGCATATCCCATTTCCAATGTGCACTCGTGCTTTGCCAGCAATTAAAATACATACTCGCACACCATTCATATAATTGTTTTCCGACAGTGTACAGCACGGGGGAATTCTCCTTGATGGCTAACCAGACATCGTCACCTCACAACCGCGGCCATGTGCATTTGTTTATGTGGGAAGTCTTGAGGTTGGATCATTTTCACATCTTCTAAAGTCACATAGGAACATCACTAACTTGTATTATACTGACAGGTGTTCATATTATTGGTGTCACGATTTTGATTCGATTTGATTTCAATTTTGAAATCAAAAGCAGGATTGGCAAATCCCCCATCACTTTACCCCCTTTGCCCCCTTACTTTCACACGTCTGGGGGTAAAAAAAAGTAAAAGACGACACAGCTAGCTTAGTTCTCAGTTCTTTTGTTCTTATGTTGAATTATGGAATCATTTGGTGAATATCATTTGAACTTTCAAAAAGCTACCATGATAACCAAGTCAAGCTGTTGATTTTAATGACTTTTAAAGCCGCATTTGAAAATGTAAATGCCATGCCAATGAAAGTTTGATTGATTGGTGGTATGGCCGTCACCACTGAAAAAAGTCAAACATTTTATAAAATTATGGATTTGGAGAATCGTGACACCCTTAGTTTCTATTAATTTGTCCATCCAATTGCATCATCGAGGGCCAGCTAAACAACAGGAGAAACAGAGACGACTTTATACGTTGCAATACAGTTTAAAAGCATCAAAAACTAGTTTCATAAAAGACACCTGAACATTAAAACCTTCATGAAGGCAGGATTTATTGCAGAACTGCACTGTCCACTTAAGTAAGATGTACCTAATTAACTGGAAATGCTGCACATACATAAAATGTTACAGCTTTTCATGTAGTTTCATTCAGGTTTTAAAGCTTATGCATTCTTACAAGCCACTGAGGAGCAGGTAACTTGATGGACGCTGTAATGTAAGACTACACCTTAAAGAGTAATTCATGAGGAAGATGTGAAGCAGGGAAGCCAAAATAATGTCCTGTCAAAGCTGCTCAGGTTTTTCTTAGTTATCTCCTCAGACCATTACCTTCAAAACCACAACACATTACTTATCTGTCTAATCCTTGTCTGCTTGAATAAAACATTGTTGCTGGAGTCAGAAGAAGGGCATGTGTACAACAGACACAAAGTGAACTGGAGATGGTGAATGTTTTCTTATCCTCTCTAACCGACTGTCGGGTGGAATCTCGGAGTCTTTTCAGTCAGCAACAGATTATTTTAAATGAGAGGAATACCACACACTGACACACAAGCAGAATGATTTTAAAGAGCGCTGTCTGGAAAACTGCCTTCTGTGCTTCAACAAGACACAAGGAAAAGTGGACAAACAAAAGGACGAGCTGCTGAATTTTAGACTTCTCACTCGAACACGGGGGCGTGGCCGGTGCCTCGGGTGTGTGAAGACTGACATGGTGACATAAAGCAGAAACATGCTGTAGGCCAGGTGAGCTCATTGCGGAGCAACCTAACACAATCTTAACATTTCAATACATCTCAACATTGAAAATGATACACCGACACAGACTGCAATACTAAAGGGGCAGTACGCCAATTTCACAAATGAATATCAGTTCAGTCATCATTATGAGAGCTATGCAGTGATGTTTCAGTAAACAGAAAAGTGACTAGACTGAAATAACAGAGAGTTAAGTTGAATATACGCTACCTGGAAGTTACTGTAAACAATTTGTGTAATTTGGTCTATAGACGGGGGCAAATGACCCTGGTGATGTAATTGTGATGTCATCTGGGTTATCTAAGCGTGGAGAAAAGGTACAGTGGATTTTTTTTAAACAGAAAATGTATTAAAGATCTTAAAGGGTTTATTGACAGAGCCTCTCCTGTTGCATTGTGGGAGATGCTGTGTGCAGCATTGGTGAGATGACGCATAATAGGGGCTTAAAGTCAGCTTTTGGTGCATTCTGAGGTTTCTTTTAAGTAAAATACTAAATTGCTGGCATAACCCTTTGAGATAGAAGCTGGTGTTTCTAATGCAAATTTACAATTTGCTCCTAGACACACGGTGTATTTTTACGCAAATAAATCTCAAAACATTGCAAAAAAAAAGTATACTCAGCTGAGGTGGAAAAGGCAGTCAATAAAAGCGAAATTCAGCGGAAACAGACAACTGTATCGTGATGTTTTTCAGTTTTTAAAGTTGGATTGGTGCTCATTTAATTATGTCATTTTAGTGCGCCCTCTTCTTCTGCAGTGACAACTGGAAAAGTGGTTCCAGCTGCTGCTCATCTCGATAAACCAACTCCTAATGATGACACAATAATGGTGGATGAAAGCAAGCATTCATTCACAATTTCTTTGCTGAATTTCCTCGAAATCTGGTTGACATTTGGATGGAAACCCGGCTTAGAGTTTTGATGAGAATAATAAAGTTAAGAACAAACTATCAGCACTTGTTTCTTGTCTCTCTACCGCTAAAAGAAAGGAAAGCCTTCTCTGTGGCCATCTCTTGTTTCCAGGTGAACCATCTCTGTTCACCGAGCGTCCGAGAGACTCTTCTTCTGGACAGCCATAAAAGCAACAGCCTGAAGCACAGTGTGTTTGTGCAGCCTGCACACAGAAAGTTGGAGCGGTGGCAACAGGACATTAAGACAGGGAGCATAAGGTAGAGCTGTGAAACTCTGACACTGTAGCGTAAGGCTCACGGGACATCATACACCAGACATTGCTTTACAACCCACAAAGGGCTTTGTTGAATTATAGAAATGTGCAGTTAAGGTAGTGTTCACTTCTGAGGACAAAAGACTATGTGAGAGTGAAACAGATGTAGAGCAGAGAAGTGAAAACTGCATGTCACTCCGACTAACAATGCACAGACAGACAGACAGACAGACAGACAGACAGACAGACAGACAGACAGACAGACAGACATGCTGGGGGCACTGAGGCAGTGAGGAATTTCCCTCCTGCTGAAAACTCATCCGTCACCCAGTTTTCCAAGCAAAGAAGTGGTGGGTTTCATCACTCCCAGCTACTCTTTTGTCTCCTCCCCTTTATCTGTCTGTTTTTAATCTCCCTCCGCTTTGTCAGTCCCTGACTCTCTCCTGCTCTCTTCAACAACTCCCACTGATTGGTGGTGCTGACGACCACACAGTTTCTACTGCCCTTTTATCCGTCTTTAACAGCTACCTCACCCACTCTACCCGTCTCTTCTTCCCTCTTTGTGCACTTGGGTGGATTTTTGCAGATTCATATCAAAACCGCTGCTTTGCAAGTGGCGACAGCAGCGCATCGACATGGGCTCTGTGCTACATTGTGTGTGCGAAAAAGAAACAGAAACTTTTCAGCTGAACAGCAACAAGCAGGCCGGCTGATCATTTATCAGCATACATACACGCTGATGACAGTATAACTAGCTCACAGTGGCCAATGTTTAAAACCACAACAATGGATTGAATTAAAAAAATTGATTTCTAGTAAGTTCCAAATAGACGAGCAACGATTAATTGATTAGTTGCCAATTTTTTAGGCTCATAATTTGATTTTGGGTTACTAGAATAGGTTTACATGCTTTAATGCCCCTTTAACATCTCTTTATGGCCCCTCCCCCTGAATACCCAGTCTGCTCCTATTGGCCAGCTCACACATGCCTGAGCCAGCGTGTCTCCAAACGAATCCATCTTGTTTTTAGTTTCCAGTTAGCTTCACTTCTGTTGTGAATATAGACATGAATCAAGCAAACCTGTGGCATGGTGACATAGTGATGTCAGGAAATTAAGGCAGGACCACTGACGAGGTGTATCAGGATAAGTGTTTCTGTTGGCGCAGACCTTGGGCTTTCTAACCTTCAAGAGCTTTTACATCCACAAGAACATTATGCACATTATATGACACAATGAGGGAAAGGGAAAAGAAAAATCAACTTGAGCAACTTTCTAAATGTTAATATTTTCTGGTTATTCACTCAACTATGAAAGGAAGCTAGCTACCAACGTTGTCAAAACAAGACATTTGAGGACTTCTTGTTGGGCTTTGGGAAACACTGATCGTCATTTTTCACCATCTTAATGACCAAACATCTAATCGAATAATCAAGAAAATAATCATTAATGAAAAAAAAGGTTAGTTGCAATCCTAGTTACAAGTAATGTCAAAGAGCTGAAGATACATCAGCTGGATGCCCACATGTCACTGGGCTTATCAGTCTGTTGAAGTGGAATGATTTATTCTAGACCAAGTTTGACTTTGTCATGCTGCTGTCACATTTTCAGCTGTCTGACTCCGCTGAACGTTGACTCTTCTTATCTTGTGTTCTAGTATGGTGACACTTAATTACCCATAAAGCTGCTGCCTTCTGTGATTAGTCAGACGGCAGATCTTTCTACACCAGTCTTTCATCTTATCCCTGAGCAAAGATCACTTGAGGTGATCGCTAATGTTATATATAGCTGCTCAGCGTTTTCTTCAAAGTTTTATATATCCTTTGCCTGAACATCTTAGAGCAAGAAAGCTCGCCTGAGAGTGACAGCCAAAGGTTATCTCACACTCACGCCAGGACAGTGATTGGCCTTTTTATTATGTCATAAAACAGCTGATCTGCTGTGACATTTATATTTCCGTGCATCCTGAGCAGCGATCCATCCTTTGAAACATCAAGCGCAAGCATGCCTGTTAACAAACCCCTCAAGGTGGTAACTCTTTTCCTGAGAGTTAAGCCTGAGGTGAGTAACACTCCCCTGGATATGGCCTCGAGGCGCTCAGTTCATCAGCCTGACAAAAGAAGAGCCATGCCAGGAGCTCCTGCTGGGATCTCTGCGTGTAAATCAGCATGCTCAGCTGCATGCTAAGCAGCAGAATGTTTTTTTTCAATGTTTTTTTCTAAATGAAGCCATGACACAGATCTGGTTAACGTGTGGTTAAAAGTGACGAAAAAAGCAGTGCACCTCGCCCCTAAAGTTGGTGAGGCGCCCATACAGCAAACGTGTGGTTAATCTGATAAACCAAACTTTAGCTCTTGCCTGCACGGTGTGTGCTGTCTGCCTGTGTGGGGTGTGTTACTAGTTGTGCAGCTGCAGCAGCAGCAGCAGCTAGCGAAGTGTCAAAAAAGATAACCGCCCGCTATCTTCACCACAGCATCATAGACTGTAAATGCCCTGCAGACTTGAGGCTTTCCAACTTAATTAGTCATAAAACCTGTTAAGTGGAGGAACCTGCAGAGGGAACACATGACACCAGTGAACACACATCATTATATGTACTAAGATAAAACTACAATATAAAGGCGGTGACTATAAAACTCACTGTGTCTTTATCCAGGTACAAAGTGTATTTTTTGGGGGGGCAAGTGTTTAAGAAGCCAAACATCAATAGTGCTATCTACACAGCCAAATGATACTCCAAGGGGCTTTTAATCAATACACGACTATTTGGTTTGCAATGCTTTAACAGGGGGTCAGACATGTCAACAGCTGCTGGGGCTGTCCAACTCTGGCTGGGCTCACTTCCACCCCCTGGCCCGGTTTCAAAAGGTGTCAACCGACCACGTACACCAAAAACTTGCAGGCTATTAAAATTCATGCAGAAAAAAAACAACAAAAAAAAGTGAAGCCAAAACACACGTACCTGTTCACTCTTGTGATGTTTTAAGTCCAATAAGCTGAAGGAGGAAACACGACAGCGAGTAGGAAACGTGGAAGACAAAAAAAAAAATGTATACAAAGAAAGAGTGAGAAGTCGTCCCTCGGGCTCAGCGAACTATGTGGCGAGAAGAGTGAAAAGACGACACAAAGTTCCCCGTGAACACCTGAGAAGCCTCCGCGATGAGCCAGCTCCAGAAACACGACGCCCCGCCGCCACCACAGCAGCAACACACGTCGTCACATTTAGCAAACTTGTACAGCTCTGGGAAGTTTTGTTTCGCGGGGGAAAGTCGAAGCATTGATTTGGAAGGGGGAGGGAAAAAAAACGACGAAGTGAAACGGTTCCAGGAGGAGAAGGGCTCTCTGCCGCCTTTTCCTTCGTGCCACAACCCGTCAGCGGCGAGGAGGAACAGAGTCGGAGTGTCCGCTGGTTACCTGACTCCAGTCATTACGGTGAGGCCAGCCCTCCACACAGCAGCAGCAGCAGCAGCAGCCTCATGTTTCCTGTTGTTGTCGCCCGGCTGCACAGCACACAAACAGCTTTTCCTCTCAAGCAACAGGTTGAGATGCTTTTTTTCTTGCTTTCATTCAACGACCAGTGTGACATGCCAGCTGGTGAGTGAAACGCTGCTGTGAAAAAGTTACTGAAATACTTGCTTCTGTGCTGCAGAGCAATCTCAGTTATCTTTGCACTGCGGTGTTGAGAGCCTAATCTAATTCTAATGAATTTGAAGTGACAGTCTCTGTTTCTTTCAGGAGCCCAAGGTTTTGATTAAATGAGGCATCTGTTATATAAAAAATTCAAATAAAAGGTAATCTTTTACAAGGATCCCCACTGTACCGGGCTATTTCTCATGAATAAAAGTCAAACCAGACTATGAGCAGAGCCTTTACCTGTAATGTGAAACGTTTCTCTGAATGAAAGCGCTGCCTGTAAAGTATATATATATAAAAAAATCTCTCTTCAGCTCACATCCTGCCTTTTAACATGAAAAGGGAATATTGGTGAAAGCGAATATGTTGAATTTTTAATAAAACTTGTGGGGGGGGGGCTCTTGTGTGTATCTGGAGGTGGAATCTGCCTTGTTTGAATCTGCCATGTTAAAAACAGAACAGTAACAACAAGCACTTTAAGTTCACTATCCAGTTACTTTCTAAGAATTCAGTCTAAAAGCTCAGAAATAAGACTATACAGGAGGACACGACTACATATTGAATACTCAGCTACATAAGCTTGTGCCAACCAATGTCAACCAATAACATCATGCCATCCACCCATCAATCCGTCTTCAGAAGAAATGATACAGTGACTATAACAACAAATGACTTTGGTAACAGTGTCTGACCATCAACACAACATCTGCTTTCCTCGGCCATGTTTCAGCCTCTTATGACGTCAACTCAGCAACTTGTGTACTAAAGATTTCTCTGACTTTTCAAGTCTTGGTCCGACTTCAGAGGGCATTTGCTTGACTTTTCCCAGTCCGAAAAACTGTTTTTCCAATGATTCCGACAGCACATGAACACACAGTCAAACAGCAGCTAATGTAAGCAGACTTATTAGCTGATTAGAACCCGGTTTGCCAGGAGCTAAACCCGGCAAGAAAACCAACTTGGTTCTGTATTCCCTGTCGTCACATTGGCAGCAGTGGGTCCCAGGTGCTGTGTTACTGTAGATCCCACTCTGGTTGTGTTTGGCCGGCCCCCTCATCACTTAATCAGTTGTGTTCAATCTGAGCTCCCAGTCAGACATAGCTGGCTACTTTATAATATTATAATAATAATAATAATAATAATAATAATAATAATAATAATAATACGCTTTATCTATATATCACTTTTTAAAAACACAGTTTACAAAGTGCTTTGTAAAGTTGCAAAGGACAAATGAACTAAATGGTTTTGCCAAGTTTTCATTAGTGATTGGAAAATACAGGTGTGAAGATGTGTATTGTAAATCCAAGTCGGCTGCAGCAGTCATCCTCTGTGAGGGATTCAAGCTCCCATCTTTGAAGAGCCACCTTTCGAGCTGATGGTTAGATGTGTGTCATAGTCTTAACGCAGGTTTTCATGGAGTGTTCCTCTATTTTGAAAGATCAGCCGAACTTGAATACACAGCACACCCATCTGGGCATGCTAGGACGCAATATTTCATTTCCAAATGAGTGTTTTTTCTGTGTTCCCCCGTTGTGTCCGAGGATTTACTTCCATGTTTTGTTATTTGCGCAGTGTCTCGTACCGTTCATTTTGTGAGTTTAGTCAGACTTAGGTTGGCATATTCTCCAGGAAGTCCTTTGAAGCTTTAGGATTTACAGTGAATTTACATGACTTGACGTGCTTATGCTGATTACATTTGTAAACGCCTCTGTTTACTTTCATTTTGCATTTAAGAAAAACAAAAGAAGGAATAGTTACAGGTAGTTAATTTAGAGTGTAGTTTGCATATGACTGTAAACATACTGGCTGGGGTTCTTCATATTGTTGAAACAAAAACCAAAAAGTACAGTGTTCTTATTGTCACTATGCAGACGCTTTAGTGAACACCAAGGACGGACCAAAGGCACCATTCAACGCTTTCATACTGTCGCTCCATCATTTAAAACTAGGACAAGCTATTTTTATGTATATTTCATTATAGCTTACTCATATTTCATTTATACACAATATACTTCAGGCTCATTTTCTCATGATTAACTGCCTTTTTTAATGTGCCCAAATCTCGGGTTTGGAGCCCTGAAGCCCCGGGCTGGGAGTGTCTTTAGAGATGGTCAGTGTTTTAGCTACATAAATTACAGTTCAGCTGACCTGTGTTGTATCTTCTTTATAATCCCATTTTGCTAAAAAAAATCTGATTAATACTTTATGGCTGAAATTCCCTAGCATGGCAGTTTGAAGCGAGAATGTCCTTGGCTGTGATCCACAGCGATGGTGTATGAAATGAGCACATCCACTGTCTCGGCCTACTTCTGATTCCCCAAGACAAGAGAGAGGCTTCATATGAGCAGCCAGACAGTGTCAGCGCACAGGCTCGTATCACAAGGCTCCCCTTTACCAATATGGCAAAAACTGTCTCACTGTCTTTTATGTGTGTGTGTTTGGAACAGGAGGGGGGCGACGACTCTGGTATTTGTTAGAATAGCAACCTTTCCTTAACAATACAGCCTGCATGTGCTTTTGTACCTGTGTGCTCATGCATACAGAGCGCCAGCACCTTCTAAACACCGCTCCTTTGTCCGCTTGCATGTGTGCTTGTATGTGCTTGTGTAGCATACCATATAGAAAGAGCCCCATTTGTGTTTCGCCTGCATACAATACGCATGTAAATGGCGAGGCTCATTAGGTTGCATATACTTTTCAAGAACGAGAAGAATGTCATGGAAACCGCTGAAAGACCCGGGGGGCCAGATCCATAAAACTCTGTGTGGATTCATGACCAAAACTGTGTGTACGCACAAAGAGAAATGACAATGACAGTTATTTTCTGGAGATTTATGAAACTGTGGGCACTCCTGATTCCGTTTTATCAATCTAAATCATTGTGGAATGGGTGCACGTGCATCTTCATTTTCGTTTCCACCCCCACAATTATCCATAACCGCCCTTAAACATCCCCACCACTCATTGGACCTGTCAGCAAGAAGAGGGATGCCAAAGAAGACAAAGTACAGCTGAGTGTGTTTCATCAGAGAGCATCGCAACAGCTGTGATTAACTTGACCGTTAAGCATGCCTGCGGCCATTTATTTGCAGCGCAAGTATATGTACCTGTAAACTGCCTTTGCGATGATATTTCAGTCATTGTAGTGGATCGTTAAAGATTATTCTATAGAGCCCGTATAGAGATGGACTTTACAAAGGGCTTCACAATTCAGGATGAAATGAAAAGAGGATTAAGGTGGAGACTTTGTTCCAATGTCAATAAATTAAGAAAATATATAGATTTCATCACTCATGAATAATTTAAAGTTTATACAGGGGGACATCTAACTGAACACGATGGAGACGCAAAAACATGTTAAATTGGCAAAACAACATTTTTCTTTAAAGTGATGTCTTTCACTTTATCTTTCATGTTCGCCTCTTTGTTGAATACCAGTTTATATGTGTACGCAGGGTTTTTGTGTGTATATTATGCATTGGGGCACCAGAAGGGAAAGGACACTAGAGGGGCACCCTATAGGACACTTTTTGATGTTTTCTCCACCGTAGGGGCACCCAAGAGTATTTCAGCTTCAGATTTTTGTAGAGAAAAAATCATGAGCTTGTCAGGTGAAGGATGATTTGTCCAACCACTTAGATAATTGAGCATGAAAATGATTGTTTATGTGAAAGCCAAATATTTGAAGGAACGCTGAAACTTTATGACCAGTTAAGAGCGTCAACAGCAGATGTTGGACGCACCATCTGAAATTCTCACTTTAGCAATATTGACAGATGCAAGCAGTCATGTGATCCTTTCTTTCTTTCTTTCTTTCTTTCTTTCTTTCTTTCTTTCTTTCTATTGATTGCAGCCTTTTTAACATTACGGTCACGCTTGGTTGTCATTTTTGTCGATAATTCATAAAAACAAAAAAGCATTCAGTGCTGATCTCTGACAGGAGACCAACTCTGGTCTCCTGCATGAGAATCAGATTCGGCTTACACAAACCCACAACCCATCCTCCACACCCTCAGCTAAAGGGCACATACATCCAGTACATCGGGATTGGATGTAACTCATGAGATGCCGAAGTGTCCAGTAAAGTTGTTATTCCCAGGTACTGGGCTGAAAGGAGTGTGCACAAGGGAAAGTCAAGAAAGGACAGGTGTACTGTGTGTGTGTGTGTGTGTGTGTGTGTGTGTGTGTGTGTGTGTGTGTGTGTGTGTACATGGCTAAGCTTGTGTGTGTCTGTTTGTAGGCTACACATGCCCACCTCTGTGTACTTGCTCTATTTACAGAGTCCTACAGCGTTTCACCAGCCCTGTTTCGCCCTTGACTTTGTCAGCTCCTCTCAGTCCTTACATTCTTCTTATGTATGACGCTGTATGAGTTATTTCGTCACTCTATGAGACCAGACAAGCATATCTGAAGGCATCAGCCATCATGGAAGAGGTGACAAAGAAAGCTGCTCACCTGCAGAGTGTCAGTTAAAGTGATGGGGTGGATAATAAACTGTAGACGTCCTTTTGGGAGTGTGCAAACGACGGATGTATAGTTACTGAAACATTCTGTTTCTATGTCCTTGCAGCAACCGTGTGCTGTCGTTACATATAAACCTTTGAAAAGCGACGCTTTGCCTCTAATGACTTCACATTAGTGAAACTGCACAATGGGAACTGGCCCTAGTGGACTCTTTTATTCAAACGGCAGGAAGAATGATGATAATGAGAAGAAAAGGAAGAAGGAGAGGAAGAAATTACAGCGCTTTAACCCGCTTGATATGAAACTTCCTTCTTATTTAATTTTGGAGCTTTTGATCTCAGTGTCAGTGATTAAAACATTACAAACTGGGTCATTCAGTTTGTGTTTTGTGTTTGAGCTCATTTCTCTTTATGACTTTTCTTGAACCTTCTGTACACTGAAGTTTTTGTCGACCAAGACAGCATTGAGTCGGGCTTGGTACATCAGGTGTGTGAACTTGTGAGCGGGTGTTCATTGAGCCACGGGAATTCAGTGGTTTGCGAGCAAGGCCATTTCAAGTGGCACTTGTTTCATCAACATTGTACGTGCATGCTAAATGTGCTCAAATGTGTTTCTGTATGCACATTTGCTCGCTTGTCATTCCACTCCGTGAATGCAGTGTTGCCATGGTAACTATGACATCCTTGGCACCACGTGATTTTATCCTTCATTCTCAGAAAAAAAAAAGCGATTTTACTGTGAGTGGTCCATAGTCCCTCTCAAGCCGTGAGGGATTTTTTTTTTCTTTGAGTGCAGCAAGTGGGTGGGCAGCTTTCATACTGCTGTTTCCTCACACATTTGACTTAAAAGTCATTTTGTAAGAAATGTAATTTGGATTGGCATGAGGGCTGCTCTACTGTACTTTTGCGTTGTCCACCATTCTCCTGAGATTTCAGTTATCTTAGCGTACTCTCACCACACAATTTATCTTTAATTCCCCACTCAAACTAGACTTCAAATGGATGAGTCAGATTTTTTCTGAATGGCATTCTTTGGGTACAATATGAGAGGAGATAAGTTTGACTTTTCTAAAATCTTGGCAAATAGTTTGACATTATGGGAAATAAGTTTATTCTTGCCACAAATGAATCAAGAAGACTGAGTCAGCTCTTGTAGCCGTGTAGTAAATACTATCTACCTCTAGCAGCTCCTTAGCTTGGCTCAGTGCTTGATTCAGTACTCACCGGTATGCAGTAGCTGCACTTGAACATTTTACTCTTCGGTGTACCTTTTTCTTACACACCGGCGCTTCTCACAAGCTGACGACTATCCTCTTCAGAACATCTCTTTGAGATTTATGATGGCACCAAAGGAAGAATTTGGGACTTACTGTTCAATGGCTTTTTTTAACGTAACAAAAAGTAACTAACTAATGTCAGTCAAAATGGTGAATTTGGATTTTGATTGATGTTAGCTAGGTTGCTAACTTTACTATTGACCGTAATTTTAATTTAATCGATTTAACCATGAGCACAGAACTGGAAATGTCCCACCTTTTCCTTTTAGAAATGTGATCACCTTGAACAAAATCAAAAACCACCAGAATCTCTTATTTACTGATGCGACAAAGAAAGCAAATAAGTTGTTACGGCCACAACATTAAGATGGCTCATTCTGTGGCTATTTGCCAAAAGTTCAAACTGTTTCTTTAGATATGAATACATCTCACAAAGTGCAATGAAACAGCCAAGGGTGTCAAATACCGGCATTTTGTCACGTTGTGTCTCATACAGATGCAGAACGTCCCCTTTAGGGTCTGTATAAAGATGCACAGACATTACACTAACTCCATTGTAAGCCCATTTGTTGCAGAGTGAAATGTGACATGATCAGAGCACCTGGGGTGGAGGTTAGGGTGGAGTGGACGGTCCCACACTGGACCTGCACCCAAGAGATCATAATTTATGTCCCATCAAATGTCAGTGGTTTCTTAGTTTTGGTGTCCAGACATAACCAAAGCAATATTTAACGTTAACCATGTGATAAAAAGGCTTTCTGGAAGGAAAGAATACCTTGTGAGTCGATATGAGATGTGGAGGGGCAAGAGAAGGCAGTGCTGATATTTGACGAAGTGGGATGAGAACATGTTAAATATGAAGGGCTCAAAAGAAAAGGCTATGATATGGTAACCATGTAGGAGGTAAGCACAGGTGAATCCCTCTGTCAGACTCTTTGGGTAGTAGCCCCTCTGTAAGTAGTATAGGAGTTACTGGGTCCATAGGTAGAGGTCTCCGTCTGTGCTTATAGAACTTGGGTAACCATGTCGTAACATGTGTCACACAAACTCACTTCTCAAAACGATGACTTCTTTTTATACAAAATCAACATTCCCCTCCCACACTAAGTGAGCAGAGAGGCTCAAAAAACATTTGTATCTGGTGGTGAAGCAAATCCGCACCTTGGCTTCACATGAAGTTCAACTTTGACGAACTTTGACTGGTGAAGTTGTGGCCAGAACCAATAGCAAAGATGCGCGTCTGGTTGACTCCTCAAACAGACTATAAAACCAGCATACTGAGTTCTGTGTGCCTCACGTATTGCACTGCCATTATGCAGTGCTGGCAGGCAATTTTCCCATGGCTGCAGTCGTGTTTGTGTGACAGCAACCTTATATACGATGAGACACTTGGTAGCTAATTCCTGATCGGCTGACACATTATCAGATATATCGGGATATATAAATTCTCAGCTAAGTTTACTGTTTCAGTGCACCGATGCCATCTTAAACATTAGGATTTATTGTTAAACTGTAAAATGTCCTGCTTTCGTTACATATCTTTAACAGTGTTAAAGTGTTTGATAACCACATGAGGGCTCACTGGCAAAACCGTTTATATCGGCGGATGCATCAATATTAGAATTTTTTTAGCTTCCTAATATTTGTATTGGCCCAAAAATGGGTTGGACGTTACTTTATAATTGGGTCATAGTCCGCACCAAGTACAGATGTGCGACTTTGTTAGCATAGCAGGAAACATCCCAGAATCCAGCATTTAGTCCACTGGTGCAGTGCCCACACATTTATATACGTACGCACACTGTCTTTGCACTAGTCCTCTGGGATGCAGGGAATGTGTCGAGCAAGATCCCATGTCGTTCTGCATGTTTAACAATGCACACCTACACACACCCACACACACACTCGCACGCAAACAGCCAAAAGCTGCTGGTGAGCGTGCACCTGGGAGCCTCTGACCCACATAGGGCCATGTGCAGGATGCGTCCCACTTTACCACTTGGCGATGCATCATTAACCCGCTGTCTACCATCCAAAGCGGCTGAGCTGGATTGTTGTCACCGCTCACCTGCGCTCACATTGTCATCATTGACGTTCATGTGTAGTACAGAGACGTGAGAGTGGGAAAAACACAAAAACACTGACAGTGTGACCTCAGATTACTCACGGCTTTTTATCTCTGGCTTTGACTGACATAATTGCTCTTCCTCTCTCTCTCTCTCTCTCTCTCTCTCTGTCACTCTCTCACCTCAAAGACACACACACACAAACACACACACACTCACACTCACAGTGCAAGAGAAACGCACACCTGTGTGCACTCACTCTTACAGAACCCATCGTGTCTGCCTGTAACAAAGTGGTTTCCTGGGGTACCAAAGTGTACAGTGTCTACAGTTTTAGCCACTGTGCTGCCTCAGCCTCTGACACACATAGTCTCTCTCTCTCTCTCTCTCTCTCTCTCTCTCTCTCTCTCTCTCTCTCTCTCTC
>CAEMYA010000032.1:1550061-1563034 GCA_903131615.1 Diplodus sargus
TTTTTTTTTTTTCCTCCTCCTCATTGCCTCTCCTTTCCCTTTTCTCCGCATACAGATGCACACACACACACTCTGTCTCCCTCCTTCCCTCCGTCTTCCTCTCCTCGTATCCACCGGCATCTGCGCTGAGGAGCCTCCCTCACCAGCCTGTGGATCCCTTCACTTGACTAATTAGCCTTGAAGTGCTGTTGAAGATCATCATATTTAGCTTAGCGACCCAGCGGCAGAGTGCAGACAGATATAGACTGGGCTGGCTGGAGGCTGGGTGCCTGGCACTGTTGCGAGCTCTCTATCGCTCTCTATTCACACTCAGTGCCGAGGGCTTCTCAGTGGCAGAGCGGAGGAAGTGAGGGGCGGTTTTTGCTTTGAAAGAGACGAGAAAGGGGGGGAAAAAGGGAAAAAAAAAAAAAAAAGGAGCAAAGCCGAGACCACAAGTCGACCACAGAATGGGAGCCCGGTGCAGGAGCAAATCCTCCTAGAGACGGAGAGTCGCAGGAGGCAGCGATCACTGTGCAGCAGCTTCCAACATACGGAGATTTAAAGGTGAGAGTTTTTTGAATCAGTTATTGTTTTTCTTCTGCTTCTTCTTTGGGATTTTTCCTGAACATGAGTGTGTGTGTATGTGTGATAGACAAGTGTTGGAGTGTGATTGTGCATCCCTGTGACCCACATTGTGAACCTGAGGATGGAGCACAGGATGGATTTTTTGCAGGATGATCTCTCTCTCCCTCTCTCTGTCTGTGTCTGTCTGACACACACGCACACGCACACGCACACACACACACACACACACACACAGAGGCATCAGCTGTGCAGCACCACTTGTTGGACTGACATCCAAGTTAACATGAAATTAATATTCGGATGACGGTCACCTGTGAGGGTGTTTGCGTGCCCGCGTGGAAAGTGAGTGGGTCTTTTGTTGCCGTGGTACCAGTGTGAAGCTTAAGCGTGCACATCAGAGTGAACGACATTGGACAGCAACATAAGAGACAATCAGTCATGCCAGCCTTACGCCTGATTGCCTCTCGCTGCTTTGGAAAATGGGAACACAAAAGAGGACCCAAATACTGTATTTACAGCGGGCAATCTGTGTGCATGTGTGTGCGTTTACAATCCCCTTATCTTCTACCACAACTTGTACAACATGTTCCCTCTCTTTACTTAGCATCAATGAACACCGTTTCACCAATCAAAGCCCTTTGTGTAGCTGACGCTGGACTTCAGCAGAGGCTTGTACTTATATTTAAATAGTGTGATAATAGTAGGATAGTGATTCCCAGGAGGCAGACAGGCGATAGTGGAGGCTGAGGAGTGAAAACGAGTATATGAACCACAGCATGAATAATTAACACTCTTAACCACAGTGAGCGGAGCCTGTGCAGCTGTGTGTGTGTGTGTGTGTGTGTGTGTGTGTGTGTGTGTGTGTGTGTGTGTGTGTGTGTGTGTGTGTGTGTGTGTGTGTGTGTGTGTGTGTGTGTGTGTGTGTGTGTGTGTGTGTTTGTGTGTTTGTGTGTGTGCACATGTCACCCAGCTAAATATTGTACATTGCAAAGAAAAAAAAATGTGTGTCCACTGCATGTGCGTACATGTTTTTGAATTCTGAACCCATAAACAAGTCTCATTTGAAGAGAGAGAAAATGATGTATCTATGACGTGGAACAGGCGATGCCAAGAGGGACTTCATCGCCAGATAATTGAAGTTCAGGTTTGTGAGAGCACCTGAGGTGATTTTGCAGAAATAGTGATTTCTAATCCCCCCCCAAATCCTGCATTTTTAAATTAAAGGGACCATTATTCAGAGGCTCTGGTGCATTCCTGGTGTGTAGGTTTGCTTTACAAATCATATGCTTTGAAAGGATATCTACATTGAGCACAATTTCTTTGAAGCTCAGAATTGTGTTCCAAGACAGCATTTTCTGTTGGGTCAAACTGTTACAGATAAAAGATCATCTAACGATTCAGTTTTAATTATCACACCTTTCATGCTCTAGTAATTCATTTCTCCAAATGCGCAATAAGATTTGACTTTTGATCTTAAGGTCATGATTCGATATGATTTTCGATGTTAAACATTTCAGCACTGCCATCTATGCTATTGCTACACTGAGAATTTAATGCCGTTACGACTGTGTCATTTACATTTTCCAATTCTTCTTCAAGATAATAGAGATATTCTACAACAACAGCTTGACTTCCCTGTGCTATGTGCAAGTTTAAATAATAGCCACCAAAAATTAAGATTCCGGAGTTCAACAAAAAATACAGTTTGTTACCATCCTGTCAGAGTAAACCATCTTCTCAAGTGAATGAATCAAGGATCCTTGGCAATGTTATCAGATTACCTCAGCTCAGTTTTTCGCCCAATAGTGAACCCTCGTCTCATCGTCAGTCCGGGAATTGCCTGTAATACCTTTGAAAATTCAAACTTTTGTTGCAGATTTTGTACAAATTAGCAAACTGAGTGATGACTGTAATACAGCTCTACCCCACAGAATATTCAGCTCACATTGTTTGCTTGCAAGCTGTCTAACATATAAAGTATAAAGACCCTTTCTAGAGCCAGTGTTTGGTTTGTCCATTCTGGAAGAAACCTGGCGAGTGAGTGGAAGAGGACCTGCTCCCTCTGAAGATACAACAGGCTAATTCTAAAGTAGCAAAAACACAATGACTCCTAGTTCCTGGTGATTATACACTAATGAAAACATGATTATGGGTGTTGTATTCCATTTCTGCCAACTGACCCTCTTAAATCCTGCACACCGGACCTATCAAATTTTCTTATATAACTAATAGGTGTTCAGGAGCTCGATGAAGACATGGACGCATTCCAACATCATGAAGTGGCTCCCTCCCCTCTCACCAAAAACAACCATTGATCGGGGGAAAGG
This sequence comes from Diplodus sargus, assembly GCA_903131615.1. NCBI lineage: Eukaryota > Metazoa > Chordata > Actinopteri > Spariformes > Sparidae > Diplodus > Diplodus sargus. The sequence continues at coordinate 1,552,953 of CAEMYA010000032.1, forward strand.
GCTGACACGGCAGCAGAGATTCGCCCTGAGCCATAAAGACAGCGAGATAATTGTTGTCAAGGAGATGAGCGAGCAGGCTCGATATCTGAGAGGAGAACCAATTGGTGTTTGACTCAATGAAATTATACTGAAGACTTGCTGAGGGCATTTGCTTTATGATTGATAAAATCATGATTTCGAAGTCTGCGGTTCTTAGAGAAAAAAAAAAAAAGCGTTTGCCGTTTGATTCAAATGCCTTTGAATGCCTTTTGAGGCATCTCTAAATTTAAAAGCGGAGAAGCTGACATTATTTATCACCAGTGCAGTCATTTGCATGTCAGACAGCCCTGAGCCTCACATAAGCTGGCCTCCCTCCTCTAACTTTCCTTGCCATCTCTTCCCCTGTTCCCTCTTGTTCTCACTTTGGGGACTGAAGCTGTTTTTGTTCAACTTCTACCTGTTATCCCCCCTATCGCTATTATTTCCCATTGCTGAGTCTGCTGGCTCCCCCACCCCCTTTACTTCTGAAGAGTCTCCGGATGTCTGCATCATGACTTTGTCTCTCTCTTATCTCTTTCTGTCAGGCTTTTGTTTTTGATCATCGCTCCTCTGTTTCCAGTCTACTTCTCCTCCTTTCAACCTCATTTTCTCCCCCCCGACACTTTTGATTGCCTATCCGTACTGGTTTGTGGGTGTGTGAGTACCTGTGTGTGCATGTGTGTGTGTGTGTGTGTGTGTGTGTGTGTGTGTGTGTGTGTGTGCGTGCGTGCGTGTGTGTGCATGTGGGTGGTGTGTTTGTGTGCATTTTTGATGTATCGTGCAAAATCTGTCTTTGCGGGCATCTCTACTTGTGGGTGAGTGAGGTTGTGTGTGCTGTGTGTGTGTAAGTGCTGTGTGTGCGTATCAAAATAGGTGCTTTTACTCTGATGACAGATGGTAAAAGGTTTCCTTTATGTGCTCGGACAGATTATCTGTAAAACTGACAACATGAAGCACTTAACAGCTATCAGCAGCGTTGACGGTTTATCTATGGATGGATGACACATTTTGAGCTCCAGGTGTCGGATTGAAGATGCAGGACACATGGTGCTTCTGTTGTTCACATTGAAGGTTTGATACCACATCTGTGAATGTTAGATGGGATTAAAGGGGTAACTCCACCACTTTTACACATTAAAGCGTGATTACCGGTCTTGGGGAATTCCGCAGTCTGTTTGAAAAAAGTACCATGAAGCCTTCTGAGGCTGCATGTAATCTGTTTAACTCCTCTAGTGATGTCACACAGAGGTTCAGTTGCATTGTGGGTAATGTAGGTAGAGCAGTCCACTGGCCACTTTTGGACTCATTGTGGACTGCTTAAAAACACATGACCAGAATGGATACAGTGAATCCAGAGATTTCACCTTTTTTTTATTCCATGGATTCTTCTTCCTTATCAAAACCTGGTGCCAGTTTAGCCACTGAGTGACATCACTGGAGGCAATTTATTGAATGGCGCTACCTTTTGGTGCCACAGTAGTACACCCCAAGACCATTAAACACGTTAATGTGTAAAATTGGTGAACTTACCCTTTAAGGGGTACGAAAACTCTATTAATTGCAGTGGCAGAAGAAGTTTTTTATTTTACCTCAGTACCACAGTGTACAAATACACTTGATGCTGGTGAAATCCTGATGTGTAGGATTTAGGGCGGAATAAGGTAAAAAGTATGTTCCTCTGAATTGTAGTGGAGTAGAAGTACAAAGTGGCACAACATTGAAATACTCTAAATACCTTTAAACTGTGCTAAAGTCCAGTACCTTAGTAAATGATACATTTCACCACTGCTTGCTTGTAAAGTTAATTATTTGAGATGGGAATTTTAGCCTTGCGTTAAATTGAATGTGCCTCTCACCTTGAGTGTTGGCAAGTGAAAGTAATCACAGGCAGTCGCCTCATCCATTATGAATGTGGATAAATGCATTCCTACATAGAGATGTGTTGCCCTGCGTGACCTGAGAGATGGGAGCAGCGCCAACGTGATGCACATGAAGTTTAAAAAAACTCTTGTTTTTTTATGGCTAGTGGTATATTTTGGAGAAAAATGCTCAGAAATTATCTAAACTTGCTGTTTAAATAAATGATTTGCCTCTTTGCTGTGTCTCATCAGAATATGAAAACCCTCAACCTCAGATTTACTTTAAGCAAGGCACTGAATATAAATAGCTCATTTCCACTCTCATATCGCCTGGAACTGAGAAGTTTGTTTAGTGACTTACAAAGTTGACCTCTAAACAGGTGCCAGTCTGTTTTCCTTACTAACAAGGCAAGCAAATTATTGCCCACAGGGATGAGCCTGAAGAAGACTCAAAATCATCCAGGCTGCTCTCACAGTGTCAGCAAATCCTACATCTGTTACTTATTATATGATGCCCATATTAATGAACTTGTTATCCTGTGATCGTCAAGTTCAACATTTTGCAATGCATGAAGTAGCGTTTCCTCCCACTGCACGGTCCACCCAGCATATCCTCTTGACACAAACTGAGAAACCTAAACCTTTGCTGTGACCTTTGACCCTGCAGATGATCGGCGGTCAGCTGTCAGCGCCGAGGAGAGTGGTGCAGAGCTTTCCTGACGACAGAGGCCTGCAGAAGACCAGCACCTACATCGTGCCATGCTTCCTCTTCGTGGAGGTGAGTGTTTTGCTCAAAAGGGAACCATGTCCAGCAGCAATGACGACGTGTTGCGCCCATCAGACTCGACTGACTGACATCTGAAAATTTCACCCAGAGCTGATCTGAATGCTGAACTCTACAACCAAAGGCGGCATTTGTCATATTTATCCTGACGTGACCTCCATCTTCATGCGCTGCTGATGTTTGTACCAGTTGTGTGCCTGGTTGTCTATTAAAGCGGGGAGAGATGAAAAGTTAGCTTTAAACTCTGCAGGCGATGGAGATTTTGGAAACCGCTGGGAACTCGGGAGTCACTGACGACGGCATCATGAAAGCTCATTTTACAGTCTTCTGCCTGCGAATGTCTTCTCCCTCTTTCCCCCCCTTTTTTTTCTTCCGTCATTTCACACGTTTCTCACGGCAGATTAGCAACAATGAGCGTCACTTGGGAAATTGTGTGAATTAGCAGGCTCTGTTTTCAATTCGCTGACTCCCAAAAAAAGTGATTGATTTGATTAAATTGTCGCAAACGGGTAATTACCCTCAGCCCATGAATCCGTCAGCGATGACATTCAGCGGGAGGTATCTTCTCGCGACAAAGGCCCTCTCCAGTGACCTTTTGGCTCATAAGCTCCTCGATTCCTTCCCTCCGCTCCTCTCCGCTTCCCACAACTCTTCTTCTCTGCCTGTAATCCCTAAATGACCCGGTGGAGACGCCCATGGCCTCAGTCGCATTTCCTAATTAATTGGCCTAATTAAGAGCGGAAACCCAATTAGCCCATGCCACAGCTAACACGCTCCAAGTCTGCAGGTCCTCCGAGCAACGAACACCGAAGGCGCTGAATCAGCTGTTCAGGTTTTTTTTCTTTTAAGCATTAAAACTGTGCCTTTGCTTTTGAATTCACCCTGAAAATATGATGCTGCATTCTTCTTTTGCGGTTTGGTGAATATTGTTGAGTCAAATGGGGCCACGGAGAGTTGACTGGATAAGTCATAAGTTCGGGTTTTGCAATAATAGATAAAGCCTCCAGGCAAACAGGAGTAAGGAGAGATGTGGACGTTTTTTTGTTCCCAACAGCCAAACTTAAGTAAACAAAGATCTTGTTAAGAGTTGGTCTTGTTACATTTTTAAAAAGGAAAAAAGATTCCCGTGTAATCTTTTTTTAGGAAGAACTGCATCTTTTTCATGCGCACCTGCAGCTGCACCTCCTCCCTTTTCGAGTCTCCTGAAGGATTCTTGTCGACCTCCTTCCTTTGTACTCATTCACTCGTTCACTCACATCCTCTTGAGATCACACTATAGCCTTTCTCATCTGCTTCTCCAACACACGGATCCATCCATCTCTTTCCACATAACAATGCTCTCCGACACACCACTGTTACCGCTGCATCTCTTTATAGCACAAATATCCCACAATCCCTGCAGGTTTTACGCACCGTCTTAATCTTGCCTTTATTTTATTTTCATTGTGCCATGGTATTGGCGCAATCTCGGCTTCCTCTTGAGGACTTGTTATAATGATTTTCCAGCTTTCTAATTTTTTCATAGTGCGTCTGTAATATCTCTCGGCCTATATCTGTCAGTGGAGCTCCTCCCATCCTCCTGTATTCTCTTTGACGGTCTCTTGAGTACTGCCCAGTCACTGTTTTAATACAGATCCTCCACATCACTCCTCCAGCACATATTCTCTTGAGTAATTAGATCTTTTGCACCACGGATCTCTCCATTATTCCCCCTTTACTCGCAGAACTTCATCTCCTCCCCCCACTCACCATCCTGTGCACCATTGCCGAGACCTCAACTCTTCTAATTTTCCCCAACGCCTCTCTCCAGCTTCACATTTCCTCTGGGGTCTCCATCGTTTCTTGTGTGTTCTTTTCGTTTCCCCCTACTGTTTCTGTTCACCCTTCCTCCTTCTTAGGGGGGGGAGTAGACCATGTCCTCATGCTCACCTCACATCACAGACTGGAAGGTGAGATACCTCTGGGGAGAAGGTGTTATGTGAATCTAGTACTGTCTCTGCTTTTTGTGTCTTGTGCCATTTTGTCACCTGAATCACTTCTTTCTCCGGGGTTGCATCTGTTGCTTTTTTATCTTGTTCAGACACGGCCAGAGGTGGGCTGATGTGAATCGGATCTGACTTTAATAACTGCATATGCACCTGAATGAATCTGTGTACATTGCAGTAGTTTAATAAAAGGCATTTCTAAATTAAACCCCCCCGTCCCCCCCTGCTGTGTTCATACTGAAGCAGCGTGCTGTAGCATAGCTCCCCCCGGAGGGCACTCGCTCCTTTGTTGTTACATTAGCATCTCATTACCCATTTCTTTTCAATTCGAACGCCTGGTCTCATTCCTCTTCGTCTCTTATGATCTTGTTGCTGATCCCCTCCGTCTTTCCCTCTTTTTTCTCAGAACCCAGACTCTCTCGTCTCCGTTCTCTTTCCAATTCCTTTTCCTGCATCACTCCATCTGTACGACGTTGCCCTCTGTCTCTGCCGGTGCCACTCCCAGTTCACTGCTCCTTGCGTCTGCCATCTCCAACTTCGATCACCGTACCTTTCTGTTCCCACTGTCTGTGTTTTCCTCTCTTCCATTGTCTTTCCTCTGTCTCTCCTTGCCATCTTCTTCTGGATTAAAATATGAGAACCAGCCTCATCAAGGGAGATTTCAAACAATACTTACTTTTAACTGCCTGCGACTGAAACAACATCTCTCTCCATCTCTCTGTCTCTCCGTCTGTGTGTGTGTGTGTGTGTGTGTGTCGCTCGTCTCTCTCTTGTTTTTTCGCTCCATGCTGCTGCTGTCACTGCCGCCATGCTGTGAAGCCACACAAGGGACTGGTCAGAGGTCTAACAGAGGCACTGCTTCAAAGGACCCTCTTTAAAGAGTCATTCTGATACAACTGATTCCTGACTTGCTTTACACACTGGCGGCTCGTGCGCTGGTGTGATCTGAGCCAGGCAGACCTACTGTGAAAATCTGCACTGAAGCTGAGCCACGAAGTGACCACAAGTGAACTCTTTGATTGGATCTCCACTTGCAGCCAGGAGCTGCAGATGTGATAATCACTACTGTTAACTGTGAGCGGATGCACGACTGTAGCTGCTGCTCAGTGGCACACAGCCTTTGCAGCGTGCACTCTGGCTTCCCAGATTTGCCGCTCAGCCTCGACTGCCAGCTCAGAGCGGCGCTGCTTCCTCCTCGTCGTTCCATCCTCACGCCTCGTTGGCTGCATCCTCCCGTGGCACGGCGAGCTCCATAAAGTAAACAGACTGCCGAGCATCGGACCACATAATGTTTCAGGTCTACGGCCTGCGCTGTCTCTCATGATACTATAAGGTGTTGCTTCATGTCTGCTTGCATCTCTCATCTCCTAGCTTCCCTGCAGATGCCCTCATTTGTGCCTGCTCAGTAATTTCTGCACAGTCAGTGATTTACTTTTTTTTTGCTCCATATAAAAAATGTGATGCATAGGTTTCCGTCTTAGTTTATGTGCTGCTAATTTGCAAGAATCACGATATAGGAGACGTATCTGGCAAGTCCCAAATTGTCGTTTGTGAATGCGGCTGCGGAACATTCTCTCAGACATTAATTTTCCCTTGAAAAAAAATCAATTTATGCAATATAATATCTTTTTGGAGCAACCAAGGATTACAGAGTTTTTTGGTGATCTTTTGGAAGTTGGTTAAAGGGGAAATCCACCAATTTTACACATCAAAGTCTGTTTATAGGTCTTTGATGCATATTAAAAGTTGCAAAAAGCTTTCTGTGGCTCCAGAGGGAGTAGCATGAGATCTGATAAATTCTCGCAATTGATGTCACTTCAGCCAGAATTGAGTTTGAAGACTGCAAGTTTGAAAAATGACTAATATCTGGGGCTGTCGAGTTAAAGTTTGAGTGCGAAACAAGTTGGCTTGTCAAACATCTGCAGCCTGCTTGTCATCTGTGGTTGAGGCCACGTAAGCTGCTACTGCCACCACTATCACCCGAATGTCCGGCTGATCTGTTACCAATTGAGCTGCATTGTGATTTAACCTAAGTGCCAGGTTTGAACAAGGATTGACTATTGAATTTTTTTTTTTATCATTGTGTCACGCACAAATAATGTGCCCAGACCCAAAGGGCTTATAAGACATCATTATAAGAAAACAAACAACAACAAAGAAACAGACCAGAAACCAAAGTAGGAACATTTAAACTACAAATAGCAATAAACAAATAAACCACCCTGCCAATTTTTTCCAAGTTTTATTAACAAAGGCAAGGAAGCAAGAAGAATGTAGAGAGTAAAATGGATGAAGTCTCTGGTTCTGCTGCATCAATTTTGATGCTTTTTCAACAAGCTTACCGTGGTGGCTCCCACCAAAGAAGTGAAATGCTGAATCGGAGGTGCTCAGGGAATAAACTGTGGTCTTAAATATTGAACATTTCTAATGTAACTTGAAGCCCTAGAGGAATGTTTACTGAATAAATAGTATTGTTATGCCCATGCATGCAATAACAATGAGAAATATGAGTGAGATGAAGCCCTGAGTGGTTGAGGGCCCAATCCCAATGTCTCTCCCAAGATGTTAAGTGTTGAGTCAGAGAGGCTGCAAGGAGATGAAATGGTACAAACAGGAGGGGGACAGCACTTTGTGACATTTCCCAAGCTTATGGGTTATGGTAAGTACACATACACACAAATAGAGACACATTCAGTCAGAGGTTTCAGGGATAAAAGTTCCCTAATGTTTCAAAAGCTTATCACTTTTCTGTTGTTTAATAAACTGAGCGATGTAAGAAGAAAATCTGTTCAAGGAGAAGAGTGGAGATCTTAGGTAGAGGATAATATTTAAAGATTTCAAGAGGGCCAACACCATCATTCTCTTTTTTAGAGGGGTTTGGGGCTTCCCCAGGTAGCCCATGATAAGCCAGTACTTTAACATAACTATGCTATGAACAATAAAAACCTTCGAGCAAAGTCTGCAGAAATGCAGGCTTATGGAAAGTGGCCACAAAGGGCCCAAAATGTCTGCGAGGGAGCCCTCGTGCACTGAAGGATCTGACAGTGGGATATCCCTCAACCCTTGAGGACTTAGAAAACAAACTGTTTCTTTAACAAAAGGGAAGAAGGAACTTAATGTACTGACTTCCCACGTCCCTGATGTAACCAAATCCAAGTTAGCCCCAGAACTGGTACGTGTGGTATTCAGGAAGTCCCATCCTCGGATTTCAAGAGCGCCATCATCATCATCATCATCATCATCATCATTCTTTTTTTTTAAATGTCTTGGGCTTCCCCAGGTAACTTATGGTACCCCCCAAATTGCTTTTGTTTTCTGAACCTAACCACGAGTCAAGTAAATTCCGTTTTCAGTATCAAAAATCCCGTCCTCCTATCCTCCTAAATAATACTTTACTTTGCAATAATACATAAGTACAATAATACATTAGTGATTAAAATAATTGTTGTTGGTATGTATGATTTTGCTGCATTCGTGTGAGAGCTCAGCACCGGCTCCCACGTAGCCTGAACCCTGATGCGTGTGGTAGACAAACATCCTCTGGGTTGTCCTCCATTTGTTCAAGCCTTTAAAAATGGTCTCTTGGAGACAGGGTTGCTCCTGGTTACTGCTGTTGCCGATCATAGAATGGATTTTGAAGTGCATCAACTCGAGGAAACACCTTGCTTATTGACAGCATATGTGTTTCTGTGTCTGAACACGGACAGCCTCTGGCATCGCTGTTTTTTTTTGTTTTTTTTTCTCAGCTAAGGTGTGAAGGCAGCACAGCGTTGGTAGCTCCAGTAATGAATAACATCCTCAATCCATCAAGCCGTCAGCTCCCAAAAACAAAGCGTCTTCATCTCTGCATGTGCTTACTTCATCCACATCTCCTGCTGGGTACGACACAGCCTCAGTACATCTTCTACCTCCCAGCAACACATTTGTTGTGTGTGTTTACTCTTTTCTAAAGATATTTTGTTCCACGCAGCCAAACCAAACTCCACTCACAGTTTCTCCATATCTAAGCACCAAATACGCTTACTGAACCATAAGAGCTCTGATTCGCACTCACTCCAGATTTGTTTGAAAGCTCTGAAAGGCATTTCCTTACCTACAGATAATGATGATCTTCGACTTCTCTGCAACCTCTTTTACGGGCAATTCATATGAAGTTTACATCTCCGATTGCCGCCTTAAAGAGAGAGAGCAAAACATGCTAATTCGGTTTTCACCACAGCCCTGAACACGGCATCTGACATGAGAATATCTCATTAATTAATTCTCTGGTTTTTGTGCTCATTTTATAAAAAATGCTCACAGAAATTCTTTAAATGTGTCCCTTCCCTCTTCAGCACACACGCAGAGACTCATTCCCCCATTATTCTCACCTTAGTTTCCCCCTCATTATCTCCCAGACTCCATGAATAGCACCTGCCCGCCTCTCTGCTGCTCTGGGATTTCTCAGCACCCTGGGTGCATGTTTGAAACACTTGTTAGCTGGCTGCTTCCCACCTGTTATCACTTTAGGGAGGAGGGGAGGCATGAGAGAGCCTGCATATCACCATATACGCTGATATCATCTGCAAACGTTGAATAGAGGAGTCCCCTATCCAGGCTGCTGCAGCCCCTTGGCCAAATTATCTTGTCATAAGAAGGGATATAAGATCCTTACTGGAGTGAGCCTCTACAATAAAAAATTGCTTATTCAAGATATAATCTTGTCCCTCGCTCTTGCTACTGTCTGAGCTTCACGCAATTATAGGATTCAGAACTGCAGACTGATCCTCGCTGCTGCCGCTGCCGCTACCAATTTATTTAGAAGACCTCATTCAGAGCAACATGCAGCGTTGCTCTGAATGAGGTCTTCTAAATAAATTGTAACAGAGGTGTCTAATTCCAAAATCAAGATATTGACAATCCATGAATTTGGCATATTTTCTGCCTCAAGGACAGATTGCAATCGAAGTCAGATTAGTTAGTGAGAAGATTCTCTTGACTGTGCTGTGAAAAAAAAATAGAAATTGAAAAGAGATGAAAATTGGAATTAATTTCATGAAAACATTTGGAATGCATGACAAAGAATAGTAAATTTCACCAATGAGCCCATGTTAATACTTGTTTATATATGGAAATAAGGAATGAGACCTTTAATTGCACTGTAGGGCTTTGTTCAGGAGACGTGGTTGTATGTGTGAGCCTGCATCTGCTTCCATTCTCTCCTTTGTAAGACGTTTGCTTGAGGACGGGGGATTTTCTCGAATTACGTGATTGTTGTTGCCCTGAAGTGAGTGGGGAGTGAAAGGGAGGAAGAATGGGTGAAGGGAAGCATATACTGTAGACGCAGACAGACAACAGTTGTACAGAGTTTTTTTGTCAGGGAGGATGATCATTTTGAGAGAGACGTGGAAGGAAATGCAGCAGAAAATGATGGTTTTTTTGACAGATGAGGGAAGA
>CAEMYA010000032.1:1563051-1611869 GCA_903131615.1 Diplodus sargus
AAAAAAAAAAACAACAGAAAAACAGGTGAGATTAAGATAAACAAGGCATGGCTTTAAAATGCACCCAGTAATCAGACAAACAAGAGAGGTGGAGAAGGAGAGAGGAAAGAAAGGGGGAGGGCACGTGGCTGCCCCGAAAGATGAATGCCCACTTTGATCCTCTTCCTCTCCCTTGTTCCCTCTCTGCGTTTTACCTTTCCCTCTACTTCACCCTCTCTCATATATCCTCGTTTACTCTCTTTCACCTCCTCTCCCCAGTTGTTTTCCTGCTGCCTTCCACAGTTTTATTTCCCAGCGGCACGCTCGGCTTTGCCCCGCCGCAGTCTACGATATACTAATGTCTCATTAACTGCTTTATCCGTCTGTTTATCTTCTTCCACTTTCCCTCCGCTGCCTCTCCCAGTCGTCTCTTTAAGGCTCTAGCCCTCTGGCCTGTCCACTGTTTTCAATCAGTGGACTCATCTATCTTGTCTCTCTCAAAGTGTTGTAATACAATCCAGCGACAGCAGGCGGCAGTCAAGCCCATTCATTCGCTTGTTATCCCTGTTGATTCCATGATCTGTCCTTGTTTTTGTTTTTTGGCTTTTTGCTCCGTCATTTACATGTTATTAATGCAAACGAAAGTGTGTGAGAGGAGGGTGGTGTGTGTATCGTGTCCTCCTGTGTGTGTGTGTGTGTTTGTCTGTGGTCCAAAATCAGACCTCCCCCCCCCCAAATTCATGATGAAGATGATAATCGGAGAGACGAAGCCTGTGACATAAATGCCGTATATGATCACGTGACTGAGTGATTATGTGAGCTCATCGGGAGACCAGATCACAAGGAGAGGGAGGAGAGGTGTTGTAGCCTTGTCTTGTGACAATGAGCTTATTGTACTGCACGCTGTGAGGATTGTTAGTCTGTGATGTGAAACCAACCTGACACTAATGAAAAAAAAGTGTTGCTCTTGATGATGCCAGGTTTTTTGGTCGGAAGCGCTTAATTTAATCAGACGCTGTGAGGACATGTTTGTAATTTGAGGCTAATTAATGACAAGACTTTGAAAACAGAGATATTATTATCATTACAGAATATGGCAGGGAATAGGGCTTCAACTAGCAATATTTTCATAGATTTTTTTGATGCATTTCTTGATTGAGCTATTAGTTGTTTGGTCTATAAAATATCAGAGTGTTTCCTGTTTTGTTCAAAACACAAAGAAATTAATTTTCTCTGTCTTAAACGTTCTGTTTTAGCTCCTGTCTCTTTAAGGGACTTCCTCCTGAATACCCAGTGTGCTCTGATTGGTCAGCTCACACACGCCTGATTCTGCACCGCTCACTGTGTGTCCAGTCCACTGGTCAATGTTTTCAGCTTCCGGTTAGCCTCACCTTTACTGTGAATATAGGCAGAAATTATGCAAATATTTGACATCAGGATGTAGTGTGATGTCAAAGAATTACAGAATTAAAGGCGGGACAACTGACGAGGCGTTTCAGGGGCAGTGTTTTCTGTGGGAGAGAGGAGCTCCCTTAAGCGGGGACTTCAGACATTTTAACTTTCAAGACCTCCATAACACACTGAAGGAAAGGGACAAAATGCCTCGTCGTTTTCCTGCTTTTAATTCTGTGACATCACACTGCCTCACCATGCCTATATTCAAGGTAGAAGTTATGCTAACTGGAAGCTGGATATCTATGTATGAGCGCCAATGGGAGACACAGTGAGCAACCCTGGCTCAGGCATGTGTGAGCTGACCAATCAGAGCAGACTGCGTATTTAGGACGGGGTTCTTGAGGAGACAGGAGCTAAAACAGAACGTTTTGCAATGTGAGCAATGAAGCATGCAAACATATTCTTGCAGTAACTTGAAATAAAATGATGAACCTGGAAATGAACATAATTTGTCTCGTAAAAACAGAAAGTAGACTCTAGACTCAATTATTGGATAAACTCCCGTTTTATCTTTCTCTTGAAAAAGAAAAGCAGATATGTTCAATGCAGCGTCTCAGTGACGTCCAACACAAGTTCAGTTTGATATCTCATTGTCCCGTTTACTGGGAACTGCACTTTGTTTCCTGTGATCAAAACAGACACAGATTTTGTCAGTATGAGTGATGCACAAAGACTTTGTCGGCTGTGAAACATTTCAATTAGACTCAGAGGAAGCCTCGAGATGAGAAAGAGAGGCATGAGAGAAAAAGCCCTCAATCAGCATAAACATCACCCTTGATTAGCATTTCTTCTCCTTTTCCTGCCATTCGGTGACCAATTTATGCGACAAGTTCCACATAAATATGTTGCTTGAAAGAAATATGTAGCTGAGGTTTTTCCTCATTTGGTCTTGCATTAAAAAGACGCGTGATGTATTTGTGTGACGTTTCATGCGCCTTGGCTCATAATCTCATGCGGGACTCCTCGAATGTCAGTTTGGAAATATAATCTGTCAATAACCGAGAAAATCCATCAAAGCGTAAAGGTGTTGCTTTTTCCAATGTGTCTACGAAACTGGACGAGCCCCGCCATGCTCAGCAGGACTCCTTCATACTATAGTTTGCGCTCTTTCTGCCACATGTCAAACGTTTTGAGAGCGTGACGAAGCAGCGTGTCTCTGCTTGATCCTGAGCGGCGTGACATTCGTTTTTTTTCCCAGCAGGGCGCTGTCATCTCAACACCAGCCTCCATCCGCACATTCTCACCGTCCGTAAACATGTTTGACTTTATCAGTTGACTTTTCTGCCATCTGGCCGCTCCGCGCAGGCCGAGGGGAGACGCGCACCACTTATGTTCAATCTCACAGTTTGATCCCAGGAGACATTAGCGATGCCCACATCTATTTTCACCACCTCTTCCCCCCCTCGCCATACCACGTTATTATTGTCACATTCTATTTTCCTCCCATTCTGGTTCAAGGGCTTTTATGGGAAGAGATTTCCCTCTGTTTCTGTCACGTCAGTGTCATATTAGTCTCTTTGATTTCCTTGCTTTTACTCCCTTTGAAGTGCAGAGGTACGAGCATTAAGCCTTAATTACACGGCCTGATAAGTCTTTTAAGTTTACTGGGTCAGCCAGAAAGGGGTCATCATCTTAAATCTGCCTCATTTTATAAACTCATCCCACGGCTAAATTTACGCTGACAGATTTGAGAAGCTAAATCAAATTGGGTTTCATTGCGTAACAGCGTAATCCCTCATTTGTCATCATGAAACCAGCCCAGATTTTTTAATTTATGAGTTGGCGAAACCCAATCTGTATGAATCATAGAGAATAAACATGTCTACGTTTGCTGTAATATAAGCAGAATCTGGTATCAAAGTGCAGATAGCTGCAGGGAACATCAAACCCGTACAGGATGTGTGCATTCGAGTATTTGGCCAACATTTTCTGCTCCTAGTCGAAGAGAAAAAGAAAAAGACGCTCTAAAAATGGTCTTATTTTCACACCGCGGTGAAATCTTTACAATGCTATTTGTGTCTGAGTGGGAGTTTGTAGTCTGCAATTCTTTAAACCCTCATTGTATGTTAAAATAAAGCTGCCGTGCGTGTTTGAAGGCACTACAGCTTCATTTTCTTCATCAATGAAAGGTACATACAGTATCTCAAGATTTCTTTTGTTTCTTCCAACGTGTGTAGACGAAGGCCATTGTCTTTCAAAAGGAAAATGGAGAGCCTGTGTTTGGCTATAATCTCATGAGATATGAAACAGAGTGAGAAAGAGCTGAGGGGCCAGAGTCTGGTATGTTGTTACAGCAACAGAATGTAACTTCCTGGAGAAAGGCGGTCGACTGTTGCGTCTCGTCCTGAGGTTGTTGTTCCCGCTTTTTGACGACATGAGAACGAGACTGAACACTCGACTGTTTTTCTAAAGGCAGTTCAATTTTGTTGCTTTGAAAAATGACGACCCTCTGATGAACCAGTTTCATTGCTTGAATATAGTATTCAAATTGATCGTGTTTGACTTCTTGTGTTCACGATCTGGGTCTCGAGCTCGCAGGAATATGTTTGCAAAATGACAGAAGGCGAGGTGCGCGTTAATGAGCAAACGTTGAGAATACTTATCATAGTCCCGTAACCAATCTTTCTTTAAAATGCTCTTTTTTCGTATGAACTTAATTGCAAATCTGACTTACCAAGGACTGACACGAGGCCTGCATGTAAAATGCATCTGCTGGAAGCGTTGTAGGCGTTTTAGCTGGCCTCCTCTCCATTATGCAGTTAGTAATCCCCTCCCTTCCTTTCTACGTCACAACAAGGTGCGGCGGAAATCACCAGACAACAGGAGGATCCCTCCAGTAGAAAGGACCGCCTGGTTAATGTTGGAATACAGAAGTGGTTCACACTTATTTTAATAAGAATATCACTTACAGCAGATTTAAGCTTCACATTTATGGGTTATCCTGAATTATCCTCCGTTCTGTGGATCTTCAGCCTCTCTTCAGCTGATAGTTGTCTTCCCCTGAAGAGCTCACTGTCTGATCTGTTACTAATAGCCTAACTTACCCCGTCATACAGAACTGGAATATCTGTCAGCCAAAGAACAATTGATCCTTTTAGAATTGGTATATACAAACAAACAAACGACGTCCCACTGTGTGAATCATTAATGTTCTTTTTTGATTTAAAAAAAAAGGTCAGCGGGCCACTGCTGTAATTCCGCTGCAGTATACTGTAAAATACAGGAGTACACAACAAGAGAAACAGAGACCTATATGATCACATGATAACCAGTCAGGTCAAGCCCGGGCAGATGTGAAATTGTGTGGCGGGAGCAGCCGTCTGTGGTTTCGAAATTGAGCGACAGAGCTTCTCATAAATATAAACGCGAGTATGAAAACAGCATGCTGACAGTGGTCAACTGATTTGGAACAGACAAATGTTGTCATCTCGCAGAAGGGGGACGCTTCCATGTGTCACTGTCGACAAATTCTCTGCTTTGTTGTGTGATTTGGAAGACTCTGCTGGTTTTGTTAATTTGGCGATTCTCTATAGGAAGTGGTGAATAGCTCCTTTGGTCTTAAATTCTGACTGTGATCCAGGCTTCCCAAACGATCCCTAAAGATTTGGAGCTGAGAGAGTAAATCTGGAAGAGACAAGGACCAGGATGCCAGTGCAAGTGAAATTTAATCAGAAACTTAGAATGAAGCTGCTGTGTTAGCGTTTCCCCCACAGGTAAAGCAAAGCTATGAGATCTCTCTAAAGCTTTGTTTTTCTTATAGATTTGAAAGGGTCAGTGTGAGGTCCGAATGATAACAAGGAAAGAGAGATGGAAAGGGACTGACAGCTTCCTATGGCTGGATTTTCTCTGTAATCTTTTTTTCAATCAAAAGGCGCAAGATCAGGCGCTTCTGTGGACAATTACAGCTGAATTCATTTGCATTGTACGCGAGAAGAGAGTTTCTGTTTGCTTCCTTCCACTGACCCTGGGTAAACAGCCTGCGTGGGGATGACTCGCGACAGAGGGATGTCGGCCTGCGTTGACCCTCGTCTGCTGCTTAAGCTCCTCAGTAGCTTCACGCCGTACCTGCATGTGATGCTTCGGAAGTGAGCTTTTATGCAAATTAATTTTCCAAGGTGACTCGTGCAGGACGTGTCTCTGTGCTAATTGGAAGCCATCAACTCGGAGTCGCTTTGACCTTTATTAATATTCAGACAAACTATCCGTGGCTGCAGAGAGTACAGGGAGGTGGTTATTCTGCCACGTGGGAGTGAACTGTCATATTAGACTTCAGATGCCGGTTACATCTCTCAAGGCTGATGCAACGCTCGATAAGCATACCCAATGTTAATGCCCGTGTTGCGCACAAGCGGATGCAAAATGACGTGCACGATCTCCCGGGGAGGTTTGCTGCAGTTGTCTTCAAATGTTTGTTTAAACTTTGATGGGTCCCTCGCTCTCTTCCTCCCACCTTCTCTACGCCTCCCTCCCTCGCTCCCTCCCTCGAGCCTTCTGTAGCTCGGCGAGGAGGAGAGGAGCGGGTGATGGAGAGAAATGTTCAACACAGCGTGCCTGTGTCAGAGTTCCTCCTCAGACATGGGAAATGCACCCACACGCCTGCAGACATTTTTTTCAAACACCCTCCGCTCATGGAAACAGATACTCACACGCCCACTCGCTCGAAACGCACAAACGCGCGTGGAGAGGGGAAACAAACATGGAAAAACACGGAGCTGCTTGATAGTCTATATATAAAACTACAGGCTGGAGGTGTCTGTGTAGTTTGTCAGCGAGCGTGGCTTTGTGTGCGCATGTATGTGTGCGCTTTTGTGTCCCTCATGATTTTGCTTTAACAACCTCAGGGCATATAAAGTCACTGAACACATCTTCCCCCCCAGTGCGAGGCTCTCCTTGCTCGGGACCCTCCGTGTAAAAAAAAAACGTCTCCTGCAAACAGACTGAAGTAGGTGACGTGTGAACATTGCCACAGAAAGGAGCAGATCGGTTATTTGATTTCTGAAATTCAATACAGGGAATCTGCAGATTTTCAACGATGGTAAAAGGGAAACAGGACAAGGAAACGTGCAGAGCGGCAGATGAGGCAGTGGAGCAGGGGGGCTTGAATTAGGTCACCGTCTCTCCTCCCCGCGCTGATTGTCGCTCTTCAGTGTGTAATACAGCTGAAGCGCGTTAGCGTAACAAGTCCTCCCCTTCCTCTCCTTGTAGCATTAGTCCAAGTGGGTCTTCTGTCACTTTGCCGAAGAGGATAAACATGTTGGAGGAGGTTCTCTCAGTGGTTCGTCATTTGCTCTGCCACCTGCCGCCTTGAAACATTTCATTTGTTTTTTTTGACATTTTGTAATTTAAACAAATGTATTTTGCACTTGTAGTCACAACAAAATATTGAAATTGAATAGAATAATTTGCTTCCTGTCCAGCATAAGACGAGAGGCTCACCCAGCACAGTGACTTCCTGGAGCGGTGTCATAGCTGTGTGGTTGCTAGGCAACCAGTGCAACATTTTATTTTATTTTTTTACCCTACCGTTTGTGTACGGATTACACAAACATCATCTTTTTTGTGTGTGATCTATAGATGTGCTCACAGGTCTATATTGTTCACCTTTTAAACAGAGAATGGCGAAACGTCCACCATCCACATTCTACCGCCCGGACAAACGCTCGTGATCGGTCATAATTGTTGCATGCCCTCTGCCTCCTGAATCTCAATTTGCTTTGTTGATGATGATAAACCAGCATTAGTAGCTGTGTAATAATTTGCCGTATCCTTCGAGGGATGCAGTCTATGAATGCTTGGCCTTTTTATGCTGAGAAGGCTGAACTGAGCGTTGTTAGATGAGACGCTCCAGTCTGTATGTAGGGAATCTGCATCACCAGCTCTCCTCGACCTTACCCATGAGGCATGAAACGCCACTCCTGTTGTCTAGCAACCATGACAAAATTGGGGTCCTTTGCTTTGTCAACATTTGTATTGCCGGCTGTTTGGGTGATTTGAAACCCCATACTTACATTCAAAAGCATATTCAGCTGCCGTCCCCACCATCGTTGTCCTTTGAAAAAAACAAATCCAACCATCACCAGCACCATCTTCGGATAGTTGGATGCTGGATGAAAAGACAGGTTGCATTCTTCTGCCTCGTTTGAGGGAGCATTTGAGATGCGACGGCCTTGTTCGCATTGGGTCTCCAAATGCAACCTGTGATCTCTGAACTGGGACACCGCGAGTGACTCACGAGTTGCTATTGTGCACATGAGAACTGTTTTTAAGTCCAACTTTTCCAGTCTGCCAGAGTCTTCACACAAAATGACAAAAGGATCCCCCAGTAGACTTACACTAAACTTGAAAGCAAGACGGCCACCTTTATATTCTGCATTTCGCCAACGTTTGTGTGCCGTTGACCCCCACCTGTTGACTCTTTGTCAAAGCACGGTGCGTCTTCGGCGTAACATGTTTTTTTTTTGCCTTCCGATCGAGCGTTGCTAACCTGAATCCTGATGGTAGACCTGCAACCAGAGCCCTCTTGTTCCTTCATGTTCTCCAAAAGTCTCAGAGTCACAGTGGACACTTTGACCTGTCAACGCATGAAAAGCGGAGGTAGAGCTAATTAGAGGAATGACATGTCCTTTCCGGCAATTATTGCTATGCAACGCACTAATTAATGAAAACATTAGTTCCACCTGTGTTCGACAGGTCAAAACCGTCTGCTGTGAAAATGGTTTAAACAGCCCACGTCCTTGTTTAAGATCTGGCTTTGACATATTAATTATCACCCGATCCTCCTTTTTTTTTTGTTTAGTTCATAATTTCTTTTATTAATATGGTAATTTACAGTGTTTAAATGTTTGAAATACTACACATTTGGTAAGCCCTTTAAGCTAAGAACAAATCATTACCAACACCCACCAAACTGCTGTTTCTTCCCCGCCTCGACGTTCCCCCCGAGCTGTAAAGCAGCCCGGCCTGCCAGCAGAGGCTCCTCGTGTTTTGCTGCTGATAAATTTGTCCTTCACACACAAAAGGAGTCAATCAGGCGAAAACATTTGGGCTGCAGATTACGACGAGTCTAATCAGCAGCTCGCTATATTTAAACTCGCGCTCCTTTTTTTTTTTAACTCACAGCGTTCGTTTTCGGGCCTTTTTTCCCCCCGCAGGGCAAACAAATACTGCACAGACCTCCAGCTCACAGATTTAGAGATGCTCGCTCTGCGGTTGTAAATGTTTCTTCTTCTTTCTTTCTTTTCTTTTTTTTTCCCCTTGAGAGAACTGAGGAAAAGGAGTTAGCGTGCTGTTTACTGGAGTATAAATGAATAATTAGTACTCGTGCATCTGTCTCATCTGTGCTTTTCTTTTCTTTTTCTTTTCTTTTTTTTTTTTTACCATTTCTATGTTTACCACCGCCTCTCTTGCTCTCTATCTCTCCCTCATGCATACAATCTGTTATGAATTGCTAATTTATTTTGATTATCAAATTCCTCTTGAAATAGTTATGAAGGTCATATTTCATGCTCCGTGGCTTCGTGCTTTGCATACAGCTGGTATTTTAGGTGTCAGACTAGCAGTGTGGTGCCATAACAACATAAGTTATGCAGAGTCACACACACACATATACAATTCTCGTCATCCTACCCTCTCTCTTTTCGTTCCTCTCTTCCTGTCTTCTCCACCGCTCTGCTCTTTTTCACCCCATCTGTGTCTCGCCCCCCCATCCCCCAACACTCCCCTCTCCCCTCTCCCATCCTTCCTCGGTTCTCCTCTTCCTCCATACGGTGCTATTTTCTTTGATCGCTCTCCATTTGTTTCTTTACCCTCCCACTCTGCATACTGACACCGCTGAAAGGATCTTTCTCTCTCTCTCTCTCTCTCTCACTCTCTCGCTCTCTCCCTCTCTATCTCTGTCACTGCTCCCCCCCTCTCTATCTGTCTTTTTCCTTATTTGTCTCCCTCTGTCTCTATCTCTACCTCCCTCTCGTCCTCCCTCTCCCTCTCATCCTCATCCCTCACTATCTCTCCACGCACACTTGATTCATTTTACACATTACAGAAGCATCCATCATTTTGCTCTGAGAAGGAAAAAAAAAATCTCTCCTTTTTTTCTTTTTTTCTTTTTTTTATACATTTTTCATCCGTGACAACATTTTGCGCTCTTCTCTTCTGTCTTTTTTTTCTTCTCCCAACTCCTACACTCTCTTTTCCGTGGATCCGATCCTAAAGCTGGAACCAATATGTTTTATTTCCAGCTGGTCATCATGGCAGGGACCGTTCTGTTGGCGTACTACTTTGAGTACACGGACACGTTCCCCGTGCACATCCAGGGCTTCTTCTGCTTCGACAAAGCCTACTCCAAGCCGTACCCGGGACCGGAGGACAACAGCAAGGCGCCGCCCGTCCTCGTCTACTCCCTTGTCACTGCCATCCCCACTGTCACGGTGAGTCTGTGTTCAACTTGTAAAGAATGAAAAGAAGAAAAAAAACGTACCTCCACAGGTGGTCACACACATGCCTCACCTACATGTGAGACACACACAAACATGGATAGTTCCTCCTCATCTGCACGTGGCGTTTGTGGATTGAAAGAGAGAGAGAGAGAGAGGTGTGTGGGTGTGTGTCCTCGTGGTCTCACCGCTCTGTTTGTGTGGATGCGTTCTTTGTCATAACCATGGCAACGGGCACTATATTTGTCCTCCACAGAGCAGTCGGAGATAGCTCCAGCGAACACAGAGTCCTTATTTCAAGACGGCACGCTACTAAAAGGGAATAAAACATCGGCGCTAAATGGCTTCCCCTCCTCCGCACACACACGAGGACGCAGGGTTACGTTGTTTTCCCCAGATTCATCCCACACTTGAAAACACACACTGAAGCACCTTTTAATAATTAAGCATCTATACAGAACAGCAATTTGCAGGTCATGAAATTCTTGGCAGCAACGAATCAAAAAAACAGACCGCTTTATTTTATTTATTTTCTGTGGTAACTCACTCATTTCCATTGATACTAGAGCGGTTTAATGTGAATCTTGTAAGGCACGGTAACTGTTATTTATCCATCTACAATGTACTGAATTCCATTGTAGCGGCCATACTTTCTATTTCAGAACAGCGGGACATTATTAATGATGAAACACAGCTTCAGATCCTCATCAAAGCTCTGTGTCTCCATGGCTGTCTGTCTTGTCCCCCAGGGCTTGTCTCTTTGATGTCCTGCAGTTAAGTGGCGTTATGACACGGCTGCCTCTGAGCCACATATTAGGGCATCTCACACACACACACACACACACACACACACACACACACACACACACACACACACACACGTACACACACAAGTAGAAGCATAAACACAAGCATATGCACATAATCGCATAGATCCAGGCAGTCCTGGGTCATTAGCTTCTCTATAGATGACACCAGACCAATCCCCTCTTCTGCTGCCCATTTTCATATCTTCAGTCTATCATATTGATAAATATAGATGTGTTTATTGGTAACAACAATAATAAGATGGTTGTAGATGTTTTTTTAAGCTATCTATCTGACAATGAATGAATTATTTTCTGTCTTTTGACGTTTTTTTTCAGTTGCACACAGGCATGTATTCACACATATCACGGATGCATAGGTGCACTTCGTATGTGTTTCTGTGCACGTGCGTGCGTGTGTGTGTGTGTGTTTGGAGCCCAACATGCACTGGAATGGATGGGGGCTGCGGGCACCACGGGTTTGCGAGCTGTGCAGAGTGGGAGCAGAGTGGCCTGATTTTGCCTGGAGTGCGAAGCGGCTTTTTTGAAAGTCGGAGCATCTGTGTTCTCTCTCGCTCCAAGATACTGCTCCATCCCACGAGCCTCTGTTCAGATACAATAAAAGAAAAAAAACAGATATTATTCATTTCAGTTGTTCTCTCAATTTTTGACCCACACCCTTAGCCACGAACGGGAAATGGACGAGTTCCTCGACTGATGGTACAGGCGTTTTCTGTAAGAACACTGACTTAGTGTGTTTGTGTGTGTGTGTGTGTTTGTGTTTGTGTGTGTGTCTGTGCATGTGTGTGACAGCTCCAACTGATTTATAAACTTAGCAGAAACGCCAAGTTTTCTCTTATTTTTCCTACATAGCCGCCCCCTCTCTGCTGCTGTCTCTTTGTACAATGATGAGGAGGCATACAAGTCAGGATTTCTGCCGTTCCTCGTTCGAGTTGAAACTTTCGCAGCGCCGTATTCAAGAGACAGGGTTAGTGCTTCCATACAGAGACAGACATGTTAGAAAAACAATTTCCAGATTGTTGAAGCAGAGACTGGGACATTCTGGATCCCACACTTCCCATGATGCAACTCAAAAGCTTAAACTGCATTTTTGGTCACTGAAAATGGACCTTTTGGAAAACTCCTTCCGGGGTGAAGATGTTCAGAAACTTTCAGCGTTTATAACTGGACAGGCAAGTGAAGATTTTTGGAAAAATGATGCGGCCTGTGTAGGTGTCGGCAGACACCTAATTGGGCTAGTGTACGATCTGATGGTTTTCACAGTCTGACAGCCAAACAGACCCTTCACTCAGCAAAATAAAGAAATATGACCTGCAAAGCAATGCTACAGGACCAAACAAAAAGGCAGTAACTGGTTGTGTCTTTGGCAACTTCTATGTGGAAAGAAAATCTGCAGTTTTATGTGGAGAGGTGTCTGTCATCCTGTCTGTCATCCTGTCTGTCCTCCTGTCTTTTATCCTGTCCGTCCTCCTGTCTTTCCTGTCAACCGGCCAAAAACTTTAACTCACCAAGTGTTTGTCTCCTTGGTCAGCCCTCCCTCCCGACACTTCAGAGAACTTTCCCCAAGAAAACAGCCTCCCTCCCCGCGAGTAAGAGAGTCCGACAGGGTCGCTGTTTACTGATGGCAATTATGTAATTATGTAATTTAGAGTCACTTCCCAGGATGCATGGTGGGTCAGGATCCCAGCCACAACGCATTATTACAGCATCAATATGATTATAAGCAGTCGGCAGAGAAAGAGTTTTTGCGTGAGAAGGCATATATTTGAATAAATACAGCATTAGCCACGATGGTTCTCTGAAGAGCATTGTTGTGGTTAGGCAAAAAAAAGTGAGGACCCAAATGCTGAGGTTTAAAAAGCTGGTTTCCATAAATACCTGCGTACATGTGGACCAGGACTCACAGGTCTACCTCGATTGTATTTCCAACAGTGTTCCCAGGATAAATAGCTACCCCTATGACCCTTAAAATGATAAAGGAACGTCTACATCTTTCAAGTGAATCCATTGAATTTTTGTGAAGAAATCTTCGAGTTCACTCTACTCAGAGACTTTGGCAAGTGCCACTCTCGTGTTTCCCCCCCCGGTTACCATATATACAATAGAGCAGGTTACACTGCAAAGGCAGAGCTTCGATTCCAAGTCCACTCACACAAGACCTATTGACCCCAAGGTGACATAAGTGTAAATTCATCTGTAACTGTATTCACATGGATGACACTGTCATCAGGGTCAGAAGCTCATATTTCTTTTTCACCTTTCCTATCATATCGTATAACACTATCAAACGGTGGTGTTAGCTTGTAGGTGGTTGAATGCTAACATTAGCTGTTGTCTAAAGGGAGCTAATGGGCTACCAAATATGTTGTTTCTCCTTGAAATAGGGCCTGATGTCCCTCCAGACGTTGACAAGCCCTTATCGTTTCAGTATGTAATTTGAGCTTCCCACCCTGAGCCTGATGTGAAAGGAAATATGGTCACCATCTGAATATTGTCTATTACTTTCATATCACAAGGTCTACATCCTGCAACTTTTTTTGGTGCAATTTCATGAAGAAGTAATAAGTTATTTCTATCGCACCTGATAGGCTGCGCTAGACAACTATTTGCACTCAAAGTGAGGAGAGGCATGACTCTGGATGTCCTGTCATCTTTGTTGCAGGTTCAAACATCTTTTAAATTACCTTTCATCAACAGCACAGCTTCCCTGTGGCGTTTTGAACCTGAAGTAGCACCATGGAGGGTACCCATTTGTCTCGTGCATTTGCAATTCCACATACACTGCCAATGGTTTGACAGTATTCCACTGATGAGAGGCAGTGATGTGCCAAGATAAGCAGCAAATGAAAATCAGGGCTGGAAATGTTTTCTGAAAAAGAAACTGCACTGACACATTTGTTAGATCTCAAGGATGCGCACTGTTTCGACGAGTTACGCTGGATGTACACAAACATTTGTTAAAATGAAAACGCCACAGGGCACCTTTAAGAATCCTTTCCGACTGATTTAGATTAACTAACTTTCTTTAATTCTATTTCAAGTTTTCTACTCATTTTATCTTGTTGTTTGTGTGTATGCGTGTATTTAAAGGATAAGCTCACCAAAAAATGTCAATTCAGTTATTATCTCCTCACCCTCATGTCAGTGGAAAGGCTCGTGAAATTTTGTTGTTCACAAAATATTTCTGGAGCTTCACAGCAAAACGGCTTTGCAGCATTCTCGTGAACAACTGAAGTACATGGAGACTTGATTCAAAACGTAAAAAAAACCATACATTCCACATACATTTTTAATCGTGTCTACTCGTGCAAGTAATGTGAATAAAAATAACCGTAAACAACATCAGTATGAACCCAAAACGAAGAGATTTCTCTGTGATCTCACCGCAATAAATGGATCAGAAGCAAGTCAAAATAAAACATCATAATACCGTCTTATAAAAAGCCTGAATTCATTCTTCGTCAGGTCTGTTGGCCAGATGACAAGCAAACAACTCTTTAAATGCCTGTTCCCTGAATGGACTTCTGATCGATAAGACCTATACTGTGCTTTGCTGAGACGTATTTCCCAAAAAATGTTCAGGTAGCCAGACATTCTCAATCACTTCCCTCCAAGGCAGCTCATTATTTGTCCTTTTCTCAGTGAAAGTAGACATGTTAGCGTGCAGTTCTGGGTGTCCGCAAATTGCGTCGCGTTTAGTCTGAACGCGGCATCAGTGTGCACCCAGTCTTACACAAGTCCGACCATGCTTCAAGAGTGTTCATAACGTCTTTCCAAATCATTTTGGGATCTCAGACATTCCAGGGACTTGGATTACACTGGACGAGCTTGTATGGAGATTGTTGTACATTTGAAAACAAGTCAACATCTGCTTCAGTTGTTTAGAAGGCACTGTTTCACTGTGAAGCTTCAGAAATGTTTTGTGAACTACAAAACTTCCAATGACTTTCCATCAGCATGAAGGTAAGTAGATAATGACTGAACTTTTCTTTTTTGGGGCGAACTTATCCTTTAAACTTTTTTTCATGTCTGTGTTTGTGGAGTGTTGTTCTCAACCACATCACTCACAGATTTTCTAAATTATGTTTGGGTTACATGACCACCTCTTCATCACCTGATTAAAGTCCAGTAATCAGGTCATTTGCCAACATCTGAGCCGTTTCTCTCCTCTGAAGAAGGATATGAGAGACAGCCAAAAGCTTGGGGAATAGCGAAGTAAGAGGACTTCTGACTGCATTTAGAATATTTACCACATACATACATTCTTGGGGTTTCTTGTTTTGGTAGATCAGGCTTTCAAACATTTTTGGCACCCATACATCACAAGCAGTGACAAGATACTGTTTATTTTTCACCGTATGAAAATACTCTAAGGTCTCTCACAGGCCATTATGAAAATTGTTTTTTTTCACAGTTGGGTTTGGGCTCTTCAGATGCTGCCCTGGCTGCAGGTTAAAACGGCATCCACCGCGTCTTTCGGGCCAGATCAAAAGCCTGTCTGGAAACCGACGGCGTTGAAAAGCAGCCTGTCGTCTCTGCGGGCTTTTGTGTCCAATTGAACCTGTAAGATTTAAGCAACACACACCTGCGTTGATCACAGTTGAATACTGATGTGCTTACTAGATTAGAATCCAAGCACAATACGGCGCCTGTGTGTGCGTGTGTGTGTGTGTGAGAGAGAGGCAGACAAAGCGAGAGAGAGGAAGTGAGAGGGTGAAATAGAGGCACTTTTGTGGTACTCGGTAAAATATGCTGTTAAGTTTTTCGGTGCATCAGTGGAGGTGAGTGCGTGGGTGGATGACGGCGCACATCTTCTCCTCCACTGAAAACGGATTCTGCGTGCGTGAGTCTGACAAGATCTGAAAACTAGTCAGAGTGGCTACAGGCGATCTCTATGGCTCTCCACAACCGTAGCTAATTCCCTTCCTAACCACACATACACACACACACACACACTGTGCTTAGCCTATATTCAATATACTCAGCAGACGCAGCACAGGTAACATTTCAACACTCGTGCCAATTATCATGCCATGGTGGCGGAACGAGCAGGGAAAAGTGCCATTTGAAGCATTAGCTAAGTCTTTGTGAAGGTGTATATTGTGTAACGGAGACCGTGTGTGTGTGCTGGTTGCAAGCCGCAGCCCACCAGTCAGTCGATACAGTTAAGCTGCGACCAATCACAGGATCAAATAGTAATTATAGGCTTAAGAATGAGCCTTCACAGCACGTGGAGATTCACACCGCACCCCACAAACACACACACTTGTAAGCTCAAACAAGAGGATACAAGGCAGGGAGTTAATGAACTTTTGAATGTAGAGGTTTATTTTTCCACCTATTTTTTTATGTGGGTCAGAAGCATAATGCTAAATACTTTTGCCCCAGAGAGCTCCGTTCTAATGCTGCTAAATATAAGCCTCTCGAACAGAATGGGAAGGCGAAGCGAGGGCACTCTTTGAGAGGAGAGACAGTGAAAAGTTCAAACACCAAACAAGAGGGGAAGGAGGAGGAGGGGGAGGAGGAGGAGGAGGAGGGAGGAACACAGGTTGAGGAACACAGGTTGTGTGAAACAGATGAGGGACCAAAGCGAAAACAGAATACAAAAAGAGACATAGAGGAGCGAAAGGACTAAGAGAGAAGGCGAGGAAAGTGGGAACAAGGGAGTCCGTCCGATGCCAAGTTTGTATGCGGCTGTCGGTTTAAAGCTCGGGAAGAGTTTTCATGCATAATGCAGCTCCATGTGACAGAGAGATGGGGATTGGGGCGAACCACGGAGGCATGACAATATCATCCAGTCATGCCAGAGTTTATTAAGTGAGAGCTCTCGATACGTCAAATGAAATTTTTTTTTAAAAAAGGCATTGTGCTTTCGTTGCCGTCAAATCTTCAAAAGCAGATGCCGGATGTGGTCAAAGGCACATTGTGCTGGGACATTTCACAGTCTTAATGCGCTCCGGCCTCAGTGAGAGGAGATGAGGAGGCACAATAGTCTGAGTTGAAGAGGGCAAGTGACAGAAGAAAAGCAGATGCAGATTTGAATAACTGCAGAATTCTAAAATGGCTATTTTTGCCTTCCAAAGGTCAAAGGTCAGGTTGAGGATTAGAAAAAATGAGAGACTAAACAGGTCTCCGTTTCAAGAAATGTTTATCCATCGTTTGCTGGTTCGTCTTTTTCCTACAGATAACTGGACAAACACAGATTCCCCGAGGTGAGTCTGTCTGACATTTTGCTAGAAGCTAATAGAGGTAAAAGCAGGCATTATTAGAGATGCAACAATATCTACTTCACTTTTCTGAACACATACAATGATACCTGAGGATACCACACAGACTTCTGTAGCAGTCCTTGGCTGATTGTTACGGTGTGAATTGGTTAGTCCAGGTAGTTCCATCAGTTCATGTCAGACTCTTGATCTCTCTGTTCAGTCAAAGATCACCAATCATACATTCCACTGTTTTAAAAGGCGTCACGTAAACAACACATTCCATTCATTTATTCTGAATGTAGCTTTTTTCCGATTAAAATAAGCTAATATTATTCTGTCTTTAGGCGCATTCTTTTGACACATATCGTCTGCATTCAGAATATGCATCTCAGAGAGGGTTTTTCCGACCTCTTTCCCACAGTTTGCAAGGGACGTAGAGATGTATGCACAAAAGAAAAGACACGCACATACTTTTAAAGATTATAAAAGACTTGGTTTATGGGTATGTACAGGTGTTGCAGCGCTTGCCTTTCCGAGAAGGCGGTTGAGCGAATGAAAAAGGCAGCTGTTGCGTTTGAAGAGAGATATCAGTGGAGTAATCATTTTCATTAGACATGTAAATGGCTTAGAATGAATCTTCTCTTTGTCAGAAGAAGTGCAAAAATAAATATTTTTCAGTGCGTGGCAATGTAAACAAAGGTGTTTTTGAATTCGAGTGCCCTGCCGAGCCTGAGAGAGTAGCGTTCTTGTTTTTCATGTCTGAATCCAACTTGAGCCCAAAGCAGTTAATGTTGGCTGAAGCGCTGAGTTTGTTACCCTGTCACGCAGTTGTTACTATGGTTACAGCTTGCCTATTATCCCTGATTACAGACGTGCAGTACAGAATACAGTTTAAAAAAAATAGACATTTAGACAATAGACGAGAATCATTGCTCGAGATTGAATTCCTGTTTCAGTTTCACCAAAGTTAAACTCGCCCCTGTTCACTTCCCCCTCTGCTGACTGGGCTATTGTCATGTTATGAATTTTCCAAAATGTGTTGTCGGTGAGCTCTCGTAGATTTTGCTTTTCAGGCATACTTTCTCTCTAACCACAAGGCCACACTTCCAACTGTTGGAACAGGCAGCAGTATTAGAATAAAAGGTCTTATTTCTTGATTAGACCTCAGGATTAAAATGGAATTGTCAAATCTAACGGCAGCCAGCAACACTCCCCCTCTCAGTCATAATCACTTGGATGTGGAAATTAGTTTCCTTCTTCACTCCTTGCTTATGTGTATCCTCGCGTACATGCTGGGAGGCTGTAGGTAAGCCCTGTCGTTAGCATAGCTCCCCTGTATTAGATGGCTCCCATCATGTTCCCTGACTGCTCCATTGTTATGCTAATATTCAGCAAATTATGTTCAGAAAATCCGGGCTTTCCTGTTCTCGTTCTACGCCTTTCTCTATTCTATATTTACCTCCTATTGTCATTGTAATCAGAGTTGTCATCTTTGACAGGCGACATCGCACACCAACGCACGCAGACACACATACACTCGCACATAATGCACTGTAAGTTAAGCTGAAGTAAGCGTGCTCATAGATCGTCTTTCTGATCATTCGTGCGATCATCCTTTTCTCCTGGCATTTTCGAGTCGATCGCGATTGTCATCGTTCTTGTTTTTTTTATCACACATGCCAAGAAAGAGCACCCACACACATGCACAGACTTCTTACACAAACATCAGCCCCAATGCCCATATGCAAATTGTCCGGGCGTTTGCATACTGTTAAGCCTCTGGACGATCTTTTATGAATAATGGAGTCACGATGACAGGCAGAAGAGGATTGGGGTGAGCCACCGAGCGGGAGAAACTCTCCTTTCGTTCTCTGTTCCAAGCGGTGGATTCACAATCCATCGTTTGATCCATCGGATGATTTCCTCGTCAGGAAAGGCAAAAGTGATTCTAGTGGTGCTGTGAAAAGTTAGTCAGTACACATACTGTTATTGACACCGCAGTTTAGCACACTTACGCTTTCTCTGCTGCAGAGTTTGCATGTTTGGGCATCATGAGCCACAAACCAGAAGGTGCCTCATGCATTTCATCCAGTAACATCCAGAAACATTCAACAGTAACACAATGACATAATGACAAAATACCACTTCATTTTGTGCATAACTGCTCAGTGAACTACACTGTCTCGCTCGCTATACGTCACTAACACCAGCATGGCCATCACATTGGCACAGTTAAAGGATTTAAATGACTCGATTAGTGTTGGAGGGGTTTTTTGTGTCACACAGGGACGGGGATTTTGAAAACAGCAATGCCAGATAGTGGAAGGAAGAGGGGGACGCCGCCTGAAATGGTGCCCGATGACAGGCTTTATACCAACAGTGTACATCTGGTGTCAGACTAGCTAGCCTCCTATCCATGAGTAGTGACACGGGTGTTGTGCAGTGGAACATGAAACGGCTCACAACAAGGTCTGTGGATTATCTTGAGTAACTGACTACCATCTAGGTCCGTTATATTCTAGAGCAGGAAGATGTCTACGACTGACATCTCCTCAACTCACACTAAAAAAATATAGAAAGATAATGAACGCGATAGTTAATATGAAAATGATGTGCTTTAGATTTTGGGGTGAACTGCCCCTTTACATTCACCTTGTTCTCAGTCACTGTGAAAGAAATGTGAGGAAATGTGAACTCTCATGAATGCCTGCATCAGTGTATTACTATTATTATACTGATCTAATCCTAACCGTCCTAAGAACAGGGCTAAGTTTGATGGTATAATTAGTTTTGCAATTGACTTGTCACCAACTGTCCGTCTCCGTCTGTCCGTCCGTCCATGTGTTGCTCTTCGTCTGTGCAAACCAGAGACGGAGAGCGAGGCAGACGGGCAGATCAGCGCTGCAGCAGTCGCGCCCATGGGACACAGCAGTGACAAAAGGGCACGGATAATAAGGGATAATCACGGCTTTATCCTGTCCCTGCCAATCACACTGGGTAGAGGATTGAGAGACGAAGACAGCAGGCCATGTAGCCCCATGTCTCTGCGCCTGACCAGCTATACACTCCCACTGTGATAGCCTGTAAGACACGCTCTATCCCATAGATGAGAACCCTAATCCAGCTGCACTCTAACGCTGGCAGATTAGCTGCAAGGTCCCTTCCCACACTGATCCAGGATCCCTCTGTTTCTTCTGAACGATCCAGGATCCCCCCCTGTTTCTTCTGAACGGGGAGGACGGGCTGGTGGATCGAAGAATTTATTGGAAGAAAAGGAGAATGTGAGGAGGTGGAGAGAAGAAGAGCACAGGGACAGATGGGGGGGAGGGGAAATGCTGTGAAAAGAAAGTAGGAAAGCAGGGAGAAGGCGAATGGGGTCATACCTCAAACCTCGCCGAGTACAAACAGGATTTGAATTGTGCGAGAGAGGGAGAGCTAGAAGGAGGCCAGGAAGGATGATTTATATTTGAATCAGGAAAGAAAGAAAAAAAAAAAAGGAAGATGTTTCTGGTAGCCTAGTTTCTCCTCCACAAAGACCTGGGAAAGCTGCCCGGCCATTAGCGAATGAAAGCAGGGTGAGACAGAGAGAAGGAGATGGATGGAGAGAGTGTGGGTGATGATGAAGCTGAAGCAGCTAAATTGTCATGGTTACCATCGCTGGTGTGTGAGAAGGCTGCCTGCGAACATGACTGTGTGTGTGTGTGTTTAAAGTAGAGCACTGGGCTCGCAATGTCAACAAATGTCATGTGATATTTGCCGAAGCTTTATGTAGACTCAAGAAGGTTTTCAGTGTTCCTTTTCACAATAACAGCCGAATAGTCGCTTTCAGCCTGCGTCGCATCATTTTCCAAAGGCGCGTACGAGCAAAGCACTTCCGCCGAGGCACACATCATACATCCGCGAACGGATTCGACACTGCGACAGAGATGATTCACTGAGAAACACTTTGCGGCGTAAGCGCGTGTCTAAATTTAGTGGGTTTTTTTCTCACAATACCTCGGAGCTGTTGATGATGAGCGAAGGATCCCGAACACATCTGCAATAAATACACGCATACACGTGTAGTGTACATCTCCACACGCCGCCTTGAGCTTAGGTTGCTTTTTATATGTTGTGACGTCAATCAGGAATTTGCTGCTGCGTCACTTGTCCCTGTTCTGATTGCTGTTGGCATTAATCATAGTAGATGCTGTGAGTATATTATACTATTCTAAGACAATATGGATCTCTGTATACATTCCTGTGGTGAACTGTGGTTTGATGTATATTTTCTTGTGGTGGTGGAATAAGCCTGCAGATACATCTTCCTTTACCGTTCCTGTCAGTATAGCCAGAGCTCATACATGCTTTATTGTCCCTCTACACCTGCTTGGAGAATTAGCTTGTGTTTTTCTTTTTTTGTGTTCTGAAGCGCCCTAATGTGTTGTGATCAACTTCTTTCGTCACATTTTCCCTCCTTCGGATCCCAATCGTCAGCTTTCGCCAAGCACGACTCCACAAACACACAAACACGCTGTTCGGAGCCCTGCCCACAAAGATAAAAAGTGCCCTACGATTGGCTGTCATGGTGTCACAATAGGTAGAAAAGCCATAGAAAACCAATTAAGGCCCACTCAACCTCAAGAGCCTCCCCCATCACTTTCTCACAACCACCTCTATGTCTCTATGTGCCACCTCTGTTCCCACTGGCGTCCTTTCAACTTATCGCATATAGTTGTCAGAGGTGAAAAACTCCAGAGCTGCAACCCTCTTGATGAAACTACAGTACAGACACGCACTCGACAAAGGTTATGTGATCTCTGCTCTCTGAGGCAGGAGAAAGACAGTTTGTGTCAGTTATTCTTCATCTTGCTCTTTACCTGCTCCTTTTTTTTTTTCATCTGCTCCGCCATTTTCTCTCACTTCCTCCTACCCTTTTTTTCTGCTCTCTGTCATCTCTCTGTCTCTGCCGGTGTTTACGCAACAAACGTCTGCCTGTATCTTAATCACACCACCACCTCTGACTAGTTGAGATTTCTCTGACTGTTCAAGGATGAAATAAACGCGGCCGCAAAAAACAGAGCGATTGCCTCCAGAAAGCAGTCAACATCTGCTCAAAAACTAATTGGCTGCCAAGTGATTTTCACTTTGCTCCAGTATCTTTCCAGCGGAGTATAAAACTTTCCTTTCCACTAAGACTTGGCTAAGAAATTACAGTTTGAACACCAAACCTGATTTGCAGGTTGTAAGCAGTTGTTTGATAACACACATTTCTCTGGTGGTGAGCACCTTGTAGCACATATTCTCAGCCTCTTTTATAAAACTTAAACTGGATGCATTTTTTTATTTTCCTAACTAGGAAGAACAATCTGCATTAAAGATATTGTGAAGAAAAGTGACGCAAAAGTCAGCCTTCATCGCCACTAGTTCTTTGCTGTAGGTTTGATGTGTCTTGGTCCTAGTGGTATGAATTTAAAGGGTACCTCCACCAGTTTTAGACATTATAGTGTGTTGATAGTTCTTGAGGAGTACTTCTGCATGTGTGAAAAAAGTAGTATGAAGGCTTCTGTGGGTCCAGAGGAAGCTGCACCTAATCTGATTAATTGCCAATGATGTCACTCAATTTGCATTTTGGGTATTGCAGGCACCAGGTTTTTGAAAGGCAGTCCTCTGGTCTGCATTGTACTCTGTTAACACTGTCAAACTCGTAATGGCACTAGCGATGTCGACTGAAAGATTCTTTTTCCTTTTCAAAATCTGATTCCTACGTTACCCAAAATGCAACATAGCCATTGCGTGCAATCACTTACATGCAGTTTCCTCTGGAGCACAAAAGCCTCTATACTACTTTTTCACGTCTTCAGTAGTTCTCTCCAATGTTAACACACTAGGGGTGATGTTTCCCTTTAAATGATAATGCAGCTGTCACCACCCAAAACGACTGTGATTGGTTAAAAGAAATACACACAAACCAGAAGATTTTTTCCCCTACAGCAAAATGATAATGTGTGCAGCCAGAGCTTTGTTTGAATTGACAGAGTTGAAGGCTGCTGCAGTATTGTTAGATGAAGATTTAATTCCAGTTTCCACCATGATGACTGACACATTCAATCAATTACTTGAGTTTAGATGAGTTGAAAGAAAAAATGGAGGGTGCCACACTGTGAGCCGTGCTGTTTACGCCTTCACGGTGATATCAAAGAAGTGCAGAGAAAACTTGCATTACAATTATTCAGTTCAGTCACAACGCCCTTTCAGATTGACCTGCTGAAAAAGGGCAGGCCTGAATGATTGGTGACACACAAAGAGGTAGCAGCAGACACCTCAGCATTGACAGGAGCGTCATTTTGCTGTGAGCTACATGCTGGCGTCTCAAAAAATATCCACCGAACCTCAAAAAATCTCTCAAACTTCACCTACAAGCCTCCCCTCCCTTTAGAGGCAGACTAGTGCTGTTGAAAATCTGATGTGTTTTCAATTTGTGTACTGTCACTCCTTTTGTTTTACAAGTATTGTGCTTGTGTATTTCTTGATGCTTTAAAACAATGAAGAGAAAAAGACATCAGCGGTTGCTGTATTGCAAATGTCAGATGGGAGTTACTGTTGTTGTTTTTGACGTCTCGCTGCTGTTTGACAGAAATTCTGCCGAAATCAGGCTGTAGTTTGGATGAAAGCAGGCAGACAGAGAGCCACGCTGATGATTTATGAAGGATGGTTAATGATGGAAAATATCCAACGAAAAAGATGAACAGACACCAACTGCTCTCCAGCTGGGAGATGTGTTTGCGGTTAATTTCGCTTCGTATAGTCTGATGAATACATAAATCAACAACTCTGTTAAATGCCAGAATCATATAAACACAAGCAAAATAGCTGTCACAAACATACCTCAGTCTGAAAAGACCACCCTATGCTTGGCTCAATGGTTGTGTGCTTTGTGCTAACTTTAGCATCTGAGTGAGTCTGTTGCTACCAATTTGACTAGTATTTGGCTCAAGGGGCAGTTTGCTTTGTGCTAACTTAAGGGTCTGAGTGAGTCTGTTGCTACCAATTGGTCTAGTATTTGGCTCAGGGGGCAGTGTGCTTTGGGCTACTTTGTTAGCAGCCAAACAACAGTCTGTATCTGCTGCTGCCACTCACTCATTCTTTGGCTCAGGGACTGTTTGACATTATGTCATGAATCAGAAACAAATCTAAAGATCTGACACATTTTCATCAGATATTACCACAAGAAAACACAAAACATATCGATCTAAGATTTGAAATGCTTACATAGTTAAGTTTTTGAAATACGCTATTTTTTACGAGGAGTGTACAGCACAGAAGATAAAAGTTTCCAGTCCAACCTTCATTCTGTTTGTTAAATTTCCAAACACAGAAAAGTAAACACAGAACCGCCATGAAAACATCTGTTAAATTTCCCCAAGCTTTGTGCTAGCATTAGTGAAAGGCCAAGATTGTAGCCTTTGTGTATTCGTAGCATGGACATTGATTACTGTACAGAGACCTCTCGGTTAGAAGCTGCTGGATAGTGCCATGGTTACATCAAAGCCTGTTGCTATCAATGCATTTGTTAGTTCTTTCTATCGCAGACCTTTTATTGAGACTAAAGTGGATGCTCAGTGGAGCAGCAGGAAGCAACCTTTCAGTGAGATCAGTATGAAAAGGGATTAGTATCGACTCTAGATCCTTCTGAACACATGGCTGTGGGAGAATTGTGGCAACTCAGTGGGAGCCCATCCCCATCAAACGTCAGAGTGAACACATTAGCTTGGTAGTGGTGAAAAAATAAAAGTAATGATGATCGAATGATGAAAGAAATGACATGGCAACTGCTTTCTTAATGGGGACGTAGACTTCATTCTCCATCTTGCAGAGAAATAGGGAGAGAACGTGCCAGAGAAGAAGAAACAAGACCATTCAGTGTCCAATGGTGTTATCTGTAGCTGCTGCTTTATACAACACAACACTGGCTGCACAGCTACAAACAGTGCTGTTGTCATATCAAAATAAATAATTCATTACCTCAAATGCAAAACCTAAAATGGATGTTTCAACAAGTCGGAGCCAACACCAGGAGCTTCTATATAATTAACAAGCATGTGCAGATGTGCACCTCACGAACATCTCTCCCTCTCTGTTTCTACACTCCTCTCAGTCTCTCCGATTTTGTTTGAAGTCCCCTTTAAGGAATAATGAGGGAAGTCGAGCTCCATGCTGTCAAAAACATGGTATGAAAAGTATGAAAGTCAGTGTTACTAAACCTGTAAAGGAAAGTATAAGCTGGAGATGGACTAGCTCAACAAGCTGATGTTGTAAGATGCCTAGATTTTACCTCTAAACATACTTTACTATATACCTTAATTAGTTGGTGATCATTTTTAAACATATCAGAATAATTGGTATAATATTATGGATGGCAAAAAGCTCTTAATTCCAGGTTACTCAAATTACAATTCTTTCAGCAGTTACATTTAATTAATTGTAAGAATGCCTCCAGTCTTCAGTGCCATGAATACAAATTGATTTGAACGCAGATTCACATTTTAATTCTGTTTTTCACTGTCACTGCCTTTTTGTTTTGTTCATTGTAAATGTACATACGTATGTATGCTGCAGGCATTTAGCACACGTACTAGTGCAGAGGTCTTCTACTTTGAGGTAATGCATGTGACAACTCTAAAACTGTCTTAAAGGGGACATATTATGCTAATATTCAGGGTTATAATTTAATTATGGGTTACAGCTGGAACAGGTTTGTATGCTTTAATGCTCAAAAATCAGTTTTCTTATGTCATCCAGTGATGCAGCTATTCTCCTGCGTAAGCGTTGCTAACAGGAATAGAGAAGCTTTGCTTAATCAGTTATTACGTGCCAAACGAGCTGCCAGGCATAAATGTGATGATGATGTGAAATAGATGTGTGATGTCACAAAGACACGGAATTAAAGGCAGGACTACTGACAAGTCGTTTCAGGGGCAGGGTTTTCAGAGAGGAGCTCCTGTTGGTTTCCAACTTTGACCTTTTAAGCATTCTAGATCTTTTACATGAACAAGAGCAAATATAAAACACTGAAGGAAAAAAAAACGAATAGCATAATATGTCTCCTTTAATACATGTGTCTCCTGCTTTAAGGCAACTCACTTAAAGGTCCAGTCTTTAGAAATTAGCTGCATTTATTGGTGAGATTGCAGACTGCGGCCGACTGGATACCCCTCACCTCATCCTCCCTTTCCAAATATGTAGGAGAACCCTCAGCGGCCGCTAAAAACAGAAAAAAATGAACGAGAAAGTCTCTCTCTTAAGGCAGCATTTGATTTGTCCATTCTGGGCTACTGTAAAAGCAGGGCAGACTTCTGGAAGATATAAAAGGCACAGGTTTTTAGGAAACAGAAACCACCATGGCTTATTAAATTTAGGTTATTATACACTAAATCATTTGAATATTATATGATTGTATTATATTTCTGCATCTCCCTCAGTCCTACACATTTAAAGTGGGAAACTGCCTTTGGGTTGCTGAACAAAAGAAAGAAACTTTTTTGACCAGATTGCAAAGACAGCTGTTGAAGCCAGTTTGGCACTCAAAATGATCCTTTGATAGTTTTAATTATGTTACAGTCAACCTTCTTTCTTTACTGTTGTTATCTCTGTTTCACAGTGATTATTCTCCAGCAACACCATTTACAAGTCTCTTATGCCTTCTGCCCCCTTTGGCTGCGAGCTGACTGTCATCAGTGGCTGCCGTCTCCTCCACTCACTCCTCCTCTTCTCCCCACACTCACTTCACCAGAGCGTCTCCCAGAAAAAAACATGAGGACAGTAGCGGTTTAGTCAAGACTCTTGAGTTTGACATGAGTCAGGATGAGAGAGTGCACGACACCTTTTCGTTAAAGTGAGTCTACATAGTTTTCTGTTGTAGAAACATTTCGTCATGTTTGAATGTTGTCATGGTCTTGTTCCCTGAGTAAATAACCTCAGTATAGGCCTTTTAATGCACTAAAAATAAAATTGAAAATAAATGTGGGCATTAATTGATTTATAAAATGTGACATAAATACATTTTAGCTTTAGTTTGTGTATGTTATTTATTGCTATTTACAGTATCGTATTTCTGTATTTCTTTTTACTTTTCTTAATGCATTTCTGCATCATTATGTACAGACAGAAATTTAAAAAAGTGATGCTTACATTTATTTTCAATGTTATTTTTGGCATATTCATGTATTTGTTGAGACATTTATGTATACATTTATTTTTTACTTAGGCAGGTTCAGTCCTCCGTACAAACAAACCATTAGTTTCATAACCTACCTTTGTAGTTCTCTCTCAGTGGAACGGATTGTGACCATGAGCAGACCATTGAAATGTGCATACACTGTCTGTGCGCAGGCCACTGTACAGTGCATGTAAGGCCAACACATACTACATAAGCATCTCAAACTCAAATCTTGCTCTGAAAGCCAGCATGGAAGGGTGAAGTTGTGAAATTGTATGAGTCCCTGCCCAGTAAAGACTGACCCAAGCACTGGGTCTTAATAAAAACTTTGGGATTGGTTTTGCAGGATGTAGCGCTGCAAGCTCCAGGCTGAGTGCACATTGCTTTTTAATAATTTGTGTTTTTGACCTCACGTCTATGTGCATGGAAAATTATAGTCTGCCTTGGACGGTTGTATGAGAAATGTTCCGCTGTAATGCCTCTAGGAAGGCAGGTGGGCAAAGACATTGTACACAGCGTGTTGTGTTGGACGAATGGATCTTGCACCTGACATGACGTGAATTTATTGTTTGAGATGTTTAAAAGAATCTTTTATTAGTAATCAGTCAAAGTTTGGTTAGGTTTTGGCAACAATGCTACCTGGGTAGGTTTAGGGAGAGATCATGGTTTGGACTGACACCAAATGCGAGCCAATGACAACGCACGATTAGGCACACATCACTAAGACAGTGTGACACAGGATGTAAGGTGCCGCCCCGCATGAAATATCTAGTTTTTAGGAATTCTCCTCCAAGAAAAGGCTGAAAAAAAGGGATGTTGACATAATAAACACCACCTAATGTTAACATACTGTATCCAAACCTTGTACCTGATTCGTGTGGTTATTTCTAAGGCTTTCATTTGTAGCATTGGTGGGAGCATGGAGTCATTTTCATCACAGGCAGTGGTTGATGTGATTTCTGAGCAGCCTGGAGGTAAAAATGTGCTACACATAATCCAGCTGTCTAATCTTCGGCGCCCACCAGCTCTGCGACGGTGCCTGAAGCCGGGTAGCGAACCTCCACCGGCTCTGGGGATAATGATTTATGGTTGACCCTTCACACTGACGTCCCTGCAGGAATGACGGAAGCGCAGTCAAACCTGTGTGTGTGCCTGGTGGGGAGAATCTTCAAGCAGGCCCAATATAAAGAGAAGCTGAGTCTTGTATTCACATGGTATTTGAAGAATTTGAGGCCAACATATGATTGTGTTTATGTGCAGTAGCATTAAATTGTACACATTTTTCTTTCCTTAGTTGAGTTTTATTACTCTTCGGCGGGTTTGCTGAGCTATTGCAGTGGATACTCTTTCATATAAGACACGATCCTCCTAACTTAAAGCTGTCCTCTTCATATGACTCGTCTGAGTTTCCTTACTTTTAAAGCTAACTGTCATCCATCCTCAGGAAAGAACCCCAAAAAATCACTCTTACACTGTTTCTTTGGTTCTTTAATAATTAATGACCCAATAAGCCTATAAGAGGACCTTGTAGAACTTGAGCAAGGGAACAGAAAAAACAACCACACAGCCTTCAAATCGTGATATGACGTCTTAAAAACCTGAGAACCTTATCAGCCCAGCACACATTA
This sequence comes from Diplodus sargus, assembly GCA_903131615.1. Taxonomy (NCBI): domain Eukaryota; kingdom Metazoa; phylum Chordata; class Actinopteri; order Spariformes; family Sparidae; genus Diplodus; species Diplodus sargus. Next base: position 1,591,780 of record CAEMYA010000032.1, read on the forward strand.
CCTCAGGGCTAGTTAGTTTTGCAGGTCATGTCATACTCCAAAGAAGAAATGATTTCTGTTGACACACAAGCTCCTCAACTCTCACCAAACCCTCCATCAGTGGTTCTCGGTCCATAACGTCAGGGTAAACCTCAGCCTTTCGCCCGTCACACCGAGCGCACTGAGCTTTTGGTGCATTAGTGTCGTCCCACACTGCTGGCTCTGGGCCATGCATATTGTATGAGCGTGTAACCTACATCTATCCATGCTTCTGTCAGCGGGGGTCCCCTGATCAGACAGCTTCAGTATGCAGGGTGTAATGGTGTCCAGGGACGTGTTACTTGGTGTTATGTCAATTTATTCCGCCTGTCAAAAGAGATCAATGTCCTGCTGATATGACTTAAACTCTTAAAGCGGCTTCTCAAACGTCTGCCAGAGGCTCGGGGTGTGCGCTCTTTAAACGGGTGTTCAAAATGCATTAAGGCTATAACGATAATGGAGGTTTTACTGAGGTGTGATAAAGGTGGGGTAAAATATCTGCTATTAAAACATTCCGTGAAAAGTAGTATAAGATGTGTTTGATTCATGTCATCTGCCAAAGCCAGTCCTCCCTTTTGAGGTTATTAGCCCACATGACATTATTAATCAAAGTACAGTCATGGTTTTAAGGAGCCGCAGGAAAAAAAAAAAGAGAGAAGCAGCGAGAAAGAAGATCTATGAGACACTGAGGTCGACAAACTCCCACTGATGAGAATGAGTGAGCGGATGGGAGGTGTTAATGTTGGGATTTAGTAAAGCAGCATAAAATCAGCCAAATGGCGAGGAAAGTAAAAAAAAAGAAGAAAAAAAGAAGCAGGCTGGCCAAGGAGAACTGTAATCGTTACATGGCTGAGGGAGGAACACTCATGAATAATTTTTCTTTGCACCATATTTATTGACACAAAATTCAGTGAAGATGATCAATCCTTAACAACAAAATCTGTCTCTCTTTCTGTCCCAGATTCTGATCGGGGAAGTGACCAGTTTCTTTGTGAAGAGCGAGGGGGCTCAGGAGAAGACCATAGTGACCGCTGACTGCTGTTATTTCAACCCTCTCCTCCGGAGGATCGTACGTTTTCTGGGTCAGTAATAGTCCTCAAGATCACAATTTCTTTGCCACTCACTAAATCACATGCTGTATCTAACAGGTGGACGCAGTCACTGTAACATGACACCACCCATTGGTTTGTGGGTTAGTGTTTGCCATCGTCCATCGCTGATGGCCGACAGCCATCAACAGCAACGTTACGTTTTCATGTCTTGTTTATTATTTTGACTACAGTGGTGTGTTAAAGAGCAGCTCCTGTCTCTCACTGAGAGGACACACTACCACAAATTCAGAAACACTAATTACCCATCGTCAATCATGATATTTTACTGTGGACATGAAATTGCCCAACCCTAGCCTGACTCCCTTTTAAGAGTCTTTTAGTGCAACCAAACACTGAATAAGACATTATGGGGTGATCACAATGTCACAATGAATTTTCATGAACTGAAAAAACAGGGGCAGCGCCCAAAAATAAGCTCAGCTCGTGGTAGCAATTTGTGAATCACGAGGTAGCCCCAGCCAATCAGGTGGTGCTGACTCTGAGTAAGCCATAGAGATCATGAACTTATTCGGAAACTGTTTGCTGAGGTGATTAATCAAGTGAGCAGTACAGGTTTGCTTATGTCCTTCTATTCAGCCGGGCTTCACCTTGGAACCTGGAGAGGCGCCCCTTGCTGGACATTAGAAAGAATGCAGGTTTAAGGCACTTCACGTTGACTTTTCAGACCCTGAGGCTACTTCCTTTAAAGTCTATGGACTAAATAGAGACATTGTACTCTGGGACCAAGGCTCATTAAGACTTACACTGGTGCTCCTCTGTCATAAGGCCGGAAAGGGCCCTCGTCCTTAGTTGAGGTCTCCTGTGGAATAATTTCGCCTGCCCTTCTCTTCATGTCCCACTCTGTTGATGTTCTTTGATGTTTTTTCATCATCTCTGTTTATCAAAGTTATGAGTCTTTTAGAATGATGGACTTTAGCTATGAAGCATAAAAGCAAAGTCTACGTCTCTCTGGCCTTTCCCTCCCACACAGGTACCAGCCAGCCCAACCGTTTACTTCCCATCTAAGTGCTTGTTTTTTGACTCCTACCAGTCTCACTGATTCACTTACTCTGAGCTTCCGCACACACACCCTTTCTGTCTCTCAGTTTGTCCCTCTTTTTTTGTTCCACAGGTGTCTACTCCTTCGGCCTCTTCACCACCACCATCTTTGCCAACGCAGGTCAAGTGGTGACAGGAAACCAGACGCCTCACTTCCTGTCCGCCTGCAGGCCAAACTACACGGCTCTGGGCTGCCAGTCTCCAATGCAATACATCGCAGAGCGCAGAGCCTGCACGGGAAACCCATACCTGGTGGTGTCTGCCCGCAAATCCTTCCCCTCCAAGGACGCGGCGCTCAGCTTTTATTCAGCCATCTACACAGTGGTAGGGAACTTTAATAAGGCACCTTGTGAAAGAGACACACACGGGTAGTTGTGGGACGTAATGACGGTGTGCTGGGCAAACGGAAACTAGAAAGTGTATTACAAGACATAATTTTTCTTTGCTAAGATTTGACTGAAAAAAATCCTTTGACCGGTCAAAGCACAACACGCAACCTTGCAGTCTAAGTCTACCGTAAGTTCATCAGACTTATCAGACCTTTACAAAGGTTGCCAGACGAGAAAGCAGTGCTAAAGTTTCTGTCAACGTGTTACAATCTTCTCTGTATCTTAAGTGGAATAATGTATAATAATATTATCGGACATTATTTCGAAATGAAGAAACATGTTGGGTGATTTTTACTGACTCAGTGCTTCTCGCTTTTCAACTGGCTTATTTCTGATTGGTCAGTTTATGTAGCCTGAAGGTCCAGACGCAACAGGCCAACAGTCGGCCCTCACCATCGCCAGGGCAACAGTTAATGTTTGTGTTGTTCGTTCTTGTCGTTCGTTCTTGTCGGCAGCTTTTTCGTCAGTTGAGCATGTAGAATGCTTGGTGGCTTGGTGGTGAGAGAAATCACTCTGATTGGCAGTTGCATGAGAAGAAAAACATCAGAAAAAAGTCAAAAACCCCTTGTGCCTGTCGCTGTTGTATCCTTGATTTCACCCATTAACACAGTTTCTCCTCATTTTTCTCTTCTGCCTCTTCGCTGGTGCCAGTTGCTACTTTTCATCACAAACATTCTCGGTTGGAAGTGGCTTTATTAGTACGAGTGGTTTAAAAACATTGCTGCGGTTTGTATATCGGCACAGAGGTATTTCCTGTGACCCGCAGAACATGCAAGATTGTTAACCGTTGGCTGTCGTCTGTGTACAGCTTTTTGACCTGAACACAGGAGATGAGGCGTCACAACAACCTTGGAGCGTTTGTTCTCTTTTTAATTACAGTGCCATATTCCTGTTATTTTTTTGGAAGCATTAAACCAGACAAGGCAGCCTTTTCATGCTGCTTTCCTTTTGTACCCCATTAAATCCTCCAGATGCTCTAAAATCGCTGCAGAGTGCGGCCTCTTGTGGCTTTTTCAAGCTGTTCAGCCCATTAAGCCATTCGAGCTGTAGCACCGTTTGAATGATCTCAACTGGCTGACTGTAGACCTGTGGAGTCAACACCTGGTACAGCTCACCGTGAACAGATAATATGCTATTTTATTAATGTCGGACACTTCTCTGTCATCCAGATGTACGTGACCCTGGTGTTCCGGACCAAAGGGACTCGTCTGACCAAGCCCACCCTGTGCCTGGTGCTGCTGTCTCTGGCCGTGCTGGTGGGGGTGATAAGGGTGACCGAACACAGAAACCACTGGAACGACGTCGTGGCTGGGTTTATCACCGGAGGGGCCATCGCTGCCTTCCTGGTGAGAATGAGAGGACAGAGGAAAGGGAGATAGGGGGAGGGAGAGGAGGGTGGAAGAAGAGATGGATTCAGGGATCACAAAAGGATAAAGGAGAATAGATGGATGGATGGATGGAAACGGTAGAAAGACACGAGTAAAAGTCTAGAGGAAACTGCACTCTGCTCTTTCATCATCTTCAGGGAAAGTGAATATTTACAGGCAAAATGTGATCTGTCACCTTTCTGGTCCATTTTTACGAGTATGTTTAAGAAAGTAAGCTTTATTTTTGATTATCAACGATCCATAGTTATTAGAAATTAAATATCTGCTTTGATCATACATTCATTTAGAATGTTATACATTTAAATCGCATCGGATTCATTTCACTCGAGTCAACATATAAGTCACAGCTTCTCTTTAGCCAGCTTTAGCAGAAGCTTACCTTAGTTTTCCTCTCCATCCTGTTTAATTTCGCTGCTGCACTGGCTCCTTGAGTCATGTAGAAATGCTAACTGATGATTCCGGTTACTTAGATGTATTTTTTTTTTTTTCAGTTGCAGGGAAAAATCTGTCATGAAATAGTAAATAGCAAATAGCAAATCTCACTCTTTGGATTTAGCTTGATATGCTGAGAGTAGCTTCCAGTGCTCAGAGATGTCCAAACCATGGAGCAGTAGTTTTGGTATATGTAATCATTTTTAAATAGCACAACAGACACCAAAACTATCTCAACTTTGACCAAATACGTGGGTTTGTTGTGTTTTGCCTTTGTAGGATAGGATGGTATGATAAATGGAAAAGGGAAAGATTGAATCGGTGAAGAATTCAAAGAGAGAGAGAGCAGTGTTGGTGTGATGTGGGTGCAGGAGAGATGGTGGGAGGATGGCCTGATGATTAAGGTGAGCTTAAGGCAGAAGAGCCTGTGTGATGGAGGACATTTTTACACTCGTGAACGTGAATGGGCTGATCTGAATCTTTACAATGGCGCATTCAAGCCTTGGTATCTCTTGGACTGAATCAATTTTCTGGAAGAACTTCAGGGTTAGGGTTTACTTTAAAATCAAAGTGCCCCCCTCCCCCATCTTGTTAGACCTCCTCCCTTATTTCTTTCTTCCTCTCTCTTTCTCTTATCTCTCTATCTCTCTCCTTCACACAAGTGTCCTCTTCAGTATCTGTTCCCATGGCACTCGGAGCATTTCGAGAACCGGAAAGCCATCCGTGCCTGTGCTGCGGTGGAACGAATCCCTCCTCCTCCTTTCTTCTTTTAACCTGTTTTGCTGTGATCTCCATTAGGTATCATGTGTGATCAACAATTTCCGGCCAACCCAGATTGCTGCGCCGCCTCCTCCGCCTCCGCCTCCACAGCGCCAAGAACCCCCTATGGGGATGCCTCTTCTCACCCTGCCCCGCGTGGAGAGTCCACTCGAAAAGTTAAGTGGCCTCCAGGTAAGGGATGGGGGAGATCACTCTGTGAGAACATGAATAAATAGCTGAGATCATCGATAGTGTCCATGTCGTATTTGTTTTTGACTGAAAGGTGTCTTCTGGTGAGGCAAATAGGCCTACATGTTGGTCCAAATTAAATATATCTCACCAACTATCAGACAATTCATGCTCCAATGCAGATGGATCTTATTCACCACTGATCCCCAGATTTCTCCTCTAGCGCCACCATGATGTTGACTTGTGGTTATTACTATCACATGTCACAACTATTTCGAAGATAGTCCTGATATTTGATACAGACATTCATACCTCCCTCAGGATGAACTGTAGTTACTTTGTCGATCCTAAGCACTGTCGTCTAGTCAAAATGTCAGTATGGTTTATGGCCAAATACCCAAAACGAATACATTTCCCATGAGCCATAGTTCTAGTACTTTGACGAAGTAAGTAGGTAGTTCTGTTTAGCTTTAACATACTTAAGTACATAACTTAACTAGCTTTTTCTGTGTACAATGTGTGTTTCCCAATGTTAACTATGGAACATACATGACACCACATGCACAGGAGTTCCTTATTCCTTATTGTGTTGTCACGTACTGTGTTGTATTTGGATGTAATAGGTGCTTCTTACTGTCTGATTTCTCTGCTGTGAACACACTATATGTTGTCAAGACATCATCATTTTGCATTCTTGTCTCTCACTGTCTCAGTCAAGTAAAGTTTATCCGCTCCACTCCCTTCACGTTTTACGTTTTTACGGAAATGTTTTACATTCTTTGCTTCACTTCCTCGTTACCTCTCCTAATCTTTTTGTACTTTTCCTGCCTGTTAGGCTCCAGGGCTACCGTATTCTGAGATCACATGACCATCAGCCAATCCCGTCCCCCACCCCTCCCGATGTGCTCCTTCCCTCACGGCGTTGCCTCACCAGCGCAGTCTAGACCTGCCCACTGAAATCCCCCCGCCGTGCCGCGCCCACCCTGAGGGACGGCACCCTCTCCGACGAGTCAAGTCCACCCAGGTTTGAAGGTCCACCAATCACAGGAGGCAGAACAGCAACATGTGCACATGGCGAGCATGGCTGTAACCTGTCATCCACTAAGGACCAAAAAGGAGATGGATAGACGTCCTTCCGTCCTCTTCTGACCTGTTTGTCCTCCAAGATGGCCTCCTTTTTCTTTCAGGTGTAAGAGAACCAATGAAAGACTCGCCAAAGCCAGAGCTGTTGAAGCAATACTGTGTCCTATTTGCTCATCCTGTTTTCCACAAACACCCTTCAGTGACTCTAAAAGACTGTTGGCTGGTGATGACTTGATAAAACACTTGATCAAAACAAAAAAAAAAACCTCAGCGGAGCTGAGGGTTTTTTAATGACGAAAGAAAGTCCTAATCACCGGTTTATCATCCTCAGAAGACCATTTTGTAACACTCAGGACAATATAATGGAAAAAAGGGACAAGATTAAAATCAAAGACCTTTATGTTATCAAAATGCAGGTACCGTCAAGTATTATGGTACAGATATTTTTTTTTTCTGTCCTCATAACCAACTGAAGAGATGCTGTCAAAGAGGAAAGCACTTTTGTAAATTATAGCACAGATGAAGTGTTCTGTCAGCTGTGTTGTAACTTATTTGTCTTGGGGACTGTGGGTCTGATCGTTTGCTGTACATTGTGTGAAGTGACAGAAGAGAGATTTATACATGCCAGAGTTGCTTGTGATTCCATAGTTGTTTGGGGGCAACACTTAATTTATCCCTGAGGTGAACCGAACTAGATTTCCATTAACTTTCCAAATATATTTTATGTATTAACTATTCAGGTGTGTGTGTGTTTATAAGTGTTATGTCCACGCTGTGAAATATTTGGAAAGTTCGTATCATTTTACTTACGGCCTATTACTGTGTTCTTTGTTCGTGTTGGTTTGCACAAAAGTCTTACTTTCTCGCTCTTATCCACTTCAGCACATTTATTCCACTTTTGTTTCCTTAACTGTATCTAAATGTTAAATTATTCTCTCCCGTTGCTTTCCAAAATGAATGTTTTATAAGTGTAGTATGGCATCGGTTGTTGATGCCACTGATTATCCATCTGTCCTGTTCGGTTACGTCCAGATTTTCATGCTTCACCGCCATCGTTTCCACACACTGACTTTGGAAAACCAATGGCACAGACCAGTGTGTAACAGGGAGGTAAAACCTCCGCATTGTGTATAGTTTTGTACAGTATATAGGTTTCTTTACACAGTATAGTATACTACATTATCATTGTTTTAACTGTGTGAACGATGTGAATCTATCTGAAGCTGTCTTGTGAGAACATGAGCAGTCACCTGGTCTGAAGCAGGAATGTAGCGCAGTGGAGAAATGTGTGAAATCTAACAGCGTACGGCCGCTGTGTTTGGCTCACAACCTGCTTTGGCTCTGCTCAGTTCAATAGGACACTTCAGGCAGGAGATACACGTGGGAGAGTTCACAATGGGTTATATAAAGAAGACAATGCTACGGTTTATTAACCGTGTGTGTATGTATGTGTGAGTGTGTGTGCGTGTGTGTGTGTGTGCGTGTGTGTGTGTGTGTGTGTGTGCTTCTAGGGATTTGTGTGTATGTTTATAATGAGCACACTGTATGGCAGCATAACTGTTAATTTGGCAATCTGTTTTCTTAAGTTAAACTGTCAAAAGTAGCTGCTATAATTACACACTTGTGCTTGTGTGGAACTGCAGGCCTTCAAAGGACCCCTGCCAAGGCGTCCTAACAATGCCTGTTATAGCAGAAGGTGCTCATTATAGCTCTGAGATTACCTACAGTTAAACTTCTCAGTCTGAATTTTTTGTAAAAAAAAAAAAAAAAAAAAAAATAGAAAAAGAAAGCGGAAGAGATAGATAACACCATAACTGTCCGAATAATGTTATTTTCATGTTAAAATGTCTCTGTTTTGTATTTATATACCAAAATAAATTGCGATTACCACACATCACTGCCTGAATTACATTTTTCATGTGATGCGTTGCTGCTCCTCGCACACTTCAGTGAGGATTATATCTTTGCTGTTGTTCACTGCTGCTACTTTAAGATTACTGTACAGACATTACAGTACAAAGAAACATTTTGTGTTGTGTTCACCTGTCTTAAATCAATTAGTCAGTCAAACATTAGGCAATAGATCTGTTCCACTTACTAATAACATTTGAGTGTCCCAGTAAGCCTTGACAGTGTGACAGTGATCCGGCTTGAGCAATACCAGGACTCTGAAACTTAAACTGTTAAATGCAATTCAGCATCATTCAGTTTCAGTGAATATTTATACCTGTGCCTTTCGTTCTGTGCCACAAAGTCCTACAGCACTGTGCAATAGAATCAGGAACTGGGAAACTCTAATGGGAAAGCACTGCCCCTTAGTGGCCATTAACCAGGAGAGATAAGAAGGTGGCGAATATCAAATATGAGCATGTATAATTCACTTTGACTCAGTCCATTATGAAGGATGCACATGTGCGGTAAATTCTGTGACAAGTTCTTTCAACATGGCGGGAGATTGTAAAAACCAGGAGAGTGAAATGTGGGACCAGCTCAGTTTAAAAGGCTGTGGTTGTGTGCTGCAGACACAGGGTGGCAGTGTTCACCACGCCATCATGAAGACAGAGGCGAACCAAGAGAGAAGCGTTTAGAAATTCAGCAGTTTTAATATTTATGAAATGAAACGCAACACATTAAGAATGTAAAAATATGCTAAAAGAGAAAAGAGCATTTTCTAAAATGTTTTTCACTAGAGACCTCCGCTGGCCCACATTAGGCATTAGTCATCAAGCTAATACATGTAATGTAATGGCACAATAACTTTGAAATGTAGACACACAGGCAATTTATCTTTTTCTCTTTCTTTTTGCTTTTTCCCTCAATTGGCCCGATCCCGCCCCGCCCCCCTGCTTGTGTCCCTTTGAGTATGCCTTTGTCAGTCTTGTTAACGACAAGAGCACACACACACACACACACACAGACACATACACACACTCACACAAACAGAGAACTCTATGCACTCTCTCGACAACATTATCTTTTCCGGAAATTGCTTCTCAAGCACAGCCGGAGCCCCATTAGAAAAGAAGAGCTCTACGCTGTAACCTTTTTAAAAAGCCATTAGTGATGCACCTGCTTCTCTCCCTCCCTCTCCCTCTCTCTCTCCCTCTCTCTCCCTCTCTCTCTCTCTTCCTATTTGTGTGTCCTGTTTGTCTCTCTTGTTAACACTGACACACACACACACACGCACACACAAAGAGTTTCTCCATCCTGATTGCCAGCTTCCCCCGTTCCCAATCCTACAAACTGACTACTGAGCAGCACAAGCATCCTTCCACTCCAATTAGAGTATGAATCACTGACATTTCAAAGTTCTGCACTAGGGTGCAAAAACCACTCAATTTGATAATTCACGTGTGTTATTCTAATGGCGGGTGAGTGTTAAATCAATGCTTTGGACGTGAATGATTCTCTCTCAGAGCCACACACTGGGAAAACAAGACATTTGCTAATGTGTCGTGTCACTGAAGTGGGCAGGGCAGGTTTACGCCATCACAGACGGGTGAGAAACTCATTTTGGTGATTCATTCAGCGTTTTCCTGAATTCGAGCAAACTGTAGAAATGAGCTTTTAATTATAAACGCTCTTCCCACTTGTAGTGCCTAAAGGTTTTTGTCTCAGTTATGTGATATCTTAAACACGCAATACCCTTCCTGTGAGACACAAGTGATTTGTTTTTTGCTTTGGTCGCCTCCATGTTAGCATCACTTTCAGTGAAGGGGAGCAACACGATGCAGTGTAATGTTCATGACATACACATGTATTCCATCACACGGCACATACTCATTTTATGCAGAAGAACATTTGAATGTGTGCGTAGTGCTTGAACCAAATGGAGAGCTGCAAATAGTCAACTGTTGCTAAGTTACTCGATAAGGCGTTGCTCTCACTTTAGATCCAGTGGCTAAAAAAAAGCATAATTAACTGTTTATAGGTTTATAGTTAACTTCAAATAAATGTATAGCAAAGTACACATTAATTTTAATAAAGCAACAAAAAAGCTTGGTAAAGGTTAGCAATGGTAATATCTGAGTTATTTAAAGGTGCAATATGTAAGAATTGACCACCTGCCGAATTCAAACTCCAAACAAATAGGGGGCAGCGGAGTTACTGCTAATTGCTGCTATCTGTTGCTGTCGTAACCTAGTTCGCTAAGTAAGCAGTGCAGCTAGCCATCCTGTTAGCTGACTCTGCCAGGCCTGGGGAGCACTGGGTATCATTCACTATCTGGTTATTGCCTCCGAGGGTAGATACCAGATCGGAGATGATTGGAGATAGATATTATCTCTCCAGTACATGAGCATCTTTGTCATAATAGATTTTAGTCTTAATTAGTTTTTTATGTTTTAAACTAATATTATCTTCTTTTTTTTGTTGTTCTGAAAAATGCGTTCATTTCCCAAACTAAGGTTTTAAACACGTGGCTTTGTTATCTGGACAGGATATCAGGTATCATACTGGCACAAATATGGCAAATTTTGTTTCAACCTACCACTGCAGTCCAGCACTAACAACAGACTGCACCTTTAAACTCAATATTTAGATTGTTGGTACTATTATATAGAATTACTAGAAACTCATGAGGTTTTTATTTACATTCTTAAGCATCTATAAACTGTTAACATATTTCATGTAAGTCCCTACAAATGTCTTATAATCGATTTTACAATAGTTAGAAGTGTTCATGATGCTGTCATTGACTCTTGCATACAGTTCTCTGATATCAACTCATATAGTCTTATTAACACATAATATTAATTAGCAACGTTTGCAGATGCTTCAGAAGCAATGTCTATTCATTGATTTATTTCATTTTTTAATGGAATTTGGCCCCATTTATTCTAGAGGGTTTTTATTTTATCATTATATTTGTATTGTTTATTCTCTGCTACGTCCTGATTAGTGGAGCCATGAGTGCTTTTATCTGGTTTTATTACGTTTGTCGGTGTTGGTGTTAAATGTGTGTCAAGATGAAAGCCTTGTTTTCTATGTATGAGTGTATCCAAGTGAGTGTGTATGAAAGAGATTTTACAATTTTATTATCCTATACTCCTGTTTATTTGTTTCTGGTACATACTTCTGCATTTGTCAATAAGTTAATTAAGGCACTAAATAGAGATGAAGCGAACTGAGAATATCTTTGCACTGATAAATTTTGAATTCTTTGAATCCAGCTACTGCAAACCAGATCTATCTACAGGCACATCTAAGGCAACCTGAACCTGAACCTGATGAAACTGAAGATCATTAATAAGGACCTTAAAGCAACATTTTGTATAAATTACCACCAGACCTCTGTAGCCACTACCTATTTCTGTTAGAAGATGGTAGCTCTTCCTAATCACTGATGAGCGAGTTGTATCATATGTAATGTCAACAGGTTTTGACAGGAGGGAGAATGTGTGGAATAAAGAAGACGTTATCTTTGGTTCTGCTGCATCGATTCTGATAATCTTTTAAAAGACGTCTGTTGTGAGTCATACAGTCCTAAACTGTTTAAAGCATTTACGTTTCCAGAGAGAACGCGTTTTCAAACCAAAGTGTTCTGAGACATTTCATTTATACATAAGAGGGTGATATATGAGTGACCGTGTGTGTATGCGTAGGTTTGCTCGTGTGTGTACCTGTGATTTCCTGTGATGGGCTGAACTTTGCTCCCTGACTCAGTGTCTGTCTGTTTGGCGTAATGCTCCTGACCCCGAGGTCACACACTGTCTGGGGGCTGTGTGTGTGTGTGTGTGTGTGTGTCTGCATGTGTGTGCGTGTGTGTGTGTGTGTGTGTGTGTGTGTGTGTGTGTGTGTGTGTGTGTGAGAGAGAGAGAGGGAGAGAGAGAGAAGAACGAGAAGAAATTCAGAGGAAAAAAGTGAGTGTTAGTGAGTATGTGAGTATGCTGAGAGAGGGAGAGAGATAAAAAGTCTGTGGATGAGTGTGGTTTATCGCATCCAAAAACAAACCAGCAGCCCCTGGGTAATAAAAATGTACTATCTGTCATAGTAAATTACAAATATTGGTCTTCGCCTTGCTGCAGTCTCCTGATTATGCTCAATGGCCTGCCTCTGACAATTATGAAGCCATTAACACTGTGTGAGAGTGTGTGTGCGTGCACGTGTGCATGTGTTTGAGAGCGAGAGAGAAAGACTCTGCTTATTTGAGGAAATATGCTATCGGTTTTTTATGGCCTTGAAGGCTCCAGTGCCTTACAGCATCAGCCTTGTGGGCTCTGAAACATCAAATTTACATGTTTGCTGCCTGTCTGCGGCTCGGTCTCTGATGCCTCGAACGAATTGAAGAGAGCGAAGAGAGGAGGGAGGAGAAGAAATGGATGAGAATTAAAGATAAGTTATGGCAAAAACAAAAGTCAATTTAGCTCTCGCGTGGAGCTTGTGTGGGTCATTATTGAGCATTCGGCACGCGCACACACACACAGACACACACACACACGTTTTGGGTTTCAAGAGGCAGCTCCTTTACAGGCCACCAGATGAGGAGAGGATTAGAAAGAGCCTTACCATCAACCCCATCCAGCACGTCTGCTAAGGAAGACCATCAACCGGATACAGAGGTCCCCAGAGACAGGATTAGGAGTAGGAACACACACACTCACACACACAAGCACTCACCACAGGCCATGTAGAAACCTCTGTTAAGACCCTGCTGGGAACAGGACTCAGGACACACAAGCTGAGACTCACTTCAGTCTATTACGGTTTCAGAGCTAATGATATGTTCCTCTATTTCGGCAGCTGATGTATTATGTATAGTAATAAAAACATGCTAGAAAGCAGGAAAGTATATCCAAGAATGAAGATGAAACATGAAACATAATCAGCTGTAAAAGAATGACTATAATGGTAGTATGAATACCTCCACCAAGGCTCAACAGTCCCCTTTAATTCAATCAAGCCGAACTCAGTGTTATATAAAACACGTTTGAATCCACTAGAACCATTATTATTATGTTTTTTATTTTAAGTATTGGCATCTTATTGTTCTCGCTCATATCCCCAAATATGCCAGATTTTTAAAACAAGATCCATCAAGAACGTAACCTGCTTTGCAGAGGTGATGATATTAAACTTTGTATTTTACATTTATGTCAAGGGGAATTACGTCAAAAATATGATGTCAAAATAAGTCACTTAAAATGACAGACAAAAGAAAATAGTGAGCATGAATAAACATAGCAGAATGTATTCGCAAAAATAGAAATCAGAGAGAGATTTTAATTTATTTATTTATTGAATCAAAATGCATCGCACTGCAACAGCCCAGCAATAAATCCTTAAAATCGAGTCAGTCGGCTGTTTTTTCTTTTTCTGTAATGCGTGTTGTTTTGTGCAGCATTTAATTTAGAACCTCTTATGAGTGTATCATATTATAGATATTCTTTTCTTGTTGTTGTGTCCAGTGTTGCCACAATATAATGTTTTGTCATATTGCTTTGCTGGACATTGTGTGCATTTTGCTTTTTCAATCCAATTCTAACATACCTTTGTGGTGTAAACAGCAGAGTTTAAAAATGCATGAGTTGAAGCAATATTCTACACCATTATAATAAGCCTCAAAAGGGCAGCTGGCTTAGGTTATTTATTGCATGGCTATTGCACAGGATTGCGTTGTATTTTACAGGTTTCTCCACCCCCGTTATTAAGAATATTACAGGAGGCGCAACACAGCATGGAGGCGCTATGAATGCAACATAAACCACCACGTTTTCACATCTTAGCTTATGTTTTGGTGTCATAAAAGGCTAATAAAAAACATCATGGAACGGGTGCAATAAACTCTCAGGTGAGGAATACAAACACAGCTGAAGTCATAACGCTCCAAAAGCAGACAATGTTCGGAAACCACAGCACCTCAGATTTTGTCTCGAGGCTCTTTTTCCTGTAAGCTTCAGTTTGAAGGGGCTCTGTGGAACTTCTGTGTTGTGCTGGAAGCGGTCATTAGTTTATGTTAGCGGACTCCATTTCTAAACTACCATTAGCTACTGTTGCTCTCTGTTAGCGGAGCAGAGAGAGGCACTGAGGAATGGCACATGGATAAAGACACATCCTTTAGTTTAGACTGCTGTTTAAAAAATGTGACCTGAGTCCTTCACAAAGAAATCCTCTGCAGCAGCATTAAAGGTGCACTACGTAGTTTTTGGGAGGAGATTTTAAGATCTTCATCGATTGATGTTTTACACCTAAACACATTAGATAAACCAGTGTTTTTCAACCCTGTTCCTCGGGGAACACTGTCCTGCATGTTTTAGATGTTTCCTGCTCCAACACACCTGACTGAAATTATCGGCCAATCATCAAGCTCTGCAGAAGCCTGACGAGGAGGCAATCATTTGAATCAGGTGTGTTGGAGCAGGAAACATCTAAAACATGCAGGGCAGTGTTCCCAGAGGAGCAGGGTTGAAAAACACTGAAATAAACAAACTCTCTTCATTTTCCAAACTGGCCTTAAAGTTGTATTCTGTAACTATGTTTTTGTTATATTTGCTAAAATGGTACAGTGCTTGCTCTTACCTGATATGATACTTTCAAGCCCAAACTGTAAACAATGGCGGAGAACAGACAACAACAACAGAGCCGAAAAATGCCCCACCATTGCCCATGTCAAAGAGAAGAAATAAGAAGACTGATGAAGAAAAGCAGTGTTAAGAGAAAGAAAGAGAGAAAACAAGGATAAATATCGGAGTGTCATTTCAGAGGTGGAGGGAGCTGCAGGATTTGTAAGGACTTTTCTGCTGGACTAGTAAGGAGCCCTGTTTGATATATGTTTCATTCTATGTTTTAACCACAAGGCTATGGTGGCGGCGGTTAGTAATATTTGCAATAGCGCATATGGCCGTACAATGCAATCTAGCTATGTAGCTTGTTGCTAAATATAGCATGTTAGCTTGCATGCTAACTCCAGTGTTTAGCTTTGTCTATATGACTACTGGTTAGCACAATTGTCTTTCAAGTGACCGGGCAGTTAAAACGTTAATTTGTGTTCAGTACGCTCTGAAGTGGTTGAATTGGTTTAGAGAAATAACGTTACTCATGCTTCAGAAAGGAAGCATGGCATTGCACCAGGTAATGATTAGCTGGTAGCTCCGTCTACCACGATTTGAAGAATATTGGTTTGACTCAGGATATCTACAGTGATCTGTATGAGGCACTCGTCATTGTAATTTAATTGTACTGATCAGAAATAGAACAATCGGGGCTATGTTGTTGTTACTTTGAATGCGCAGTCTTGGTTATCTGGCGTCCTCTGTTACCATGGTTACAAGCCTGCTCAAAGGCTCCTCTGTGGGGAGGGGCTTTGAAGGCAGGGCTGCAGCACAGCAGAGAGAAAGAAGGAGGGACCTGGGAGCTGTGCTCATTCAAATATTCTGGCTAAGTCCACTTTTTTCTCTAAACTCCAGTCTGCAGCTTTAATGGACAACACAATTCCATACTGTTTCACTTTGTTTATATGTGGAGGATCCTGCCACCTTTCTAGCTTCAAACATTGTCTAGGGGCCTTATTTTCTTTTGAGAGCAGCTTAATTAATCAGTTTTTGCAAAAATATATATTTCTGTGTGTGTGTTATTGCTTCATTTACTGATGTGTTGTGTCTTTTCTGGATCAATTAACCTTAGAAGAAAAATCACAAAATGCAGGCACCATGACGACAACTGTAAATATAATAAAATGTAATGCAGTAAGGCTGTACATTCTAGTTTTTGCTGAGTGGAATTCATGCACGTATTCTAAATATCAAGGGGGCTGCATCACCTGCACCCCTGGAAAATCTCCACCAATTAAATGAATAAATAATAAATAAATAAATAAACAAATGGAGCTTCACAGCACAGACAGATGTACTATCTGTCCCCATGTGTTGATGTGTTGATTTCAAGTGCATTCACAACACCCACCCCAAACTTCATTTTGCCATTTCATGGACCCTCTGTGGTCCCCAGGCCACAGCTTGAGAACCGCGCTGCACTGTGGGGCATGCTCCTCGGCGCCAGGGCTGGAGGGAGGCACGGAGAGAGAGGGAGCGTGAGCAGCAGGAGAAGGGGAGGAGGAGGAGGAGAGGTGAGAGGTTGCAGCTGAGTTGCTGCTGCTGCTGCTGCTGCTGGTGGTGGTGCGGCATAGGCTCCGTCGCTCCTCCATCCCTCCCTCGGTGAGAATGGAAAAAACTAGGAGTGGTTATGTGATTCCCCCACAAGCAGGAGGAGAAGCGCACGGGAGAGAAAGGGATAGCGGGGAGGAGGGAGGGGGGGCGTTTCCCTGCACAGTATAGCCTATTCTCACACTTCAGCATGGATACAATGTATGGCATATGGAGCTGCTTCTTCAGGGGAGCTGACACACAGATGGACGCAGCGGTAAGTTCAATATTCTGCGCTCATGCCTCCTCCATGAAAAGCGTTTTCTCTTTTTTCCCTTTTGTTGCTGGACACACAGTTCACAGCGCGATGGTGTCTTTCTTTTTTGTTGTTGTTGTTATTTTTTTTGTTGTCTTTATTTTTTTATTATTTTTTTATTTTTTGCTCCATCACTTTAGTCCGTCTTGATATTCGGAGATGTGCGCATATTGTGAAGTGGACAAAAAAACAAGACTTGTAGATTTAAAGCTTCGGGATTGTAGCACGGCACGGCACGGCACGGGGATGAACGCCCTGCGATCGATTCGATTCCTCGCTGGCACGCTTTGTGATTTGATGACTGAACAGGTTGGTCCCATCAGCATCACTCCCCAAGTTCCTATCAAACGACTTGATGGAGAATTGCACCTGCACGCAGCTTAATATTTAACCAGCAGCAGCAGCAGCAGCGGCAGCAGCAACGTGTCAGTCAGTCAGTCAGTCATCCTCCTGTTAGATAAAAGACAAAAGATGGTTAGAAAAACAAAACAAGATAGAAAATTCTCTTCCACACACCCCCTGCGAAGGGTTAAAGATTCAATCCAGGCTTGCCCCTCTGAACTGGGTTCTCCTTGTGAGTGCAAGCGGATGTATTTACAAACAAAGAAAGCTTAATATCCAAGCCTGTCACGTAGAAGACAGGTGCTGCTGCTGCTGCTGCTGCTGGCTATCTGCAATTTTACAGTGGTGTGTTGGTTGTCTGGTTATCTGGGCTAGTAGGCCAACTGGAGCCTGTGTGTACTCGGGCCCAGCAAAGATTAAGAAAAACCAAAGTGTCTCTGCTGAAAGTTTGACTCATTCTGCACTCTAAGCTGAATTTCTTGCAATAGCCATCACTTTGCTCATTTATTTATTTATTGTTTTTGTCTGGGCGGTGACTATTGGGCTGCACGCCGTAGCCAAAAAATGACTGGAAAGATTTGCTGTTGCAAGCATAGGCATAAACATCCTCATAACAGCGCCTTTAGTTCCAAGCAATTAAGCGGTAATGTGCGAGCAGCAGCCCCAGCGTCCGCTCAGTCTCAGCCTCCGTCTCCATCTCAGGCCTGTCTTGTCTTCCTGCTCCTCTGCCACGGCCACTTGTGACTCTGCATCCTACCCGAAAGCACCAGGTACATTAAAGGATTGATAGGTCTGCGTGCGTCAGACGTAAATATGAGGCACAGACCGATTGGCTTTCATTAGGCCCTCCAGCTGGAGCCAGTCCACTTTCAATCAAGTCAATTCAGGAAATGGATTTTCTTTTAAATGCAAACCAGATGTCTTTCGCCATGACACAAAGTTCTTTATCCAGCGCACGCAGCCTTTTATCGGGAACAAGCTGTCAAATGTAAAACAGACAGGTGGCAGAAAACATATTTTAATAGTGCTTCCTGCAGGCACACCCATTGTATGTGAGAGTGGCTCTCTCATAGCTCACACAGACACAGACACACACACACACACACACAGACACAAACACACACACAGAGCTAAAAACTACACTAAAGCATGTCTTCAAATTAGACGGAGACATTCCAGTGACACCGAGCAGACACAGACCGGTCCATGTGTAGTGAAGAGGGCAGCAGCAGGGTGTATTTTTACACCAGATCTCTGACACCTACGTACATCTCTTCACAGCTCTTGGTGAGAACAGAAGACACGTCCACTTGAGTTGTCATCATCAGCGGCCCCAGACATGGACAGTTGGGATGGAGGAAGAGACGAGGAGAGAGAGAGAGAGAAACAGAGGGAGATGAGATGAGATGAGGAGAGAGGACTAGAGGAGGATAGGTAATGAGGGAGACGAGTGTCGAGATCTTCTCGACGTGATGGCTCGGGCGGGTTTCGTTGGCAGCCCCCCTTTGCGAATGACAGCGGGTTCGGATGTAGACTATCACAGGTGTGAGTGAGGTGAGAGGATTGTCGGTGGCAAATGGGAACTCTCCGGGAGTGTCAATTTCTTTTTTCTTTTTTCTTTTTTTTTTTGATGGGCGAGAGGATGCTTTATGGAGGAACGTGCTGATCAGAGAATGGAGGATGGGGGAAGCAGGAGGGAGAGGGGTGAAAGGGTAAACGCAGGGCAAGAACGTGAATGACGACAGGGGGATGAGGGCAATTAGAGAGGAGAGGTTAAGAGGAAGTGGGAAAAGAGAAAGACAGTCAAGTCATGTTTGTGAACTAGAGTTTTCCAGGGGGAGCTGTCTGTGGTGCTGATGCACCCCCCCACACACACACACTTCCCCCAACCTCCCCTTTTCCCAACGACTCCCCTCCTCTCTCTTGTTCTCTCTCCTCCTCAGCCGTTGATTGACAACTAGCGAGTCTCTAATTGGCAAGTGTGGATAGGGAAGAGTCGGCCTTATTCTCCGTGGTACAAACCGGGGGAGGAGATGGGGGAGAGTCTAAGGGAGAGGGGAGAGGAGACAAAGATGGGCAGACAGAGATGGATGGTTGGTGTGGGGGGGGGGGGGGTAGAAGGAATGGAAAATAGAACGAAGGAAGGCATGAGGTGAGGAGGAGGGGATGGAGGTGAGGGCTGAACATCTGTTTGGTAATCAGTCTCCCCCCCTCAGTGAGGTGTTACACACACTGACACCTATTTGATAATTGGTGAGCCTGCCCTCTCCCTCAGCGCTCGGCTAAACGGTTGCTTGATACCTGGGAGAGCAGAGGGACTAGCTGTTGGCAGTGCAATCTGTTTACTCGGCGCAGCCCAGGTAGAGATGCATCGCAGGCTGCCCGCGTGCGCGGCTGGTGCGTAAAACTTACAATCGGCTTATTAGCCTAACAATGAGCTCAAGACGTGACTTGAAGCGTGCGTCAAATGTGTACTGTAACCTGCTGCTGCATTGTTATCCAAGGCTAATTGTGATCTCTATTGTCTCTCTCATCGCAGGTGCAGCTCTTAAAGAAATTGCCTCCACGCGGAGCTCTCCTCCTTCCCCTCCACGCCGCAATCTCATTCAGGAGTGCGGGAGCCGAAAAAAGGGATGCGAGCGGACAAGGTGGAAGAGCTCCAGAGCCGAGAGGGGAGAGGAAGGGATGGAGGGGAAGGAGGAGGTGGGCCTCTTTGCTCCGGTCTCGACCACGGGTATTCTTGGGTTGATAATACAGATGTGGATGTTATTGCTTGAGAATACGCGTAGTCGAGTGGAAGCTTTATCATCTACATGGGACCCAAAGGCAGACTCTATTCAGTCGAGCACAATGGCAGACACATATCAATGTATAGCCGAGCTGTGGAGGTGACAGAAAGAAATGGGGGTGTTTTTTTTTTTAATGAAGCACCTGGAGGTGACTTC
>CAEMYA010000032.1:1611901-1645092 GCA_903131615.1 Diplodus sargus
TTTTTTTTTTTTTTTTATGGAAAAAGGGGGCTTATTTTGTTCAATCAGAAAGGCTTTTAAATAGAACGCAATCAGAGCCAGCCAAAATCAAATCCACCCGCTGAAAAGGTTTTTATCATCATAGCTTTATCAACCATGTCACTCCTTACACCTGTGGAGGAAATGAGTTTGTTTCGCTGGCTAGATTTCGGGCTCTCCTGCAGAGGTGCTGGTGGGGAAGACTCGCAGCGTGCCACTAAGCTAAACCCCCCGGGCATTAGTTCAGGGAGCTTAACACAAAAGTCTCCAGACTCAGACGTTAATTCCAAACCTTCTTGATTACATACCCTTGTCAGTCAGTCGTGCACACAGGTGAGCCCATAATCTTATCAGTTGATGAGTGTCTTTCACAGCCCTTCACACTCTGCGCCAAACATGTTTCCCTCGCAAAGTTTGTAAAGAAAAAACCCGCGCCGAAATGCTCGGGCTTCCTGTGCGACCGCGGTGCCACGGGATGGTACATTTTAACTGTGCATGGCCATCATCCCACTGCATAACCGACTACTCTTGCACTCCTATTTTTGACTCCCCGGCTCAAGCTAAAAATGTGTGAGAGTTTGATGCCTGTAGCAGCAACAGGAGACAGTAACACATGAGGACATGTCAAGGCTTGCACCCGTTGCTGACATTTCAGCATTCGGCTCAGCTGACTGGCTGTCATGTCGGAGACTCGGGCGCGCGCACACACACACACTTACACACAGACACACACATACATAAGCTGCATGAGGGTTCACATGATCTACATGCCAGTAGGGAAATCGAGGATTGATGAATCTAATAAAAACAAGCACACAGATACACCCCCTTACTTATATGGATGCACACGCGTCGCAGCCAGGTTCACCGGGTCCATGTGCCAGTGGGGAAATAAGGGGATTGATTGATTTTATGGGTAACTATTTTTAGTCACAATGATGGATGTTTATGTCTTTTATTGATCAAGTTGAGTTGTAGGTCTGAAGAAATCTTGGACGCCGGGGCAAGCTGATTGATCAGGTAGCATAGGTGTTGGAATAAAACATCCTGAATTACATTTTGGTACATTAGCATTATTGCTAAGTATTATAAATTAGAAAATCAACATTGCGTTGCAAATTCAGCAATATATTAGCATCTGTTTCGCAAATGTGCCCATGATGAATTACACCCCTATCATCTACTATTTTATGATTTCTTACTCCTGCGTAAGCAAATCTCTTATTTATTAGCGCAGTATGTAATTACAGTTATTCAAATCTTCACGTTGTGTAAACTTGTTGATTGGGCAAAGCTCTTTCTGTGGTTTTGTGTGTATTTGTGCTTGTGTGTGTGTGTGTGTGTGCTTCTAAGCAACAAAATGACTATTGTGAGCACAGCTCCAGGTGCCTAGCAACCCGAATCGCTCTGTTTCCTTGGCAACAGTTGCCGCGCACTCACTGTGTGGGTGATTGGCAGCCTTGACAACGGAGACGAGGTGACACTTGACCTCGCGTGCTGAATGGGAGAGGAGAAATAGAAGAGAGGGGGAGGGAGTGGGAGGGGACGTGCAGAGACAGATGAGAGACTAAGTGATAATCACTCTCCATTGTAATCATCCTCCAGCATGTTTCATAAGGCGTCGGCAATACCTCTCCAGCTGGGGTCCATCATCAAACACAATGCAGAGCAGCGCGCGCATGCACGGACACACTCTTCCTGGGTGGAGAGAGCCCAGGCAGGCACTCCACATCTCATCTATTATCACTCAGCGCTGCCTGGTGCACAGCCTTGCTACACTGTGTCTTCTTTCATTTGTGATCTGCTACATCCCGTGCTCTGCGGGGATGAATGGATGCTGGACTCCTAAAAAATGTGCCACGGTCACAGATGCCGCAGGAGAGTAGATCAGAAGCTTTTACTTTACTCAGATATTTCACTTTGAAACCGCCAGCGTCTTTGATGCCTTTGGATTTAAGTGCTGCAGTTAAAGTAAAATGTGTTTTGGTTGGTTTCTCCTTCCATTCACGAGCTGAGGGTGTCCCTTTGTCCAATCAAAAAGCCTGTTTTTTTAATGGCTCGCCACATCTATGTGTAACGCGGAATCAAAACTGGGACCGTGGAACAGTGCGAACTCAAATAAAAACCACACATTTGGAAGTTGAGTCTGTTCTTTCAACTCATTTGACAATTTAATCTGTTTTATACTCTAAGCAAGGCAGTCATTTATGTTTTTTTTATCCCAGTACGGGCACCTTTAAAAGCATAGTTGATTTTATTGACTTTATTAATCACCTTTATTAAATCTCACGTTCTTCGGCTATTCATCTAAAGCTTAATTGGCATTTCTGAAGTTGCCCCTCCATTGTTCACCAGCTGGTGGTGCTCAGTGCTGTGCAGGATGTGGCCACATCAGATCTAATCATTTTGTCTGGTTTCCTATTCCCTTAATCAATAAATGAATACATACAACTAAGACTGTTGTATCGATTAAACCAAATCAAGGTTGATAAACACATTTTGATCACTAAAAGAAAGAGGGTTGGTCAGGTCTGTGAATATTTGGCTCACTATGTAATGCTTTGACTGGAATTATAATTCTTATCATGCAATCAAAATACATTTAATTTATTACACAATAAAATAATAATAAAAACCAACCAACACTTACTGGTTTCAAGTCGTATTGCTCCTTTATTTCCAAGATCACACTTATCAAATTCATAATGTTGCTATTAACACTGATGGCTGTTGCATAGGAAAGTAACACCCAATATTATAACTCGATTTCTGGATTAGATGACATTTCTCTGTACACATGTGCTTAACAACAAACATCATTTGTACTTCTTGAATTGTTTTTATTTCTTGAACATGTAAGCTATAAACACACAATCAACTGAAAAAAAAAATGAATGATTTAAGAACAATTCAAAACTTTTGAATGTAGCAGCTAAGCTTACACACAGTCATTCCTCTCTCCATTGGAATGAGCTAATGTCGTGACACAACTCTTTATGAGGATGAGGAGAGCTGTGGGTAATAATTACTGTGAACGAGACCCGTAACATTATGCCTGGACTGTGAAAGCCAACCTGGAAATTGAGGTCCTGCTGCTAGAGAATGAGTGCTTTCAACCTGTTTCTATTCCAGCCACACATTCACACCACTCTCTCATGTTTACTTAAAAAAGTGTTGTGTTCTATTGATTTCACATTTTAAAAAAAAAAAGCCAAAAAGGGACGCCTCTTGTATTTAAATTATATGCGTGCAGCTCACAATATCGTTTAATACCGTTTAACACAAAATAAAAATCAAGGAACGCAAATTCATAATCTTCAACAGCTACTGTTTAAAAGCTTGTCTGAGCTGCATCTTAAGGATCTTTGAGAACAATCCAAAAGACTGTTTTAAAGAAAGGAAACAAATATTGAAAACACTCAATGTTTTAAGATAAATCAGGTTACAACAAATAGAACAAATGATGTCATAAATCCCAGCAGTCAGAACTAGTGTTGTGGCTTAAACAGAAACCGGAGAAGACAACAGGAACACTTCAGAGCCACTTTGTGCTAAAGAGATTCATAAATGTCCCTCGACCAGCTTGATCGTATTGGGCCCACGACCACTGCCAGACACATCCTCATCCTGTTCCTGAAAGACATCCAGCTCCACGAGGGCTACTGATTGGCTGCTTCACAGGCATCTATCCAATCGCTGTACACGTCAACTGGCTCCGACAGATCTGAAGAGCAACGTATTAAGGATAAAAAAGGTTGCCGAGTTTATATCAGTCGGGCGCCCCAGTAGCTCAGTTAGAACGCATAT
Organism: Diplodus sargus; assembly: GCA_903131615.1. NCBI lineage: Eukaryota > Metazoa > Chordata > Actinopteri > Spariformes > Sparidae > Diplodus > Diplodus sargus. Next base: position 1,615,727 of record CAEMYA010000032.1, read on the forward strand.
CTCATGTACAGAGGCCTTTTGCTGTGTGTCATCCCCGCTCTCACTCATCGTGTTTTCTGTCAACTCTCTATACTGTCCTATCAATAAAGCCAAGAAAGGCCCCCAAAAAATCCTTAAAACAAAAGAGTTTATATCCCTGCAGACCATGGGGATATTAACAGTGAAAATCAATACAGAAGGGAAAACAAAATGTGAACGATTGCCAGGAAAGAATGGTTGTGTGGGGGGGGGAACAATCCTCCAGCCATAATCACATTATGAATCTCTGCACCATTTAACAGAGTAAGATCAAGAAATATCTGCTATTTTTCTGTCAGCCATTTATTTGACCAAAAAAAAAAAGACGCTTCTTAGAACAGTCTCCAGGGTTTGCACATAAAAAACACAGCCTGGTGTTTCAGTGTGCACAGGGAAAGCTGAGCTGTTGAGATTTTGCTGCGTGAAAGGAACGTCAAGAAACGTTCTCTCACCTCTAACCTTTTCTGAAATCTGTCATTTTAAATGCAGATATAGCCAAACATACCCCACCTTCCCTGCTGTGAACTGCCTGCATTTAGCAAGATTTTTTCTGATGACGTCACAATCATAACATTACAATTCAGTCATCCAGACTTTATCCGTGCTATTCTGTGCCAGATGTTGTGTGATGTGCAGTTTTGTCTTTCGTCAATTGCAAAAGTGATGAGAATAGACTTAGCCGTTTCACTGTAAGAAGAAATCTTTAAATCACCTGGAGACAATAGTTTAGATGCAGGCTGTTTCACATGAAAACATTTTTTTTAAAAATAGACAAGTTGGTGTAGATGGAGACTGAGTTACTGTCAAGTGAGCAAACTCCCTTTACTGAAGAAGACGGCTGGCTGGGGCATACTCCGTCACAGTTGGGTCTTACCACATTTTGTTAGATGGCATTTAAAACCAGCCACATGGAAACCGGTGACCTAATGCGTAACAAACTTAACGGCATTGCTTGGTGGATGAAAATTGCAGCTAGAGAATTTCAGACTCCTTCTTCACCTCAACAAAGCTGATCAATCACAACGTGAAGTGATGAGAATGTCAGTTTCTGGTAAGAAATGGTCAGACACATCCCTGATTAACCCAATATCGGAAAGCTGTGGGGGGAAGGGAGTCTCTGAAACCCTTCAACCAACTGACAGGCACTTCTGACAGAGTATATCGGCGCCTAATAGGATCCAGTCCAAGGGCCGTGAAAAACCAAGTAAGCGGATGTTTGAGATTGATTTGTTCAACTACTATGAGCAGGACCAAGACTAAAACTTTCGAGCCAAAAGTTGATAAAATTGGGTTTCCAAACTGCACAGCTGTGTAATTATTATTATTTGAGTGAGGATACAAGTGATGGGGGTCTGGAACTCCTCCAAGCAGACGGTGCATGATATTATCCCAGTATTTCTGCTCCTCTCCCTGTTGACACATTCAAAAGTTGGCAACAATCACCTCAACGAACACGAAATCAAACCTGGATTCAAGTCGTCTTGGAATGAGCATGTGGAAAAACACCTTACATTTTAACATCACACGACTTCTCGTGGTTGCAGAACGGACAGGTGAACTGAGAATCCAGATCTCCCGTCATCTTCTTCTTCGGAGGGGGCTTTCTTTTGGACTTGCGGCGACCCATTGTGCACAAACCGAAGCAGGTCTCTGAGTGAGAGGGAGACACAAACACGGCGGCTTCAACGTGGAGAACAAAACACAAAGCAGGTGAAAACACCGGTCTGGAAAAAACAACCGGGGTCAGAAGCTGTGGCACCATATTGTTGGCAAAGTTAGCAGGCTAACTACCGTTAGCATGTTTGTTGTTGATCCCCAGGAAAACATAAATCGCTTCACAATAAAACGACGAGTTAAATAGAAAGCTGGTGAGAGGACGTCTTTCATTGTCACTCGACTGGTCGCAGCTACTTAATACGTCTACATAAAGTTGTTCTGTAAAAGTTCAGTCTTGTTTACCTTTGGAAGTAGAAAACTCACGTTGTGGTTATGAGGAAAAGGCTCTCTGAAGACCCGCCACCGGCAACTGTTCGCGTTAAATGATTGGAGGAGAGCGAGTTCGCTTGACGGTCAGTCATTGGCTCACCGATATGTCAGTTGATTGGCAGTGACGTACCAGCGTCTGACACCAGCCCGCGTGGTGGCGACAGAAGCAAACTCAGGTGGGGCGTGTTGACTGAAATACTCCATGTTTTATGTGTTTACACGGCCTCCAACATGCTGGAAATGTAAATTTAACTCTTTATACATCTCGGTAGTTAGCTTGGTGTAGTCACATTTCATCAGGGATATGTGTTGATGCGATATGATGACGTTACAACTGACCATCAAAACATGGTCACCGAAGCTAGTGTAGTTTGTACCAAGCTTCATTAGCTCGTCAACAAGTAAAAGCAGCTAAGCTTGCTTAATAAATACACCGAATTCCACTAAAGAAAGTGAATCAGATTCAGGTGTGTTGTCTATGTAAGGTTTTCACACTCCAGGGGGTTTGTACGTCCTGCACAACATCAATCGAGAAATATGGAAGAAAAAAGTACTGGAAAAGTAAATGTTCTGTATTCGCAAGTTTACTTAATTAAAGTCTACAACTTGAGGATGAAGGAGAGAAGATGCCTTACATGACCAAAATGCATCTTACCTGGTTAACAACAAAATGTTAGAAAAGTTACCTAAATGCTCCTTTCCTTTGAACAGTATGACCAAAACGCATCCTCCTTGTGAACATGCCATCCCAACCCTCCATCCCTTTACAGCACAGACAATCCAGGGACAGAGGGGTTTCTGAGTTGAATATGTTAGCTTAATCTCCCTGACTTATTGATCTCTCTTCTAAATGAGTGAGATTCTGTGATCCCAACCATGGCTCCGAAATATCAGTGACCTAACTGTGCTGTATTTTGATAAGTCCATGGCATTCCTGTCAGTTACAGCTCGGATCTATAACATTCTTGAAACTATACACTATAAATACTCAACTCCATACTATATTGTAGCCTATATACTCTATAGACTCTCGTCATCTACATGATCAAAGTGACGAGAAGCAACTTATTGTCGAGGGGAAGCGTACAGGCACATTGCTTCCTCATGTAAAATGCCTATAATTGTTTAATTATCACTCAGTCAGTGCAGCGGAAAATACACCCCAGACTAAGCGACCTTTAACAAAAATCTTTAATGGAGACGTGATTAGAGATGTTATTAATTAACAAAGCACCTGCTGAGTAAAAGTATAGTAAAGGCATTCAAATTGAGTAAGTGTATAAGGACGAAACATTGTGTCTGCTAAATTTATAAACCTTCTTCGTTGGACATGATTATAAAAGTATTAATTGAGGATTCATGCAGTGTATAAATGTTCAGTTTAACATGACATTAGATCTTCAAATAATGATTATTTTACTCGCTGACTCATCTGCTTATTATTTTTGTTTGTTGTTTGTAGAATGTGAGAAAATGCTAATAAATGCTGGATATGTGTGACAGCGTCACGCTAGTGAATTTACAATTACATAACACCACGAAATAAAGCACCTCAAATTTCAGATAGATAGTATAATCATTATTTGTTTAGTACGAGACCTGTGTGAAAATGTTCATCATCACATGGAAACTCACGATATCTGTTTGTACGTTTGTATCATTCTGCATGCTTGATTTGTTATGTAGTAACTCTCAGTGATGTGGACGGTGAAGGAGGTCGGCCTGGGTGTGGTGGTGGTCTCTTTAAGTCTGGAGCTGATCGTCCTGCTCGTCCATCGCCTCAGGCCTCGAAGAACCCTCAATGAGGTCCTCTTCTTTCCCACGAAGATGGCCTGTGTGGAGCACATCTTCACACCCCATTCATCTGAGTAAGCGAGACATAATCTCTGTATTGAGTTAAAGGAACCAATGTGCTGTACATTTTATCTCTGTATCATTGTTAACTGTGTTGTGATAATAGCCACTAATACAAATATTCTCAGCCCCCAAGATGCTTTCAGTAAGTGGATTGAGTCAGTGTGATTACCATTCCTCATCCAAATCCTTTTGCGCTACACAGGACTATTCTTTTATCTACTGAATAATAATAAAAACAAATTTAATTACACCCAGAAAACAAATTTACACATAAGTATGAACAAGAGCACTTGGGATATTTGCATTTCTGCCGGTTTGAAAACCGTGTACAACTTACTTAAAAGCATGTTGCTGAAAAGAGCTATTGTGATCTGACAGCGGGTGTCCTCACTTTCTGGACAACCTGGGTGAAAGATTGAATATATGAATTGGAAACATGTTAAGTATACCCTACAGAAGGTCAGCAGATGATTAAACAAGTCAGCCTTTTCTCTTCTTTTCTTGTTTTCTGCTTTTCCAGTACCTGCCTCTGCTCGTTGGCTCATGGTGTGGAGTCCTCTTTTACCCGCCTTCTGCGACACATCCTGTCTGCCTCCTCCTCTCTGGACCTGTGTATCTTTGCCTTTTCCAACATGGACCTGAGCAGGGCTGTATGCATGCTGCACAGAAGAGGCGTCACCATTCGAGTCATTGTTGACAAGGACTACATCGCCGTCACTGGTTCCCAGATAGGGGTCCTCCGCAAGTCCGGTGAGGGGGAGAAAATGTCTTCATTCTCTGTGACTGAAATTGTCACTATAACAAAGCATCCTTTTGCCCCCCCCCCAAAAAAAATACACAAATGCAGACTGAGGGGGACATATTTAGCACTTACAGAGATATTATTTGTTAAAAAAAGTCACACCATCTTCTGTGGGATCATTATTATAGACAATTTTCACTTGAAATACGGGAAGGGACTACTCAACTGACGGTGCTCACCCTGAGTTCTCGGACTATCAGTGTCATTGTCAGTAAGTCTCACAGGGGTTCCTCGGTGGTGAATAGAGAGATGATAGGAACTGTCGGGGTGAATGGAGGTTCAGTCGGAGTAATCAGGCTCCCAAAGCTCTCAAAGATTTTGTGTCACGTGTCAGACTCACACTGTCTCGCCTTCTCCCTCAGCCCTCCGCATTTAATCAATTACTGCCGCTGCATATGGTTAAGTAAAAATTAAGTAAGTAAGAAATTGGCAACCAGACAGCGAATTTCATTAGGTTAAGTGTTTCCAAGTGTGTGTGTGTATGTTGACTGCAAACCTCATGAAAATGACTTTGGTGCGAGGGACAATCAACTCCTCTTTCCATACCGTCTCTGGTACGTTTGGTCATTGTCTGCAGAAACCTTTTATACCCAAACAGCTGAATATGACTGGCTCTAAGCACAGTGCTCTGGTTTTATCTGCTGTCACTGGATGGGGTAGTTTTCCCTCATAAGGGGGATATTCGCTGATGTATATGGGCCCTGAAAGATTATCAAAGGGGTATCCTCTGAACTGCTTGTCCCTGAGACGCAAATCTTTATTATCCAGTTGCATTTACTCTCATCCATTGTTTTTGTGCCCTGTTCATGTTGAGCTGAATACATTTTTAAAAGACAAAAAGTCACGGAGCAATTATGGGGGGGGTCAGAGGCACATGGCACTTTTAAGAGAAATGCTCCAGAAAATTGACTCTTAAAAACTAATTTCTGGTAATTGTTTTTCACTTGTTGTTAAAGTGAAATGCACTTAACCTTCCAAGAGACAACCTGCATACAAGTATCTAATTAGTAGTCTACATAACAAATCCCAGAGAGTAATGCTTCTGTCTCAGATCTGTTTCATTCTGCACCGCTGAGGTGAAACTGTTCAAAGGATTAAACAAGTATTTCTATCAATATCTCTATCACAAATTGTATTATTATTTATAATGGATGTACTAAGTTAAACGTACATAATGTAACTCCTTCCGCTAGGGGGATCTCCATCAAAACCAAAAAAAGGACATTTGCTGTGAGCATGGGGCCGGGTGGAGTGAGTAGCTGCTAATGAGCTGCTCAGAGCCGGCCAGCTCAGAAAAGTTAACACCTCATCGGAGTCTGCTCGGACCCATTTATCGAATGGGGTGGGAGAGAGCTCAGAGATTGCTTTTTAACTTTTGGGATTAAAAAGTGGATTTATCTTCACTCCTGTTTGTTAACCTGACTGCTGCAGTGATCTGCGCGTTGACCTCCATTGTCGAGTGTTTATGTAGCCACTGTAATGTTGAGAGCCGATTTTAGCTGGAGGGTGAGATATATTTTACTTCATGAAGACAGTACAGAGAGGAGAGAGGAAAACAACATTAGGAACCTGAGTAGCTACAGATGACCTATTGACACGTTCCTTTGCGTATATTTCTCTGGATTTGAACCTTCTCCTTCTCCACTTTTGTGTTGCAGATTTTCTATCCAAGGCATTTCCTTTGCTCAGACTGGATACAAGAAATAAACAAGTGTCTCATGATGTTACGTTGGAGATGAAAACATTCATGTGACTTAAAATGTTATTTGCTGACTGCTGTAAGCTTTTGAAGAAGCGATGTTGCCGTGGGCTTGAATAGTCTATGAGGCCAAAGCAGCAGTTTAAATGCATTTAAATTTGTTTACCCTGTACAACTCCTCGGGTCATGTCAGCACTGTCTATTAAGAAACTTCTAGAAGACTTCTAAAGAGCAGGAATATTCATTGATATTTGTTCATCTCTACACATCTCCAAGGCATTAAAGATTTACCCTCCACCCTTTCCCCTGTCTGTCCTCCTCGCAGGGATCTGTGTGCGCAGCAGCGTGGGCTCTGTGTTCATGCATCACAAGTTTGCGGTGGTGGACGGACACCTGCTCATCACCGGCTCCCTCAACTGGACGCTGTCAGCAGTGCAGGGGAACATGGAGAACGTCCTCGTCACTGAGGAGCCAGACCTGGTGAAACCCTTCATCAAGGAGTTCCACAAGTTGTGGGCGCACAATGATCCGGCACGACACCACAACTCGAGTGACCAAAGTCCTGCTCACTTTACAGCTAGAGCTTAAGATTGTAAGGTTGGCCACAAAGTGTCTACGGAATTTTATCTTCTTTTATTTTTTGTGATGTTACCTCTAGTTTTGAGCGACTTGTTTAAGTTAAAGTGAAGTTACTGCCCAAGATGATGCTGCTTAATTTCAAATATGCCTCAGAAGAAAACCTGTCTCCTATTGAATGACAGTTTCGTATGAACCGTGTCAGGCTCGTTCTGCAGTTGAGAGTTCCTGTTTAGTTTGTTTTTTTCATATTTTTTATAAAGAACAATGACTAGAAATAGTAGAAGTAGTTGAACCATTCACAGGCATAAGAAGATAGTTGACCTTCAAAACCCTGCAATGAGAAATATCCACAACATAGATTTGGTCCAGTTCTATAGGGACTATCTCTGTTAAGTTCTTAAGTTCTTTAGTGTTTTAATTCCGTCAATATCTACCCACCCTTATGCTGATGGAAGGTCAGGTAACGCTTTGTAGTCCATAAAACATTCCTGGAGCTAACTTCTAACTGAATTAGACAGGGACTTCTTTTAAAAAAGTAATTTAAATGGCTCCAGTGCTCGTCCTGAGTCTACAGAAGCGATGGGATCCCAAATTAATTTGTAAAAGGCGCTATTCTTACCCTTTGTTTACTTCCGTCGCTAGGCTAAAAGCGTTAGCTCAACTACACCTCAAGGGTGTAAATTACATCTTTTCACATCAATTTGGGATCTCAAGGCATCTGGAGACTTGGTTTACACTGGACAAGCTTTTGGGAGATTTTCTTTTTTTCTGTTATGATTTTTTTTATTACATATTAAAACAAGCCCCCGTCTACCTCAGCCATTTAGGAGAATGCTGCAACGTTGTTTTGCTTTGAAGCTCTAGAAATGTTTTTGTGGACTATGAAACTTCGCCTGACTTTTCATCAGCATGTAGGTGAAAAGAATTTTTGTTTTTGGGTAAACTTATCTTTTAATGTTTTTAAGTTTACATCACAGGTTGACATTAGGCAGTACAACAGTTCTCCAGTGAGGTTATCAATTTAATACTCTCTCTTCACGGTCATCGTATAATCTATATATAATGCTATAGTATTATTAGTTTATATATAATACCATATGATAACGAACTCATAATACACTTTCAGAATTATAGAGATTATCGAGGAATCAGACTTTCATGTCTTTGTTTGATAAACAATCCACAGTTCATGTGTGTATAATTCTAATTTACACTGTCTGGGGGGGGGGGCGGAAACACTGTATAGTTCACGGTGTGCTCCTGCTGTCTCAGGGAAGATGTTGTGCCAAGCACCAATAAAACCCCTCTTCCACACTGCAGTTTTGGCAGGTCTGTTGCATCACTGCCCCGCAGCTCTAGTTTTCCTCTTGCTCCAACATGATTTACTCTGTCTGGAAATCACAAAAAAGGCTTTAGAGAACAAATACACACCAGCATTCTCCTTACTCCACAATACCATCCTTTTAGATTTGCGAACACAAGTAGGCTTGATTCTGGTCTGGGCATGATTCAGTGTGCCTGGGTGCATGACTCCCCTGCATTGCTCAACAGTCAGGCTGCTGCTTGTAGATAAAGGCCAGAACTGGTTTGTCTGACTGAAGACTTGTAATAATTCAGCAGCTTACTCCTTGGAGGTTTAGCGTACTAAATGAGAATGTTAGACTTAACGAATCAGCTGCTGTATTTTATCTACGGTACAAATGACCAATGAAACTTGGAGGTCATGTGTTTGAATGCGTTACTGGTGCGTAACGCCTGCATCATTCAACACACAGCAGCAGGGCCGCCTGAAGTTTAGTGTTGACACTGCGTCAAGTAGCCAGTGAGGGATCAGATAAAACCGGAAATGTGGGGATTTAACTTTCAGATTAATGTTCCCCTGGGTCAATTGCGCGAGCGAAATGTGTTTGTGTAGCATCATGTGACTTTTGCTTAAACCAATTGTTGATTAACCGATTGGTCTATTGTAGTGCGTTTGTTTTGGCAATACCTCTAATTGATATGTGTTGTTATCAAGCAGTAAAGCCCCAATTAGATTATTAGATAATGATAATCAATACAGCAAAGACATACGAAATAGAAAGAGGTAAAGAATTAAGGAATGAACATATTATTAATAATAAAGAACATACACATTCTATTCACTTTTAACGTGCAGATATGACACATGCAGAAGAATATATGCGCACAGGATCATAGAATCTATTCTTCCGAAAACACACATTATACAAGTGTGTATACACACACAATTGCATGGGGACATTAAATAGCATATGATACTAACAGGTATTGCTCAGGGTAGGTGCACTATGTAAATGTATGTACTGTCTGCATTTATAAATATACATAAACACACTGTAGATGAGAATAGGGACTGAAGCCATATGCCACATATCTGCATTCACATATGTAGTTTTCAAACGGCTACTTTTATTCTGAAAGGGTTCACAGGAAGCGCCGTGTATACACTCCGGCCGGCTTGTCTCGTGCTCACACTGTGCGTGTCCCGGTGACAGGCACATGCACAGTCTGGAGATCCGGGAGCGGAGAGCCTGAAGAGGAGCGCCCGACAGCAGCGCACACCCATCGGCTCTGAGGTGGAGGTGGAAGACGGCAGGAAGGAGCGACAGGCAAACAAACAAACAGGGAGGAGACAGACTCGTAAACAACATCCGAGGTGAGAAACACTCAAGCGTTTGTTTAAATGTCACCAGGCTTGCGGTTGAGCCGCCGTATGGTAGGCAAATTAGCCCAACTGTTACTACAGTGTCAGCTTACGCCTCACACACCCTGACGTGTTGACAGAGTGTCAGGATGGCTCGTGTGGAAATAATACGATTGATTGCGAGTGTCAACAAGTGTCATGATCTCAGAGTGTGCGCACCCCATTTCCATCAACTTCAGCCACACTTCAGACCAGATGTCAACATCCGTCGGTCCTGTCGCGCGGCGGCCTGTTGTCTTTCGCCCAGCAGCATCACAAACCTCCAACACACCAGTTTGCACTTCTTTTCCACGCTCATGTCCAGGCGCATGCGTGGATATCGCTATACAACAACAGTAACCCCGCAGGCCAGTACCTACTTTATGGTGTTGAAAGTGGTAAATGCTGAGCTGGTCTCCAGAGAGATCACAGCAATCAGGGAGGAGTGTAGTGCAGGCTCTATGACAAGGGGAGGGTGGAGGGTGGGTGGGGTGGATGTGTGGTTGAATGGATGGCTCAGCCTCCTCATGATGCAGAGAGATGGAGGAAGGAGAGAGTGTGGAGAGAGGGTTAGATATGGATGGATGATGGCAGGAGGGATGCATAGATGGATGAATATGAGGGAGAGTAGAGGAAGATAAATGGGTGTGTTTGTGTGTGCGTTTAAATGGGAGTGTCAGTGTGTCGATGAATGGTTAGATGTGTGATGGATGAAACATACGAGGAGGGGCGGAGGATCTATCGCCCCTTGCCCACCGCTCAGCGTCCACTGATCCCATAAGTTTGTGTCCACGTGACGGATGTCCAGGGGAGGGCAGTGGGTGAGGGATGGAGGGAGAAACCGCGGAAGGAGCACGCCTCGGCCGCGATGATTCACAGCACGGGGATGAGAGCGCCCGAGAGGGATGAGGGAGGGAGACGGGCGATTTTTAAAAACAACACTTCCATTTTCCAACAGCTGGATTCATTTCAGGCATGTGAGGGCAAACCTGAACTCTCAAATAGCGGAGATTCCTCACTCTGACATTAGAGCACATCAGAACGCTCCTCTCAGACATCCAACCCCCACACAGTGTTTAGAATAAGCCTGATGGAGCCGAATCATAACCATCGCTCATGTCAAATGCCGAGTGTACAGATCAGCTCTTTAGCTGCACGTTCTCCCCAGAATAGACTGTTTATCAGCTGAAGAAATACTTGACATACTTGTTGCATGTTGCGACCCAGTAGCTGTGGTAACAGGGATAGTATGTCTTCAATCCGACTGGAATCATTCTGATTAGAGATTCCAACTTAAAGGTGCACTATGTAGGGAAGGCATTTAAAGAGAAGAGAACGAAAGAAAACACGGATGGTATTTGGGGTTCGGTGTCTTGCCCAAGGACACTTCAGCATGTCGACTGCAGGGGGGCAGGTGATTGAACCCCCGACTCTCTGTTTGGAGGATGACCGTTCTACTTCCTGAGCCGCAGCAGAAAAGTGGTTCTACCTGCTCTGAAATGTCGAATCTGCTGCAACTAGACCAGCAGAAAATAAGAAGGAGAAGGAGAACCGTTACTGAGAAAATTAAAATTCATTCACTCTGTTCATTAAATATATTCCCAGACCGATGGACTGCTTTGGTGGATTCCGGCTTTGTTTGTCATCTCAAACACTTTTGTTTGAACAACTTCTTCAACAATCCTTGAATCTTTTAAGATCACAAACAAAAATGTTGCCGTGGTTCTGTTATTCTACCACCATGTTACTCTCCCTCCCAAAAATGTCCCCTAATGTTGGTCTCTAATGAGGCAAAATGCAGAAAGAACATGTATGTATGTATGTTTTCCAACCAAAGAGAACTGATCCATTAAAAGTTTATATATTGAGCAGATTAACCAAAGGTTACAACGTCTCTCTCGATCTGATTCATTCAGATTGGGTGAGATCCGATCAGTCTCTTCCAAGTAATCCAGTATTCCAGTGAGACTCAACTATGGTTCCCTGGAATGTTAGTTTACTGTGCTGTATGTCATACATCTATAATCTTCTGATGTTTGTATGTATTTCGGTGTGTTGCTGTTTGATGGATTAAGCCTTTAGTCTACAAAATTATGGAAAACATTGGAATAAAGGGTTTTGGGTAAATCTCCCTGAGCCGAAGCTGATATCTTTGAATCTCTAGTTGTGTCCGACCAACAGTCTGAAACCAAAAGAAAACGACAATCATATCAGAGCGAAGCAGCAGATCTGGAACAAAAAATGTTTGGCGTTGAATTGATGAATTAATCGTTTCAGCACAAGTTGTTTGCATAGTCCTTGTATGGTCACGGATTTCATCCATCCCTCTCCTCGACAGATGGCATCAGCCAGAGATCCAGGGACGGGCCAGGAGCAGAAGGATGCCGCCGACCAAAACTTTGACTACATGTTTAAGCTGCTGATCATCGGCAACAGCAGCGTGGGAAAGACCTCCTTCCTGTTCCGCTACGCCGACGACTCCTTCACTTCAGCCTTCGTCAGCACGGTGGGCATCGACTTCAAAGTCAAGACCATCTACAGGAACGACAAGCGGGTCAAACTTCAGATCTGGGTATGAAAAATATAGTGTTCAATTCTCTGTCCAAGGACCAATTAGTGAGCACTAGTAGTGAGATCGCGGAGCCCATCGGCCATCATCTGATTTAACAGCAACAGCCTATATTTCGGGGCTTTAGGTGAATGATATTTTTACTTCACTTGACCAACCCAACCAACGTAGGCAACGAGCACTTGACAGTCAGAGATCAGGTCATGACTTCGCTAGCCAGTGTAGCCAATGGGTGTATGGATAACGGATATCCGTGACAAGAACTTCTCTTCTGTGCATCAGTCATTGTTTAAAGTCCAGTTAGCTACTTGAGATGTCCAGACAACATTTTGGCTAATATCTGTAAACATATGTCAGCTAATTTCTAAAACAAAGTGTCATCAGACACTGGTTGCTGGGTTCTGAGATAGCTCTCTGGCCCACTTTAGCTGTATGTAACCAAAGACCGCTCAAATGTGATGATCAATACTTTACAAACGTTAATCAGAATGCCTCTGACACCAAATCTTGTCCATTGCCGACAGATTATGTACTCATATACACTCTGAATGTTCATAGGAATATCAAAAATGATGCTTTACAGACAAAGCTATGTGACTATCTTAATCTATTGTAGCTTAAAGCAATATTTACTACTGTTGTGCTGTGGAGCTGAAACTGTGTCCTTACAATGATTCACAGAGAAAAGTTCATGAAATATCCTTCGCCTTCCTTCACCTTCCTGCTTTCGAACTGTTTGTATGCACACAATCTAGTTTCTCCTCGGCAGCAGGAAGAAAGAGTGGAGGTCTGGCAGATAAGAAACTATACAAACTGATGTTTACTCAGTGCAGAAGCTGAGTTACAGTTTGACTGATTCAACTCAGCACACAAAAGTTTGAGTGCTGAGTGTAAAAACCTAATGTCTGCAGGTTTATTTGATCAAGTTTTTTTGTTATGTACTGCTTTTTATGTAGTGCCGGTTGCCTTGTGTTTTAATTGACATCACAAATGGCAGACAGCCTGGAGGAAAATCGAATTAGTGACCTTGTTTGAGCCTCAGTTTTTTGTTTTCTCAAGACTATTTTACCTCTGTGTGTGTTTAACTGTTAGCTCAGGGCAAGTTGTGTCAGAATTAACCTGTACATCTGCACAAAGACACTGTCAGGGAGGATTTAGGTCACTTGATCCGGATGAAAACACAAATGTTATTCTTATTTTTGATTCAAAGTAATTCCCCTTTGTTCTGTTTGTGGAATGAAAATGTAAATATGACACACAAACACTCTAAATTTAAACCCAGATATAATTTATTTTAGTCAGGTCAGCACAGAATTACCTTCTCTCACATTCTTACAAATTACAATTTTCTTTTGATAGAGCTAAATGCTGCTAACAGTAGCTACCATTGGTCAGTTAACTCAGGTAGCAGTGGAGCTAGAGGTCCAGACTGTGAGCTGGCAGCTCCAGGGAAGTGTAGGTGCTTACACCACTAGCACAGGAGCTTTGCACCAGGACAGACCAGGCCAGGGCTTGTTGGTTAGCATGCTAACTACAGTAGATACCTCTTCAACATGATACTTTCCCATTCTGTTGACAAATTGTAGTTAGTTTTTTAATCTTTCCAACTAAAATTCTTACATATTGTGCCTTTAATTATACATGTTTTTTCTCTAGAAACATCTGTTGGGCCGATATGAGCCTTGGAGCGGGCCAACTTTGGCCCACAGGCCCCACTTTGGGCAGCAATTCTGTAGGATTAATAGTCTAGCTCGCCTACAGCAGAGATATCAGTTTATAAAAAGCTGCGACGCTCACATAACTGAGGCCTAAAGAGCCTCCTCATAATTTCCAGTAGAGAGCTCAGGGAGCCTTTTTCATTAACAACAGATAAAAATTACACTGTAGAGAGCACACAGATTTGACACATAATATATCAGCAAAACGGAGTGTAAAACGCCGCAGTCTCTTTAATGTCAGAGCTGTAATTTACTCGAGGTAATTAACGGCATTTACCTCTAAAAACACAGCCGAGTGAAAAGTGCTTTTGAAAGTGTTGTTACGTAACACACACTGTTTATCGTCACCCGTCCCCTAGTTTGCCCTCTTACACGCTGCTGCCTGTCACGGATGTGGCGTAAACTAATTTCTCACACTGTGGAGTTAATGACAGTTGATGTTTAACATCGTCCCCAGACGGCAGGGTTCATGAAAGATGCATGTGTTTGAGCTGCTGGAGCTGAATGTGCTTACTGCGCAGACTGACACCCAGGACAGATCTATTACTGAATGTTAGTGGAAGGCACGGACTCACCCACAGCACTGCTGTTAGATGAAAGTAATACATCTTCTTTTTTTCCTTTTTTTTTTTTTTTTTTTAGCTTAATATATTCAGCATAGCACGGCTTCTCTGCTCTGCCTAACAATGATACAGTTGCATACTTTTTTCACAAGGAAGGGAAAATGGCTGCTGAATGGGTGTCGTGGGGCCATTAAAAACGAGATGAGCTCATTTTTATAAAACCCTGCACCAAAGCTTGAGACGGTGGTAACATCTCATGTTGCGACTCTCACAGTGTGACTGCTCATAGATATAATGTGGGCCTCTGCAAGCTGTAAATCCTCACCTTCAGAGGGAACATGTAAATCTTAGATTCATCAGTTAAACTCTCTCTTTTTTTTTTTTATCCTCACCAGATGCTAATCTGTAATCTGTTAATGCTGTAATAGCTTCCCCACAATCAGAGAGCACTGAGAAGAAAAATAACATCTTCAGACCTTTATTTTGCCCCTTGAGGCATGGCTGCAGAGCATGGAGCACATCCTGGTGTATTTACAGGGTGTGGCAACAATCAACACATGCAGGGAGGGATCAGCTTCTGTTACAACAGAGTTAATGATTCACCGTTCCTCCTCGGGAAGCAGGTTAACCATTTCTTTTCTTCCCTCAGGAATCTTTCCATGGAAGGAATACGTTTGTTGTTAAAGTTAATGATATGGATTATGCTGTATATGCGGGAAGGGGAGTAATATAACTGTGATTGTGCTGTTCTCTTGAGATTGAGGTGTGGTTTAAACAATAAAAGTCCCCAAAAAAGACCCAGACATTTCTCAGGTGTGTCGTTTCTTTACAGGACACAGCCGGGCAGGAGCGGTACCGGACCATCACCACAGCGTACTACAGAGGAGCCATGGGGTTCCTGCTGATGTACGATATCACGAGCCAGGAGTCGTTCTGTGCCGTACAGGACTGGTGAGTAAACCCCCACAGGCAACGTCAAGCTGTCAAACCACCGTGCGGTGCCTGTGTGCGCCTGTTATCCAATAGGCGAAGACACGTGTTTGGAGTTGGCCTTTTACGTTGTTGTTATTGGTTGTCTTATGACCTGGAGACACCCTGCTGCTCTTTTGCTTTGGGTAAATACACAAAACAAAACTTGGCAGAATTTGCTCCATTTCTGCAGCAACAGCAGCATACAGCAAGGAAAAACTGCAAATAACCACAAACACAGTAAAAAGTTGTACATATAGAGACACATATCTGACAGTTTACCTCCGCTAATTGTAAAATATTTACTGTGTTCAAAGCATAAAGACCTGCTGATTAAAATCCTACAGAACAACAGCAGTATTGACAGTAGAAATGTTTGAAATAAATACTGGCAAATGGAAAGCTATATATAATGGCCCTTTTCAGTGTTATGCATTTATATACATCATAGTAAACATAACATATATAATCATGTATATATGATATTAAATATTACAGTGGTGGAAGAAAGACTTATATCTTTTACTTGAATAAAAGTATCAATACCACTCAGTAAAAGTCCTGCATTCAAACTCCTTCTTTAAAAGAAGAATATACGTGTACAGTAGTACAATATGTTTAGGATCAAATACCCTTAATAGTACTACAAGTGATGATGTGGCTACTAACCTGACCATACTGATCACGTGACCATTTGCTAACATGTAAATGAAAGAACCCAAAAATATTTTCCTCTGAGATGTAGTGTAAGTAGAAACGGAAAGAATCAGAAAATGCTAATTCTCAAGTAAAGTACAAGTACATCAAGACTGCACTTAAATTCTCTATGTGAGTAAATGTTTGTTCCATTCCAACACTGGAATATTATCATTGATGACTCATTTTTAATGCCACAGCTGGTTGAGGTGGAGTCGACATTACCTTCGAGATAAATGTGATGGAGTTAAAAGGACAATAAAGTAGCACAGCAATGATATCGTGACTCGTTTTAATACCGTTGCGTTGGCGTTTCCCAGGGCAACCCAGATCAAGACGTACTCGTGGGGGAACGCACAAGTAGCGCTGGTTGGCAATAAACTGGACCTGGAAGATGATAGGCAGGTCCCCACTGAAGACGCCCAACGATTGTCTACAGAGCTTGGTCAGCACACGCACGCACGCACGCACACGCACACACACACACACACACACACACACACACACACTTTTATCACACCGTCAGCAAGAACACACAAACCAAACATCAGTTATTAATCATCTCTCACTCTTCTCTCCCGCTCTCTCCAGGCTTCCAGTTCTTCGAGGCCAGTGCCAAAGACAACGTCAACGTGAAGCAGGTTTTTGACAAGCTGGTGGACGCCATCTGTGAGAAGATGAACGAGAGCCCCAACGGCGAGGCCAGTCCATCGGCCAACAACAAGGGAACCGACCTGAAGGAGACGCCCCGCAGCAGCCAGGGCGGCTGCGCATGCTGATAGCTGGGAACTCATAGAAAGCGGATTTCGTACTCACAGTCAACGATCTCTCATTGTGAATGTACTTTATCATATGTTACTGCAATACTGTCATGGATGCTTGGCTTCCCTTGTTTTTCATTTGATCTCTTTCCCGACTCGGTGGCGACTCTTCATTGTGATTTGAATGCGACTGTTACGCTGAGATGCCAAAGAGCTGCTGTGCCTTCTGCCCGACACCTCTGCTTTACTCTCTCTAGTCTAGTGGGTGAACAGCACCTGTTGCAGGCGAGGACGCGGATGAGCGGCGTTGAAACAGGTCGGCACGGAATGGAAATCACTGTGATTTACTTTAATCATGCTGCCCCCCTGTGGGTGTTGCATGAAAATACATCACTGTGACTCGTTACTGCACACTGTGTATCCTGTGAACCTGCCTCCCCATGCGATCCTGCTGAGGAAGGAAAAAGCTCACTAACTGTTCGGTCCAAAGTCAAACATACCTGAAGGTTGGGGTCAGACATACCTTGATGGTGCTGTGTCATTCCAGAGCCATCCGTGTGTGTCGTCCTGTTTTGGAGGGATATTCTCATTTGCTTTTAATTTATAGTTTCCTGTGTTATTTTTTTTTTCTTGTTTTGATCGTTAATGCTCGTTCAATATTTCATTTTCCAAGTTTATCGTGTCCCTCTAAAAGTTGAGATTAAAAGATGTGGATCAATAAATTATGTCTGTTGGTTTTTGTGAAAATCAATGAATGCTGCTTTTCTGTATCAACCAACTTTTGAATTATAAGAAACGATTCTACACAGTGTTGACACTTGTTAGTAATCAGTCACTGCATTTTATCCCCAAAATGTTTTCCCATTCATTTAAAAAACGAAACATTCATCAACTCTGTGTTTATTCCCAACATTAAATGATTTAATTCCTTGAATTGGCTGCTCTCTTTGAAACAGTCCTTGAGCTTTGTGTTAAATGTAAAGAATCATTAAGGAAGATTAATATTATTTGGACGATGACTTGGTTATAAAGTGGGTGGTTGTGAAAGTTCTGCTCTATTTTTAAAAGGGGACTTTGGTCACCAGGAAATGTTGCTTGCAGGTCGATGACGTGTGTGAGGTGTAGGTCATGAACTAGTTGTGTGTGTGTATGTGTGTGTGTGTGTGTGTGTGTGTGTGTGTGTGTGTGAGTGTGAAGCCCATGAGAAGATAAAAGGCGATGTGCAAGCCTTGTCGAGCAGACCTCCTGATTGATCAGACCTCAGCGGACGCACAGACTTCTTCTCTGCAGTACAGGTAGGAGCTTCATACTTTCATACTTTAAATCAACTGTATGATTAACAGTTAAAAACCTTTCATTTCCAAACCCACCGGAAAACACAGCGTAGTGAAAAGTTAGCAAAGAGATGACAAGTGAAACTTTTTATTTGATAATTGAGGTTCTTGGTGGCTACCTCTCTGTAATGTCCAAGTATTGACATTTTGTTGTAGCCGTTGTCCTGTTTCATGGGTGACAACACAATAATAACCAACTACAGACTTCATAAGTCAACGATTGTCTAGCCCAGTCTTCTAACAGTGTAGATAAAATAAAAAAATAAACCTTGGACTCTGCCCGCTACACATGAACCTTTGGCAAGAACAGAGCTGACGTAGAAACTTCAACCCTTTTTCTCTGACTTTGCATTTTGTCCTGTTTTGACGCCTCAAGTCTTCCATTAAATGTATTCAAATAAACAGCGTGTGACTTTGAGGTCACGTAGACCGATACTCCACTTTTGGAGCCGATGGTGATAAAAGAGCTGTGATGAATGTAACTAAGTTTTGTACTCAAGTGCAGTTTTGACACACTAGCTTTTTTTTTACTTAAGTATTTCTCTTTTCTGCTCCTTTATACTTTCACTTGCTACTCCACATTTATTTGATAACTTTAATCACTTTGCAGATTATAAGTCACATCAGAGCTGAAGTAGCACACTTACAATGAATTTATTTTATCGGCCATTAGATTTTTAAAAATAAACAAACACATTATATCGCACATACAAACTATAAATATATGTATAATTTACTTTTACTTCTACTTTGATACTTGAGTACAATTGTTGCCAGAAAATTACTTTTGTGACCTAAAGGTGCTCTATGTAGTTTCTGAAAAGAAATTCAGAAATTCAGAAGGTAATATTTATGATGTTAATCAGGTAATAATATATTATGACAGTGTGATTCTTTACGATAGCTTTACTTTTACTGAAGTATGACTTTTGGGTACACTTGTAGAAAGTTTCTAAATGGACACATTGGACGATATAAATACTTGTATGGCAACGATCCCTCCATCCTGCTCTGCAATATCAAGTCAAATAATACTTTTCATACCAGCGCATATTGGACCACATATATACCGATACGGATATACTGTATCTGAAACAGGCCAATATCTACAATGATTTCCACCAAGCCATATACTGAGTGTTCTCTGGTTTCATGGAAATGTTTTATTGCCTCTTAAAATACAAGGGAACAGCTGCTGACAGACAGTTCCAGTCAAAGTTATATGCAATAAGGAAGAAAAACATGGTTCAATAACCATAAAAGTGAGCTCACTTCTCTGACGCAGATCATAGATGGAAAAAGCAATGTGGTGCCGTGTTCGGGACAAGGTGTGTGTGTTTTATGGTTCTTCTGGGCCCCTTTCAGTTTGATAACTAGGAGTTTGATAAAAAGACACCTTGACCTCATTAATCATGAACTCATGACCTTTGGTTAATTGGAGCCAGACTATGATGACATGTCCTCTTTTATCCTGTTTGCCATTCATTTTATGGCACTGGAAATTTAAGTTGTTAATGTTTAACAGTGTATAAAGACGGATTTGGACTCTGGTAATATTGATTTGGGTTATAATTTTAAGGTTGAATTGATGGACTGCACCGTACTATAAAACGCCTTGTACAGTTTTACAATGGAGAGTATACAAGTTCAAAGCAGGAAGAAGTGAATATGTTTTTCCTTTGTGTTCAGGTGTGTGCTTGATAATGCTTGAAATAACTCGCAGGCCAGGCAAAATGTAAAAATAAAGTGTGGTTATGATTAAACAACTTCCCACACTTCAACCGAAACCTTGGATTACGTCAGCTTGATAAGTTACTTAAAGGAGATTCAGACCCCTTCTGTTTGCTGCCGGTGACTGTGGTTAATGTATAACCAAAGCAAATGCCATTCGACCCGTGTTGGTGCTTGTTTGTGTTGTAAGCCATCCTCGTGTCATTGATTTTCCTATGAGAGGTAAAATGCAAAGTTGTCTACATAACCATAATCCCCTCCGTGATAATTAAGCAAATGTGGTGGTTATTCTGTCTTTTAGTTAGCAGATGAACTAACAATGTGTTTTTCTCTTTTTCTGTAACAGACAACAAACAATCAGCCAAGATGTGTTGCTCCGGCCTTCTCAAAGTAATGATGTTCATCTTCAATGGCGGTATCTTTGTAAGTTGGAATAAAGATGACCACTCATTTTCAGTTTCTGCTATCAAGATCATACTCATATTCCAGGTCCTACAGGGAAACACACTAAACAGCATGTGTCAAAGAGGGCAGGCCATTAACTGACTTTGAATAACACTCTCATTTACAGCTAAACCTGAAAAAGAAAACCATTTGGAACATAGGCTTTACATTTAAGGGTTTTCTTGCCGAGACACGAGGCCTGCAAGAAGTTAAATACTGTCTTTATGCTAAAGATGAAGCTACAACCAGGGGAGGGTACGCTTAGCTTAGCACATAAGACTGGAAACCAGAAGAGAGCGTGTCCGCAGATAACAAAATCCAGCACCTCGAGGTTTAACTGATCACTCATTAATGGTGTTTCCGATAACACTCCAGGAAGTCACAGCTCCCAGCCAGGAAATAGCCTGACACATAACCTACCATAACCTGCATGCTAAGCTAAGCTAACCAGCACCTGGCCTACCATAAATACACGAGGGTGGTATCAGTCTTTTCGTCACATGCTTGCCAAGAAAGCTGAGTGTATTTGTCCCCTATACAATCGTGCTACTCAGAGAGCGTTGAACCCGGCGAGGCTGCCCCTCACACGCACAATCACAATACTACCACCTATTGCCAATAAACCTGTTTACCTGGGGAATGTTTTCCTGACAGGTGTTTCCCTGTTTCCCGGTCTTTTGTCACCCTTGTATCAAATTCAGCATACGAATGTGTTTACGAAAAGCACTGAAGCTGATGAGATGAAACATTAAACTTTATTGTCTTTCTGTGTACTGTTTCAGCACAGTAGCACATTCTGTTTTATTGACGTTTTACCCTTTGGAATCAGGTCGTAGTTATCAGGCTGAACTCACATCTCATATCTGCCGCTCTCATTTCTTTAGCAGTGCATCGTTGTGCGTCTTTTATGGCACAGCTCAGTCTGACTTCTCTCTTTATTGCTTGATTATGATAAATGTAACTCTGTTCATCATGTCACCTGTCTGCACTGTATCTTGTCACGACTTTGCCAGTATTTCATTCAGTCTTAATGCTAAGTCCATTCTCGCTCTCTCTGCTCTGTCCTCACCCATCATGTAGCTGGCAGGTGCAGCCATCCTGGGTACGGGAATATGGGTAAAGGTGGACAGCGGCTCTCTGCTGGGTATACTGGATAACGTGGAAGGGGCTCCGTCCGAGTTATCCCAGCTGGCCAGCGTCAGCTACGTGCTGATCGCAGTGGGTGCTGTGCTGGTGGTCATCGGCTTCCTTGGCTGCTGTGGAGCCATCAGGGAGAGCCGGTGTATGCTGCTGACGGTGAGCCATGTTTTGACAGGTCAATCGACTGAGAGAGTTCATTAATAGGAGACATTTTCATGTCAGTTTTGGAAAAGTTTGTGGACCAAAAATATTATTATTGCTTATTTTCTGAAGACAGGAACATTTGGACTTTCCTATGTTTAAAATAATGCCAAGTCTTTCGTAGCTTGAAATCTTTTGGATTGTATTTGACCCAAATTAAATTTGATCAAATTAATCATTTGATTTGGGAGTTAAATATTTAAGAATTGGCTATGCTATGCTTAGTTAACCATGCAGCTAGCGGTTGTATTAGCTGACTGCCCAGATTGGGAGGTATAAAATGATTAGGGGCTAGCTGTTCAGCATGCTAACTTCAATAGATTTCTCTGCAGCATAATACATAGACATATTTGCCATAGCCATTTGTCATAAAAACAATTCAAAAGTTATACCTGGAAAGCAAAGAAAACTGCCTTCATATCTGAGGCTACATGGATAGGAAATTTGAATTCTGGTAGCAGTAGATGCTGAAATATTTCATGGTTAGGTTTTATGGCCTAAATGTAACTTGCGCAGGCCTGTTTGTCACTCTGTTGGCGAGACTTGATTTTCAGAGAATTTTACAGTGTCATTTATCATTTTCTCCCTATTCAGTTCTTCAGTATTGTCCTGATTATCTTCATCATCGAGGTTGCCGGAGCTGTGGTGCTGCTCGTCTTCCAGGGTTTGGTAGGTGTCTTTAAAAAAAAAGGAAAAAAATAGATTTACTCAGCAGCAGTGGTCAGAATTAACAAACAAGTACCCATGATTCTCCTCTTGTCCACCTTCTCAGGCTGATGAGCTTCTTCAGAAAGTGGAGGAGGGAATTAGAAATGACCTCGCAGCCAAGTACGGGGAGGATGAAGGTGTGACCTCTATCTGGGACTCCACCATGGAGAAGGTAGTCTCTTTTAAATTATATTTTACGGAGATATCTATAGTTGCACATAATCATTTGAACCAATGAAAGCAGTGGCTCTCTGAGCACACTTTGAGTTGCAGAGTCAGTTCTTAATGAAATAAATTATAACCAGTTTGTATTCTTTTAACAGATTTCATTTTCTTAATTGACAGTTCAACCTTTCATCATAGTTTTCGTTAAGATTTGGGACTAACACTTCTTTTTCTTCGTTTTCCTCTAGTTAAAGTGCTGTGGCGGCAAGAACTACACAGATTTTGATGACTCCCCATTTTTCAATCAAAATGGATTTTATCCAAATACGTGCTGCAATGCAACCATCGCTGACGGTCAATGCAATGAAAACAGAGCTTCGGTACGCGACCATGTTACTTTTAATTGAACTTCATGAATGTTTGTAAGATAATTTTTCATTTTGATGAGCAGTTCCTTGTCTTAACTAAAACCTGTAATTTCTCTTCCAGGCCTTCATGGTTACAGGCTGCATCGACAGGATAGTGCAGCTGATAGAGGACAACGCTACGATTGTTGCTGCTGTGGCTCTTGGAATCACTGCTCTTGAGGTACGGAAAACCACTTAAAACAGCCCAGGTGCTTTACATTTTTTCTCGCCCAGACAGCAAAATGCACCAGGTACCCTCATCCAGCCCACATAACGCCTGGAATGATGGCACTGAATAAACCACTTTTGGGCCAGTTCTGGTTTATTTGGTTCGCTCTTGGCTGACATCTGGCCCTGTTGCCACGAGCAGGAATGGAACCACCAAGTGCGTTCATTACACGCTGCATATAAAATATCTGGTGTCGGCTGGATCTGGGCCGCAACAATTTTGCTATCTGGGCGGCCACCAGTCAAGAAGAGTGTTGCTTACTTACAATCATATATCATAGAGAGGTCTTAGAGTAGAAATTGAAAACAATTTTAGTTTTCATTACTTGTTAAATGAGTTCGGCCACTTAGGATTGCAGATTGAGGTGTACTGGTAACTTAAAAAGTAGAGGGAAAGAGATTCCATCTGTAGCAAAAAAAACATTTTGAGTGGGCCACTTGGCTAGAATTCTTACACAGACATAAATGAAACAAATACTTTGGACCTCAAAAAAGTTTGTAAAATTACACATTTTCAATCATAAAACAGTTTCTAAGGATAGGAGATGCACCTTTCTACAAGCTCTGTGGATGTATTATTATT
Source organism: Diplodus sargus (assembly GCA_903131615.1). Classification (NCBI taxonomy): domain Eukaryota; kingdom Metazoa; phylum Chordata; class Actinopteri; order Spariformes; family Sparidae; genus Diplodus; species Diplodus sargus. Next base: position 1,639,589 of record CAEMYA010000032.1, read on the forward strand.
TTTTAAATAATTTGTCTATACAGACGAGGTATCAATATGACCTTTGAAAAGGAGCACATGGATCTAGAGCTGCCATGAAAAATTAGAACCAAGAACCAAAGAAGAATGAACTATATGATAAGTGATTATTCGTTTCAATCATTTTTCAAACGACACGTCAAACATTTGTCCATTTCAGATAATTATCTTTTTGTTTCAATATTCTCTCTCTTACAAGAAAACATGAATACAAGAAAATATGATAAACATAAAAACAAGTATAATGACAAAGTATAATGACTATAACCTAGCTTAAGTTGCTTTAAATCAGAATTCTAGATTCATTAAATTCATTAGGGTAAAAGAGTTGCATAATGTTGCTTTAAGATGCCAAAAGACCAATTAAAAGGGAACAGATAGAACAATGCTACTGAACATATTGATTGCGAAGATTGTTATTCTGTTCGCCAAACTAGTGAAACAACTGGAGAACTATTTCCTGCGATTCAGCCAAACTCACACACAATAAAATCTGCCTCGACAAAAAGGCACTTTGGACATCAGGGGAAAAGGTGCAGGCGCAGCACTCTTAGCTCCCCCTCTGCACATGCCTGCGTTACACTGTGTTCAGATGACGTGCTGACCCACTCTTGTCTTCACAGATTGCTGCCATGGTCGTTTCGATGGTTCTCTACAAGAACATTGGCAAGTCGTAACGTTCCCCGTCTGGGATGAGACAACAACACTGTAATTTTGGGAGAAATTGTACTTGTAAGCAACTTTCTATGTAAAAAGTTTTGTTGTTTTTTTTTGATTCAGAACAGGCACACACACTTTTAGTGCTCTTCGTGTGTAATGGCATGTAGAGCATTGTTATGACCTCAAAGATGAAGAGGTCATCAATGGAGCTTGTGTGTTCATCTAAACTGTATTTGTACAGATTTATTTATGTTTTGAGAAGAAGGGCTGTCATCAGCTGACTCTGTATGTGCTGATACATATCCAGTGTAATGATGCACAGGGCAGAAAGAAGCTGCGTGTTTGTCCCTCACATTCACTTTAGTTATATGACAAATTTATTTTTGTACATTTGATCATATTGAAATAATAAAGATCACAATCTTGATTCATTCTCTCTTGTATATGTTGATTCTGTTTAATGTGTCCGAAAAGATTAAAAGCAAAACTATGTCATATGGTAATGGCAAATATGTCATCTACAAACAAAACATTACCATTCTTTGAGTAGATGGTCCCTGAGGAGAAAGTTGATTTCAATGAAGTCATGAATTTTCCACCAGGGTTGTTGGTTTTATCTGATCCCACAATCTCATATCTATCACACAAATGGACAACATCAAGCATCAACAAGACTAAAATTACTTTTTACTCCATCTAGCGTATTATACCAATATTAACTCCAAACCACATGTGGCTAGGAATGATTGACTGAAAGAAGTTGGACCTTCTGATAAATACCGAGCAGAGAGAACATTGGCAAGTATTCCAGACGAAGCAGACATGTCAACCTTTAAGAAACTTTCAAACTATTCATTCAAGCTTCATTGTATTTATATCCCAAAGGATCACATGACTACTTGTTTATGAAATGGGTCACAACCCACAGATAATTATCTGCAATCCCCCTCAGCTTGGGCGCTCCTTAATGTGTTTTGAGCTCATTGATATGGTTTTCAGGCCTTTAATGAGCCTTTTTTTATTGAGCTACAATTTTATCATTCTAGTAGTTGTTTCAGACACAGCGGGCAGCTGTTTGCAAGTAAAAGGCTTGAAATACCCTTAAAGAGACCGAGACTGAGTTTAGGACCTACCGTCTTGGGGTGGCTAGAAACATGAGTGACAGCTCGTGTGACCCTGTGCTGTTACTCTTACATGGGTAAATAAGCAACTGTTTGCTTGCAGGTTTGCATCATCAGCTTTATGTGTCCTGCATCAACAACCCCCCCAGTGACCAAAATCTACATCTGTTAATGCAGGTTTAAGGGTGTAAAAAAGTGACTGGGAATTTAAAGGAGAAACTCCTGTCAAGAATAATGTCCTGTTTACAGATTTTCAATATCATGAGATCCAGGCCAGTCCTTTTGGTACTAAACTCTTAGTTTTGTTACTCTTAGAAAAGGAACACGTGATTTTTATAGTCCTAGACTGAAACGTGTGGTTTTAAGTCCATCAGTTTTTCACACAAAGCCTTCCAATCACAATCACAGACACATTTTTGTCTTTTTCAACATCTTGTGTGTTGTGGGGTACTTCCTGCTGACCTCAGTAATAAGTAATAGGAAAAAAAACAGCCGTCAAATTGCCTTATGTACGAAATGGACAGGTGAGTGTGTGCCATATGGTCCGGCCTTATGGTCCAGAGTGCTTTAATTGCTGATACATAACAAGACACAGATTACAGTGTATCAGCGTGAGTGTGTGCCTTGTTAGTGAAGTGTAATGTGTGCTCACTGCTGGCAGCTGAAGCTGCAGGTTCTCCCGTCACATGCTGTGTCATTGACACCTGATGACCCTCGTCAGTGGCGTCACAATCTGCAGAGTAGAGGCGGCAATGTCTGTTTTTGTGTCAGCGTGATACACACTCTAGACTTCTCAGTGTAAAACTTTGGGGGGGAAATACAAACATTACTTCTTTTTTCCACCTGTAATTTGGCATCAGTTTTTTTTATCATCAAAGGTGTTACTTACAGAGGTTTACTGTGTCCCAGTTCTGCTACAGATTATGTCTTGTGCAGACATGTGACTAAAGTCAATAAGTCTAAGTCTCAAGCATCAAGTCATTTTTTCTTGGGCAAGTCAAGTCGAGACTTAAGTTAAAGCAATTCAAAACCCAGGTCGCTTTTCCCCCATCCCATAAACTTCTGTTTCACCTGCAGTATCCAGGCTTTATAAGTCTTTTATCTAACCTTTTTTAAAAAGTATGACAAAAAATGTCAGATTCAGTGACATAGTCAAATCTAATCAAACAAAAATGTTTTCTTAATTTCTTCTCAAGCTGGCCACCTTTGAGAGCCTTTCTCCTTCAGACTTCTCAACCTCACACACCTCACAAGTTCAACAGTTTCCGGCACAGTTTTGTATTCACACTGTAGAGTTGACACAAAGCTTTTTATCTCCTATTATTGACTTTAATCCTGTTGGTTGCATCAGCGGCAGGAGCAGGTAGTCAATATATAACAAAGTCAATAATACTGAGGGGAAAGATGGTTCGGGACCTATGTGTCTGTTTTGTCTCAAAAGACATTGCTGAATAAACTGTTTCTAAACTGAGTTTCCCTTTTCTGAAAAGAGGATTGATAACAACGTTGACGGCCATCTTCAAACTGCCACTCTAAACTGTGTTAAACCCCAGTGAGAGGCTCAAGCAAAACGGTTTTATTAGTCTTCCAAATGTCATCCAAAGTTCACAGAGAACAGGGCGTCTTTCAAACAGGGACAGAAAAATGGGACCAGCAGCAGTGATAATACTTTGTAAACTCTGCCCTCTTGTGGAAAACATTTATTCTGCAGCTGGTGGGAAATAATGTCCAATATTCACACTGAACACATCCACACACACCCTGCATTACTGATGATACTGCAGTTGCTTAGGAACTATAGATCTCACCCACCAGTGTCCAGATCAGGTCAGCGCAGGCGAGAAAGTGTTCAGATCACAGACAGCAGGTCGTTTGCATCTATCTATCCTGACCATAATGCTAAGTGGTGGATGGGAAACAGACGCGTTGAAAAGTGCCTCTTAACGCCGAGGCCCCTATGAGAAAGTCAAACACTCTCTCTATTATAACGCTGTCAGCCGGTCGGCCTTCAACAGTGAGCGTGTGATCAGGTCACGGGTGACGGAGCACACTGAAGTCTAATGATGGTGTAATGACGGTGCGTCCAGGGAGAGGCTGAGAATACGCCTGTGGGAATAAATGGACAGGAGACGGCTTGTTTACACAGAGGGCATAAACTCATCATTGCTTTACAGCCAAAGGTAATAAAAACACCTGCTGAATAAAGAAGGCTTTTACTGCTGCCTATGAGTCTCCCTGACGCTGTGGACCGGGATGCAAAACAGTTTAGGTTTAATTGAGCTTTTATCTGCTACATCAGCTTTAATGTTTATTGGTTTAAGACACTCATATGCAACTTGATGTACATTTTAAGCATACGCTTTTTTTTTTATTGTGGGGCTGAAAGCAAATTTCACCTGTATCTGTAATTACTAGTATACAGGATGTGAAAGAAATCTAAACTTCCTTGTTTATGGTGGCTTTGAAGGGACATATTTCATTTGTATTGAATTGGTCATTCACAGGATCTCAACCACTTCATTTTTGATTGAATGTAACTAAATACAGTACATACTTCATTAGTGTACCAAAGCACATTTTGAAGTGCATGTACTTAACTTGGGCATTATTTTCTGCCACTTCAGATTCACACTCCACTACATTTTGTAGGAAAACATTGTTTTTTTACTCGACTACATTTACTTGAAAGTCCGTGAGACAGTGAGGAAGGCATTTGTATTTGTTAGTCAATAACTCAAGTATTAGTACAGTTACATTACTAACAGTTAACCCTAACCCTACAAGTGAAACCCACTGGTATTGAAATAATACTTATGTAAAAGTCCAAAGTATTCCTCTCAAACACTACTCAGTGTATAATTTAGTTTTCAACTGTTGATGTTTAATGCGTTATAGCAGGCGTTCAATCAAAGAGGTGACCATCTCCAAAAATGTTGAGTCTAAATTCCTCACAAGTGCTCTGTTCTGCTCAGTGGCCGTGGTCACATCTCCAAACCCGGGCCTGCTGCAGAGTTTTGTGGTTTTTGTCCACATGTCAGGGTTTTTTCATCAGCCCAATATTGATCAGATAACCTTATTCATTAAGATATTTATCAAGATTTTTAGATATTATTCAAATTGTACCCTGTACTCATTTATGATTTAAAAGTTACAGAGTAAATTGCACTGTGTAATGCACAGTGATTTGAGTAGCTGTAATTAGTAACATCCACCCGTGTCCTCTGGACCTAATCCAACTTGGTCTGGTGGCAGGCTGTCACTGCAAGTCTCTCAGGTTTGCACTTAACTTGAACCTGCTTTTAGTTTCTATGCTCCGGCAACCGGGAACACATTACATTCACCCTAAAAATGAACAGTTTACCATTTGGTGAATTTAAATCCATGAAATCCATCAACTACTCAGCTTCTGTTTCTACTCTTTTTAATGAATTGGTTTTGTATCATGTCTCTTTTTTAAACTGTATTTATACACAAATGTTTGCAATTTAAAACTGTTACTCAGCATCGTTGAAGATGGGGACCTGTCCTCATTGATCTTCAAGTTTAGATAAACGTGATAATAGAATAACAATTAAGACATGAAATGAGAAAATACCTTCTGGAAGAATGCTGCTCATACCGCCTGCGGTGCAGGGACATGAAGAATCTACAAAGGAGCATTGAAGCTGTTCTGGCAGCTTATTTATTTATTTATTTATTTATTTA
>CAEMYA010000032.1:1645103-1656535 GCA_903131615.1 Diplodus sargus
AATAATAAATAAAAAAGGGAACCTTAGAAGGGGACAGGTCCCTCTCAGTATTTATAAAATGTGCATTTGTCCCAACCAATAAAAACATGGAAGCTGGAGCACTGGAAAAATGCTACTACAAAAAGAAGTAAAAGAAGAAGAAGAAGAAGAAGAAGAAGAAGAAGAAGAAGAATGAAAACATGCTGTTTCTTTCTTTAATAATAAGGAAAATTAAGTGTTCAATTTGTGCCTTACTAACATGAAATGAAGCTTTGCCTTTGAATAAAAGTGATCCAATAACTAAACTTCCTTGCCACTAATAATCCGTGCAGTCAGCCCCAGATTTTTTATGACCGTGTTTTTAACGCTCACCTTGAAGCTGAAATCCTCTCAGTCTGGCGACCATCCACGACCTGGAGTTTTAAGCTTGGTGTGATGTCTGGTCTGGTGTGGGAATTGCGACACCTTCTTTGCATTAAAACACAGGTGAGAACTGGCAGCAGCCTATATAAAAGGCTCCCTCCATCACACTGACAAAGCACTGACAGCAAGGTTGCCATTTGGAACCTTGGACCATTTGACAAGACAAAGATTTGTTTATTGAATTTCTTCTGTAACTTTTTTTAGTTGTTTATCTTTTTTTTAAATTAATTGCATCATTTCCATTTCTGCTTTGAGCCCCATCGCTTTTAACGTGAAACAATGGCTTTCTCTGTCAGCTTTATGCTTTTGTCAACCTGGACAGCCGTCGCTTTTACATTCCCTCACAATATTTTTGACAACGTTGTGAGAGGGTCACGGGTCGAATTTGAATCATCCGGTGGTGGACCAGATGAACCCGTCCGAGGAATAGTTAAGGTCGTGCCGCTGGACACTCGTGCCCTGGCCCACTCAGGGTTCTTTAGAAGGGGACTGACCCAGAGAAGAGGCTCATCCCTGAGCCCCAGATTGCCCTTCCCTGCTTTCCTGTCTCAGGGGCGTCCAGGTCCGGCTGTGGCCCCAAAGACCCCGATGAGTCCGCTGCACCACCTGAGCCCCAAAAGCCCCAATGACATGGAGCTAAAGAAGATGCAAGGCCTGCAGATGTGGCAAAGAGCCATGAGTAAAGGAGAGAAGTTGTCCCTGCCGGTCAACCTGAAGGACACAAAACAGACGTGCGCTGCCGTACCTTTCACTCAGGTAAGAGGAGAGTTTTGATTACATGTGTGTGCCAAAAAAATACATTTGAAAAAACTCACTCATAACCGACAGACAGATCAGACAGACAGATCAGTGTACATCGTACAAGCGTATCTCTTTTTCACCTGCATTTGCATTTTGAGTACCACAAGCCAGGTGCCATCTAGTTCTGTTATATTCAAGAGAAGGCAGACAACAACAACAACACCAACAAAAAATACCTATTGTATATTTCGGTTCAACTGTCGCTTTGAAAAGAAACCAAATCACATCACGGTCTGGCTGAAAATACCTGTTTCGGACGGCATGATCGCGGGTCAAGATGGTCTGACTTCCAGTGAAAAATAGCTGCAAAAACCTCAAAAGGAAATGCCTGCAGGTCTCCTTTTTGATACAATAAATAGGAAAAATCCAGAGGTATCCTTAAAAACATCCACTGGTGTGGCTGCAGTTGGCCATTTGGCAGCCTTGGTGGCTGTAATAACCTCCACGTCCTTCTCCTCCACCTCCCGTCATAAAATATACATTTAATGTGTGTGTGATGTTTGCTACACATGTCGACCTCGAATGTATCTGTGCATGGCAGAAATGGTAACTGCTAACATAACATCCTGAAGACGGGGCTGTCGAATGAGTAATTGTTGACACAGTCGAAAAAGAATGAAGCAAAGTAAGGAGCAGTTTCAGTGGCAATACAAGCGATGTGTGTTCGCTCAAAAGGCTCATTCCGGCTCTGTGGTGGTGTGGAATTAAAAATAAACACAAAGTGATGATTCTTTTACACCCTCAGAGGTAAAATTAAGACAATATTGCTGAAGCCTATTCTCCCTCTCTTTCATCCTAACAGCGTGTGACGGCAGACGGATGCGACGCGGTAACAGTGCACAACAAGCTGTGTTTCGGCCAGTGCAGCTCCCTGTTCGTCCCATCTGAAGGGGAGTTTGCGGGGGCCCTCCACCACCAACACCACCGGTCCCCCTGCTCACGCTGCGCCCCATCCAAAGCTCACACGGTGACTGTGCCCCTGCGCTGTGGGGCCGAGGTCCGGGAGAGGCGAGTGATGGTGGTGGAGGAGTGCAAGTGTGAGACGGGCCGCGAGGAGAAGAGCGCAGAGGCTGCCGCTTCCACACACCTGTGACTGTGTTGCAGCTGTTAGCACAATACAGTTTTTTTTTATTGTCTTCGCTTAAGAAATTAGAGCTGCAGGTTAAGATTTTATTTGGATTGACACCTTTATTCTCTGTCAGATCCCTGCCAGGATATGGAATATGTTTCATAATTTGTGTGATAATTATTTAGACACTTGTAATTTGATTTACATATGTTGTTGTCTGTGTGTATCTGTTTTTTTTTATGAGTCTGAATTTGTTTTTCAGAGTAAAATACTCTGGTGGTTTCTTCCACCGCTGATTGATGACAAAATGACCTATATTTTGGTCATGCGATTTTTTGATGGAGATGGACTGGACTCGAGTTCACGTTAAAAAAAAAGAAAAGAAAAACGCATTTAGATGAATCTAAACTGAAATATTGTGATGTGTAATATTGTCATTAAAACGTCTTATTGGTCCACATTCCTTTTGCCTGGCATTCGCTAATTAGTTTTTCCCTGCCAACACTGTTAGATTTACAAGTGCAATTTAGTTTGCATGCAAAGCTCAAGTAAAAACATGAAGAGCATTTGTTGTTTTTCTACCACCCACTCTCGCATTCAAGTGTTCAAGTGTCAGCTACTATATTTTATTAAAAAGCCATGTCCCGCCGACTTTTAGCACGTAGCACTTACATCTGAAAGCACCCAACTAGAGAGCAAACGAGCTATTGAGCGCGGGTACTTAGCGGTAGGCAAACATAATTGTTTCAGCATGGACCCCTGAATTATGTATAGGAACCACCTATTCTCATGCCCAATCTCTTTTCAGTGTAGTTGTGGGAATTTGAACATCCTTCACCACAGATGCACTTGAGTGAGCGGGCATGTGTGATTATGTGTGCATGTGCTCTTTTTTTTCAGTTAAGGCCCCATAAAACCTATTATTCATTTATATCCTGGCACCTGGGCCTGGTAAAGTGAACTCATCCCACACATCCCAACATACATTCCCAGAGGAGCATAAAGAAGGGGGCTCTTTACGTTGCCTTGGCATGCTGTCAAAACGACTGTTTAGATGGCCATTTGCATTCACGTGGGCCTTTCTGAAAAAGTGAAAGCGTTCATTGCGCTACGGGGGTGCATTGAGTCCCTCGGATTCCATTAGCATGTGATTAACATCTTGAGTTGATGGCTATATTTTCCAAGATTGATGGGACAAATATTTGCCCAGGTCTTAACTATGAGGAATTAGGGGCCACTTTTAATCAGGCACTTGCTTTTTTTTCTTCTTGATATGCAGTAAAGTGGAGAGGCTGGGGAGGCTGACAGTGATCAAATTGTGCTTTCGAAACTCCCATTCCTCACAGTGACGAAGGCTGTCTATAAAACCGAGCGAATCATAAGTATATGTGCGCATGTGTTTCGTCATCCATCTCTGTCTTTTCACAAAGCTGCACTTGCTATCGGTAATAATCCACCCGCTGTGCTGTTGTGCCTGTGACGGCGGTGGCGAAGGCGGCGTCATGATCTCACTATCGCCCCTCCAAACTCTGCACCTCTCTTCTTCCTCGCAAGCTTTTGTCTTTTTTTTTTTAAATTCCGGATAAAAAGGGAGATAAAAAAAGAAAATGGGCATAGAGAAGGGAGAGGAGGGAGAAGAGGAGGAGGTGGTGGAGGAGGAGGTGGTGATGGTGGGGGGTGGGGGGTGGGGGGTTGTTGATTGAACAAACAAGGTGCACAAGAGAGTGCACCACTTAGCAAGACAGATGTCAGCCCCCTTTGCATTGTGGGATCCGGCGGAGCACTCCTGCGTCATTAAGGATGGCCTGGTTCCCATGGCGAAGGGAAAGGAAGGAGCGAAAGGAGGAGGGCCCGCTGCCAAGTTCAGCGCCTCAGGGATCAGATCAGCGTCACGGGGTGCTAAGTGGCCTAGTTAGCGCTTTAAAACGCACAATGAGCTGCCTGCTCTTTCTCTGTGTGTGGAGGCCTTTTAACTGTCAGACGTGGAAATGGTTGGGAGGTGTGCGTGATGGAGGTGGAGGGGGTGGACTCGAGCGATATCAGGTCAATCAAGGTGTATCAAGGGGGGAATGAATTATTGATGGAGGATTTGGGGCCTGTTTTGGCACATCTGCTTAGAAGTTTTACTTTGAAAGTGTTTTTCTAGACCAGTAAATACTGTTAATTAACTGTACGCGCGTGTGGTGGTAATTGGCTTGAAAACAAATATTCCCAAATTAGATCATTTTGAAGCTCTTACCCCTGACTTCCAATGTGTCCTGATGTGTCTATAGCTATGGCTGAGCAATCAAAACGGCGCTAAGCTAACTGACTAGCTGAACAGTGCTGGAAGTGGAAGGTCCACCAGATTTTCCTCGGCCGCTCGGGACTCTGCTGGAGCCTAAACCGTTGGACCAAACTGGACAGAGGATCAGGCTCCTAGATCTGGCATTAGCAAGTGGGAGCGGACAGGGGTCCATCATTCGCTCTCTGGAAAGAAATCGGGATGGTGACAGGCTACGCCAGGAGAAATGTGACGACCTGTTAAGTCATAGACCAGACAGAGTCTTCTCACCTAAATCCCACCGGTGCAGGTGTACTGCTGTAGGTGTCAGGCTCTGGGTGTGAGGGTGTCTGGACCACAGCTAACATCTAGCTCCCCGCTGATACGGCGGTACATGCTCGCTCTGTGGTGTTAGTCTGGACCAGCTGGTCAGAGTTGGCTCTGCAGGAGATGGTGCCCCAGGCTAAAGCCTGCCAGCCTACTGCCATTCTGCCCGGCTGCCAGCTCGCCTGCCAGGCTGTCTGTTGGGTGCTGAGGAGGACAGAGAAAGGTGTAGCCTGCGGATGTGAACATCAAAGTTTGTCATTGGATAAAATCCCACAGTGGTTTTAGTGGCTGTTACTATCATTACTACTACTGCTGCTGCTAAAAGTACCGCAACTGATGTGTAGATTGAAATACGTAAATGTGGGTATGTGTGTGTGTGTGTGTGTGTGTGTGAGCACCTTCTTTGTCTTTGTGTCTGCTTGATGTTTGCTGACAACAGATGTAGGTTCTGTAGATCCTTATGTGTACAGCGATCCTCCTCTCTCTTTCTGCCTCAGGCTGTCCTCCTAAAGGACAAATGAGGTGAGGTACATCAGGTAAAGAGGGAGCCAGAGGTTGAACATCAGGAGATCTGACATACGTTCACTTTTATAACGTGTTAGAGCAGTGATTTTTCAATTCTGTTCCTCGGGGGCCCCCTGCTCTGCATTTTTTTCCCTGATCCAAAACACCTGATTCCAATTCAGCTCATCATCAAGCTTTGCTAAAACCTGATAGCTACCAATTAATTTACTGTATATCAACTTAATCTGATTATTCTTCTAGTTCATACTTGCCATTAAAAGATATCTTCTTAATACACTTAGTACATTAGGTAACTTCTGCCACTAGGGGGCTCTATATCAAAACAAAACAAAATATTTTTGCAGAGTGCTGCGTCTCAGCTGCTTAGATCCAGGCCCTCTGAGGAATAAACAACTAGATTCACTTCGGATTCTGCTTTGTTCCGGAACTGTTTACAGATGGGAGGAAAGTTACATTTAAAACTTTGGGATATACGGAATGCAGCTTTGCACACCTCAAGATGAACAGGTGCGTAGCAGAAGACCAAAAGCCGACGTTTCGGTACTTAGACCTTGGTCAGGTTATCTTACAAGACATTGAGAGAGGCTGTCTTAAGTAGGGTTGTGGACTCGCCTGGCTCACTCAGGCAACACCGTAAACAGACGTCCCTCAAAATCCCGTCAGACACACCTGGACCAACAAATCTACGCCATCCCAAACTTTGGGATTTAAAAAGTGGATTTATCTTCACTCCCATTTATCAACCTGACCACAGCAGCGATCCACTGAGCTGACGTCTGTTTTCAGGTGTTTACTTCATGAGAAACATTACAGAGATGAGTGGGGGAAAGAAGCAGAGGCTCTGGTGAGTACCAGCATTTACAGAGAGTTTTGAGTTTGAATTTAACCATACAGACACATACACAGCTACAGAGGGTGTCGTTGCTCGCTTACGTTAGCTCACGGCTAGTGTACAGTAAAATAAACTGACTGCCTGGGTCAGATGAACACAACGTGAGTAACGCAGATAAACACAAAAGTTCTTGCCATCAAACTAGCCACAAATGATTTGCACTATTACCTTGAGTGAGCGTGTGGAGTTGGAAACATTTGCGATAAAGTACACAACTCAACAAAATATATGTAAGAAAATTACCTAGTCATTTTTATACATTTGAATACAGAATTTATATATATTATATATTTAAGTGATTGGGGACAAATCCCACAGTCATGGTTATGTGCAAAATGTGCATTCATTTTTTTGAAGTGAACATGAGGCTTCAGCTGTCTGACTAATAAAAACCGACAGTGTTTAAAATGTTATATTTTAAAACAAAATGAATTAACATTTTCAACAGATTGTGTTGATGCTATGTCAAAGACGTCTATGTATTGTGTTGCAGAGATGTCTACTGAAGTTAGCATGCTAGCTTCCTGTCCCAAAAGTACCACTTTGTACCGACAAGGGACAACAGACTGGTAGTCACATAATGTCAGGAAGTTAAATACCGTTACTTCTACAAAATACAACTGCACACCATATTAATTCAAGTTACTCTCTTTTACCGAAGACTTAATTAGATCTTGTCAACTCATGGTAAAATACACTTCAATCAAACTCGACAATTAAAATTAAATTCACCAAAACGGTCCAGGGTTTGTCTTTCCACATTATCTCTGAGATGATAGTAATATATCCTCGTTTGACAGAGTAAGTTGTGACAATAATCCAGCGTTACACGCTGTTTTTAACCACTGTGGATGTCTTTGTCACTTCACTCCCACTGCTGCACATCTCTCCTGTCCTTACCAGCAGTGTCTTGTCATCTCTGGAATCATGGTAGTCAGAGCTGCTTTATCACCTCCGTAACGTATCCTGGAGGCTGGCTCTACGGCTAACTAGCCATGAACTACTAAGCTAACGGCGACTAGCTATAGCCAAGAATAGCTAGCAAAGAGCAGCAGTTTTCGTCTTTGTCTTTGAAGGTAAGCTTTTCTTAGAAATAAATATAATCACGTGTTGATTCAATGTCTGCTTCTTTAATTTATCTTCTCTAAATCTGATACGTCGCATTCTTTATTAATATATGTCAACGGACAAACCAGCTAAACGCACATACAGTCACCACTTTTTCACTGCAGTAGTTCTTTTTGTATTTAAGGTTGTTTTTTTTTTTTAACCAGTTGACTAACTTCCTCCGTAGTTGAAGAAAGCACCTCCGACCACTTGCCTGCAGACAACAAAAGCATGCGCGATGAAACGTATGTTTGTGTTTATTTGTGCGTCTGACTGTGCTCGTACTGATCGCGGCTTCGCTGTGGCAGCATTAGTGTTGAGCTGTCAGTAAACCCTCCGCTGGAGTGTGATGATGATGATAGCAATGTCGCTGTGGCAGGTGCGGTCCTGCATGCCATGCAGGTGATGTCTCTCATGCTCACTTAGCTAATGACTCCAATTAAAGTAATTAAGAGCTGGCACGGTGAAACCTGCTCACCCACTTGCTGCCAGCCCGTCCATTCCCCTTCCTCTTCACCAGCACACATCAGCGCCCACCTCGCTCCACAACATGCCACCATCCATCGGGCTACTTCGCTCTCCTGCCTTCCCTTAATCTTCCTCTCTCGGGGAACCTCACCCTCTTTTTCATGCCACAACCGTCCTCTGCTCCTGCCGAGGCCTTTAAAAGAAACATGAAGCCTAAAATCAACTAAACGCTCCACTCCAGAAGCACTTAAGAGACCCTCAGCTCAACTTATTGTCACAGAGACAGCCACGGAAGGGAGGAGAGCGAAGGACGGGTCCGGCAGGAGAAAGAGGGGAGTTAAATAGGGAGAGCGGATGCGAGCCAGGTCCTAACGAGGGGAGAGATAATTGTTTTGTTTTGTTAGGGGCCCTTCTTCTGCGTGGAGGGAGTTGAAATGACACGCCACACATGGTTTTTGGATGAAGTGGGCGAAGGGAGGGAAGGGGTGGGGGCGCAGGCTTGATGCAAGAATGGTGAAAATGTGGAGGAGGGGGTTGCAGCGCGGTAAAGGCGACCATACGTAGCACAGAAAAGAACTCCAAAAAGCTGCAGCCGCAACTGCAACACCAATCCAATCGGCAGGATGAATGTTTAACTTAAGTTTCTCTAAGTCACGGATATGTTGCCAATTTATGTGTCTTCGTGTTCAGTTTTAAATGTTAGGTTGTAACACTGTGCTTATAGTCAGGATAGGTTGAAGCGCAAAGACCCTTTTGGGCTTAGGGTAGGAATAAGATCATGTTTGGGCTTCTCTCATCACAAACACGACTGGAACGTTGCTCCAAACCACATGCCAAACCAAGCCAAGGTTGACGTCTGTGGCAAGTCTGGTGTATCACGTTCACATCAGATGCTTCCCTTTACATCAGGAGGTGGAGCGGATGGGGGCTGCCGTTGTCACAGCCAACGAGGCTGCCAAATGGCGGACCTCAGTTTGCGTCACACCTGTAGATAATTTGAAGGACACCTGGGGATATTTCCACCGGATTTTGTGTAGCGAAAAACCTATTTTTCATGAGAAATTCGACAACATCCATCTGTAATCGTGGCGACCAAGAGATGTGTTTTAAGCCAAACCATGATGTTTCTCTAACCCAGTGTTCTATGTGCCTAAACCTTAATAGAGCAGAAATTCAGCATCGTGGCTGTAAAGTGCAACATTTAGAAACATCCAGTTCACTTATTCTGGTGACTTGGTTGAATTTGTCCCACGTTCCATCAAAAGTGTCCAGTGGTTTCATGTTTTTGAATGTTGAAATGCTGTCTTGATGTCTTTCGCGTGATGTGAACGCATGAGACACGGGTTGTAGGAATGTTAATGTGGTGCACATACGACACGTACAAATCTGTTTGCAGAAACTTTACCTGCAATATTTCATTCCGGCGACTGAGCTGCCAGTACACTGGAATCTGCGAGTGAAAGTGTTCGGTTTTTTTTTACGCTGACAGATTCACAAGCTCCCATGACTGCATTTGATTATGCACGTTATTGTCTTCCACTCGCAGAATGCCTTCAGAAGATTTCAATGTCAAAATACAGATTAATCACAGAGTTCTTCAATATCACAGTCCACAAATTCCAACAGTGGGAAAGACCACTCAGGGCCAAGCTGGGACACAACTTTGGCTCCCGAGCCTGGTCAGATTTATCAGAATTTATGAAACGGCAAACATATGAATCTCTGGAGTCTTGGTGTTCTTTCAGCTCTTGGATTCCCAGACTGACAGTCGATGTTCCTGGATTTGTAGTTGGCGTGGCCGTGCAGACGTTTCTCTCCAGAATCTCATTACATTCTCTGTGAGGAAAAAGATTCTGATGTGAAATGAGCTTTCACCTCCCTCTGTTTTCCTCATGTGTCCATTTCCTTTTTATTTGTCTGCAACGTTTGACCAGGAGCTAATGTGAGGAGTCCGTTTGTGGCCCGTTTTAGAAAATTAAATGTGTTTAAAACACATTTAAAAATGTGTTTAAATAAAAGCTTTTTTTTCTGCGGGATAAGCTGCATCTGTCCTTCACATAGCGACACAGTGAGAAGCATCACTGGTGACATTCAGTTTTTCACTGTGAGTTATAAGCAGAAGCCTTGTGAAAACTGCCATCATCAAAATTACAGCTGAGCACACTTTGGTAATCTGGCGTCCAACAGCATCAAGCAAATTATCCTGGTGGACCGCGTCTTTGAGCCAGGACGGAGAAATCACCTCCAGAAGCCTGTCACCACTTCCATGAAGATAAATGGTATCATTACACAGTCTCCATCATGCATTAACTGATCTGGAATCCACTTTCCGCTCAAAAAGTGGAAGCGGCTATGGATTACACTCAGTCATCAGAAAGCGGTGACAGAATGCGCGACAAACATTGCAAACTCATTCCGTGACGGCGCTCGTCAGCGGACTTTGACACCGAAACAGTTTGTTAATGGCCTCGTCTTGAAATTACGGTCGCGAAACGACGGATTTCCGCTGTGTCTGTTAGCAGGATCAATACCAATACAGACACAATTTATCCAACACATTCTGCCAGTGTCATAGATATCTGTCCACAAACAGTCATCCTCACAGCGGGCAGGGGAGGAAGAGGAGCATGCCAGTGTGTGTGAGGGAGAAAGAGGTAGAGTGATTGAGGGACAGACAGACAGATAGACAGACACATAGGAGGTGGTGGTGGTGGTGTTGGGGGGGGGGAGCAGTGAGCCAGTGTTCAAGAGAGATAGGCCAAGTGAGAAAGAGAGGGAGTGTGTGCATGTTTGAGTTTGTGTGGAGGGGTACAGAGGAGGGGTGCAGGTGGCATGGAGCTGGCGCAGGCCTGGCCCACTGTCCCCTGGCAGAGCCAGGCTCCATCTGTCATCAGCAGGAACATCTGCAGCCCAAGGTGCCCTTGTCACCCAGCGTTAGAGTAACGAGTTTGGCGTTTCCATTAGTCCAGGGCCCTCGCCCGCCCGGCCGGCTCTAGCCAAAACCATGGCATTTTGGGTGTGAGCTTGTGTGTGTTTGCCCGTGAGTGAGTGTGTGTCTCGATATGAGGCGGAGAGAGGGAGAACGAGGGAGCGAAGCTGAGGGGTAACTGGATTTGTTTGCCGGTTCGTGTGCGCGTGTGTGTGTGTGCGCGCTGGAGAAGGGAAGCCAAAACAACATGGCAGTGCAGAGCGTTGACCCAGCTGGGCTGAGCCGGCATGTCGAGTCATGTCCCCTCCTGATGTGAGCGTGCCCAGTGCGCTCACACCGCTGCCAGACCCAATCTCTGCTCCCCCTGTCCTCCTCGCTCTCTCTCACTCTTCCTCCCTCTCTCATCTTCCTGTCTTCCATCTGTCTGCCTCGCTCTTATGCGCCCTCTCTTCCTCACCTCTCCGTGCCCCTTGTAGTTTCCTCCCCCCTGTACGCCGAGTCCTCTCACACCCGGAGTCTATACTCGCATTCTGCCTCTGAGCGCTATACTCACATTTTTATCTTCCTTGTGCCGAAAAAACAGATGGTACTTCTTTCCCGGCTCCCTCTTTTCATCCCTCTCTCTGAGCCCCCCCCCCCCCCCCCCCCC